>JAPWDM010000001.1:27745982-28345982 GCA_035578155.1 Brachynemurus nebulosus
ATACAGAAAAATTGTTAAATTAGTCGTTTTTAGTCATTTAAAACAAAGATTAATCATTTTAGTCATTTAATCGACGGTAAAATAGTCGACTAAAAATGACTAAATGGAAACAAAATTAGTCGACTAAACCGATTAATCGATTAATCATCCGACATCATTAGTAGTAACGTATAAGTAAACAAAATAGTTTGTATTTTGTTTTCCATCGTTTGTACATATATAAAGATTTAATGAAATTAGAGATAGATTGAAAATTGTACTCTTTTGATTTAATATTTATATTCAGTTTTATTTAAATCAAAAAGGAAAAAAGTCGTAGAAAAAATATCATATTCTACTCGCTTGCAATGGCTATTACTCACTCAGATGCATTACGACACTCGCCTCGTAAACTCGGCTCGTGTCGCAATTTCATCTTCGTGAGTAATAGCTATCATTACTTATCAGCTTGTTGAATAATATACTATTTTTTAATTTTTACTTTTTGTTAGAAATTCATATAATTTTTATAATATAAAGTACATACGTATGTATTGTAAAGAATGTATTAATCGGGAGTATTTATAATAGATTTAAGTTACTGAATGCGCATCTGTAGCGTCAATTTTTTCCCTCTTTCTTTCTTCCTACTATTAGAGATCATGTCTATACAGACAAACAGTACAATACCTACACATCAAACTCAAGAAAATACTTGAAAATCAACCTCAACTGTTCAAGCTTGTATACATGAAAATATTTGTTTCCGCATACAAAACTAGTGAATAGGAAGGATTTCGCATGTAAAGTAATACATATATGCGTCAAAGTGCCAAAATCAGGTTTTGAAAGCACCCATAATATTACCCGATGATGGCCAGTAAATAGCAACATGTTTTAAAATTATCTCGACGTAACTGTTATTAAATTGTTAGATACTTGCCTTAGTAATTTTAATTATTTGTTTACAGATATAATAATAGCAGCAGTAGCTTCCATAAATAGTTATCACATACTAAAAGCTTTCGACGATACAGTAAAGCCCATCGGACGACATTCATTTACAATACATTCATCCAAACCAAACGCTCCAGCTGAAGATGATAAGAAATATCCACTAACACAACATTTATCCCGAGTGTTCAAAAAAGCACAACAGACTGAAACGCCTGAAAGTAACATATCATCACGGTTACCACAATTGCCCGGAGAAAAGTCAAGGACAGCTGTTACCGACACATATTTTGCTCTTAGTATAATAGATAGGATGGTGCCTATTGTTGCTATGTTTTTAGAAGGTGTGGGGAATTACCTGCAGTTTTATTATGGATATGACACAACGACAGGTCTCTTTTCCCCGTCAAGAGATGACATCTTTAAACAACTTGAAGCGATAAGAAAGATAATCTCTTATTTTTCCGAAACATTCTATTCTCTCCTCAATGATATAATTGATGTTTTAGTATTATTAGGTTACTCGTTTGGCAATACGGAAAAATCAAAAAGGAATATTACGGAAACGATTCCGCCACCCAATCAAATTTTATATTTATTTGACCCTCAACGTTCACTTCTACCGTTTGACCATGCAGAAAAGTCAGCAATAGATATAATTGATAGAAATTCTACACTCAGTGTAGTAGATAGGATGATGCCTATTATTAATAATGTTTTAGAGACTTTATTGATTTATCTGAAAGTGTTTGGATATGACCCTGCTACAGGTCTTGTTGATCGTAAGATATTAAAAAAGAGGATGTTTTACACTACTGAGTGGATAAGAAAGCGAACTTATGAAGTTATGAAAAGGATAGAAACAACAAGAGGATTCTACTCTTTTCTGAATGATATATTGTACACGCCATTTATTATGAGACTATTAGGCCCAGTGGGAACTAAATACTTTTAAGGAATAGGATGGACAGGATACTAAGAAATTTGGCGGGCACCGAAAAGTTAAAAAGAAATATTTCGGGCATCAAATTTTCAAATTATTCGATTTAAATAAAGCAAATACTTCTGATAAAATATTTATTATAATATTTATGATAATAAAAAGCCCTCACAGAAGCTATTGTGCTGATAAATATAAAAATAAAGTACCTATATAAGAATAACCTAAGAAATACCACTAAATAGTAAAAGCTGAGACTAATTAATACTTATTCATATAAATAATAGTAAAATTCAATTTTTTCACGTGTATTGTGTAATATATTTAGCACCTGGAATAACATAATAAAATAATCACTTATTTATGAGTTCTAAAATTTTGTGATAGTATATCTAGGATGAAACCTATTGTTTAATTCAAACAGCTTTTACTAGTCGGTGGAGAAATCTACTACGAGCATCATTTTGTATTTACCTACTCATACCTGTTATTTAGATTCAAAGGTCATTAATTTGTATTACAAAAAAAATTTCTTTATATCATTTTTATTATAAAGGACATCGAAATGAAGACCACAAAAAAAGAGATGTCAAACGGTAATACCGGTAACATCGGTCTCGGATATTTGAAATAAAAAAAAATCAAACATTATTTTATTAGGAACTTTTTTTTCAGTATACAAATTTAAAAAAAAAGTTAATGATCTTACATCCTATGAAATTGTTTAAATTAAGAAAATTTGTATTTGTTATTATTTGTATTATTTGTACTATAACTTGTATTTGTTATTATTTGTATTTGTATTTAACGCGCATAACCAAAGCAGCTCAAGCCCTTAAATAAAAAAAAAAAAAAAGAAAACAAAAAATTAAAAGTGTGGCACGTCTTTAAAAAAAGTAAATCACGTCTTGGGGCAATATTGAACAAGTGCATATTAAGCGACGATTTTAGTTTACACACTGAGTAGTACATTAATGAATATAATAAATCAAGATTTAAATCCGTAAGTACCTTTTGAGGTATCCGTGTTAACGCATATCGAAACAACTGATGCCAGTAGATAGGCTATGACAGAGCTGCCGCACCGTAGAACCCCAATTTGCCGGACTACTTTTTTGACGATGTTAAGAACCGTGTAGTTTGGGGTCCTACTGTACCTAGTGTATGAATTGACCTTTGACCTGGCACGTACATGTATTAAAAAATTTGTTGTTGACATTTGACCCCAACACTCGCTCATACTGCTGGCCTTGAAATTCCTAAGAGGTGAGTCATCACCAGCGACCAAATTAATTTATGTTAACCCATTATGCATCATCACAATTTACTTATAACAATTTCATTTTGTGTTAACCCATTACCAGCCAAACCTAACGCATGCGCAGACTGAATTTAAGTACACGACGCATGCGCAGACTGAATTTTAGGCCACAATTTGGTAGATGGGGTACACTACCGCGTCAAAAATGTGGGGAATACCCTAACTCGGGGGTGGTCCCAAACTTTTGACACCGTACTGTACTTAAATTTTTGGTACACTACCGTGTCAAAAGTGTGGACCCCCCTGGTCAAAAAGGTATCCGATCACTTTTTGAAACGTACTGTACGTGCAAACCTTGGCCCCAACACGCGCTTGCCTTAAGTACGTCATCTTAAACGAACTATCACGTCAAAAAATGTGGGGAATACCCTAACTCGGGGGTGGCCCCAAATTTTTGACGCCGTACTGTACTTAAATTTTTGGTACACTACCGTGTCAAAAGTGTGGGCCCCCCTGACCAAAAAGGTATCCGACCACTTTTTGAAGCGTACTGTACGTGCAAACCTTGACCCCAACACGCGCTTACCTTAATTGCGTCATTTTAAACGAAAGGTACATTACCAAGTCAAAAATGTGGGGAATACCCTAACCCACGGGGTGGCCGCTAAATTTTGTGGGGGCACTGTACCAAGCGCTAGATTTTAAAACCAGACTCCGGGGTCCAGATTTCTGACCGCTACTGTACTGCTGGAAATTTGGGTGTCAGCTGTACTTGAGGTTTTTTTTGTATATGAGTCAGCACTTTATAAAATGTTTATTTAATAGAAACTCGTGACTTTATACGGTTTGAGTTTGTTTATTTAAGATTTTTTTAGCTGACTTAGGATGATGTAATTTCATGATATGTTTGCATCATAGCCAGAGGGGAATTTTATTTAAAAGCAAGTCACAACTTGTCAGTTCCAGGAATTTGTTTACATTAATGTCCTCACAAATTATTAATATAGCTGTGTGTTTATTTAAGATTTTGCTGACTCATACTCAGATATTTTTTTAATTTATTTATATAAGACATGTTTTAATTTAAAAAATGTTTATTTAAGATTTTGACAACACAGCAATTTCTTTGTTTGATTTCAAATACGAAATAGTTTTCTCGGAATTTTTAATTTATGGCCCGATAATAATCGGGGGTTTTTTCAATTTGTTTATATAAGTTTTAATTTTTGTTTATTTAAAATTAGTCAGCAATTCTTTTATTAGGTTTCAAATGCGAAATAAATTTCTCGGAATTTGACATTTGACCTTCGGTTATTTGCGTTGTAAAAATTCTGAGCCAGCATTTTTTGTGATTCCCCTCCAGAATTTTTCGAGCAGTCAAAATCGTATAAATTGAGGTCTGCGTGCCGCCTCAAATCACTTCTTCAGCAAACTTCAAGCAGTTAATATTGTTACTGTTGCAAGAATTTGTATCGAGGTTTTTTTTTTAAATTAAAATACAACAATGGCTTCATTAAACGACGTGGCAACTAGAATGGTGGAAAATGTACGAAACGCGCTATCATTATTGGAAATGGATACCCGGGATGCAGATGAATTGGAAAAATGGATGAAACATACAAGTACAAACGTGAGACTAATAAATAAGGCAATTCGTGGAGCGGAAAACTTGGGACAACGCAAACATTTTGAATCATGTGCGGGAAAAATGAAAGGATTTCGAATCAGAATGAAGGCGCTACGAAAACATGGTAAGTTTTTTTTTTTTAAATATAACTTTATTTTTTAATGATTTTTTTTTTATAATTTTGATATATCAACATGGTAAGTTTTTTAAATTTTTTTTTTTTTAATGATTTTTTATAAATTTGATAAATAATTTTTTTATGTTGATTGTTTCAGGTGCCGGCATGAATCGAAATCAACGTAAAAGATCTGATAGAATTCAATGGGCTGACGTGGAATCCGCATTTGCAAGTCGAATACGAACGGGAGTGGTTACCAACATAACACACATAGAGCCAAAGGACTTTTTAGACGACGCTACATCGATGTTCACTCGGCGAATACAAAATATATTAAAAAAATACTTAACGATAAAAGTCAACACAACGTTCTGCGGGTTATTTGTGAAAACTGATGGTGACGAGGACAAATACGACATGAAACATTTCAATACACCGAATATCATAATAGATCAAGGAACAAACTTAAAACAGTGCTACATGGAACATGTACGGGAACCAATTTTGAGAAAATTGAGCGAGTTTACCGAGTCGGGGAGCGGATGGGCTTTATCAAGCATAATCAACCTAGCCGTGAACGTGAACAAATACACACCATTCCGTGGATCAAGCTACATCGAATTGCCGCAGGAAATAAAAACTAAAAAAGCATGTATCAACATTGAAAACTTAAACGACGACGCCTGTTTCGCGTGGGCGGTGGTCTCTGCACTTTATCCAGCAACATCAAATAAAAATCCAGCTCGAACCAGCTCTTATCCACACTTCTCAACGGTGCTAAATTTGGACGGGATACAATTTCCAATGACGATCCAACAAGTGAGCAAATTCGAGAAACAGAATCCAGCTATATCAGTCAACGTGTTTATACTAAAAAAACAAAATGGACATTTTGAAACCGTACCTGCTGCGCTAACGAGAGAGAAGAAACAAAACCACATAAACCTTTTAATGATCCAGAACGAGTATTACGAGGATGAAGACAACGAACAGGACAACGATCAAGATTTACGCTACCATTTCTGCTGGATTAAGGACTTATCGCGACTCGTATCAAAACAACTATCAAAACGTGACGGGAAAAAATATATCTGCGATCGATGCTTAAATTACTTTCGTACGGAGGATAAACTGATAAAACATACAGAAGACTGCGTGAACATGAACAACTGTCGGGTGATAATGCCAGAAGGAAAAAGCAAATACATATCATTCAAGAACTACAGCAACAAGAAACGTGTTCCATTTATAATTTACGCGGACGTCGAATCATTCCTGCAACCTGTGACGGATAACGAAAATCGGAAAAACACGACAACGTACCAACAACATCGGGCATACAGTATCGGTTACTACTTTCACTGCTCCTACAACAACCAACTAAGCTACTATCGATCATACCGCGGGCCAAATTGCGAAAAATGGTTCGCGGAAGAACTGGCAACGTTACGTGAAAATATCTTGGAACCCATATATGATAACATAATACCAATGAATGAGTTAACACCAGAGGAACAACAGCAACTTAAACAACGAAGTACCGGGTGCCACATTTGCGAGAAACCATTCAAACCTGAGGATATTGTGGTTCGTGATCATAACCACTTCACCGGCGAATACAATGGACCTGCGCACAAGGGATGCAACTTGAATTATAAGGATTTTCATATGATTCCTGTTGTATTCCACAATTTGAGTGGTTATGATGCACATTTCGTAATAAAGGATATAGCAACAGCATTCGACGGACGTGTCGACTTACTACCAATTAACAAGGAACGATATATTGCATTCACTAAACATGTTACGGGCAGCGAAATTACATTTAGATTCATCGACTCTTTCCGATTTATGGCATCAAGTTTGGATAAATTATCTTCATATCTCAACGAGTTCAACATAGTTAAATCACAATTTCCGGATACCGACTACAAATTACTTACGCGCAAAGGTGTTTTTCCGTACGACTACATATCAGGCTGGGATAAATTGGAAGAAACATGTTTACCATCACGGGGGAAATTCTACAATCGACTCAACGATAACGATATTACCATGGATGACTATACACACGCACAAAAAGTTTGGGATACATTCAACATACAGACGCTTGGAGAATACTCGGATTTATATATGAAAACGGACATACTACTACTCGCGGATGTTTTCGAGAATTTTCGGGATACGTGCATGCGCACACACGGATTGGATCCTGCTCATTACTACACGACGCCGGGACTTACGTGGGATGCAGCCTTAAAATATACAAAAGTAGAGTTAGAACTGATATCTGATGTGGACCAATTATTATTCATTGAACGTGGTATTCGAGGTGGATTGAGCCAGTGTAGTAACCGATACGCAACAGCAAACAATAAATATATGAACACCTACGATCCGGACGAGGAATCAAAATACCTGATGTACTATGACGTGAACAACTTATATGGATGGGCAATGTCACAATACTTACCAACGGGAAATTTCAAATGGATGGAAAATACTGACATAGATGTTCAACAAATACCCGATGATTCACCTACAGGATACATACTTGAAGTGGATTTGGAATACCCGAGAGAGCTGCATGATAAACACAACGATTTACCATTATGTCCAGAGAGAATGTGTGCACCCGGTACTAAACAGGAAATGTTACTGGCAACGCTATACAACAAACAGAAATACGTGATACACTATCGAAACCTGAAACAATGTGTACAACACGGGATGAAATTAAAGAAAATACATAGAGTGCTACAATTCGATCAATCACCATGGCTTAAATCCTACATCGACTTGAATACAGCTCTAAGACAAACGGCGGGAAACGAATTCGAGAAAAATCTCTACAAGCTACTCAACAACGCAGTCTTCGGGAAAACGATGGAAAATGTACGGAAACACTCGATCGTGAAATTGTTAACGAAATGGTATGGACGATATGGTGCGGAAGTTATGATAGCAAAACCGAATTTCCACAGCCGCACCATATTTGACGAGAATCTTATTGCAGTCGAACTACGGAAAACGGAAGTGTTTATGAACAAACCAATATACGTCGGGCAAGCAATTCTGGATATTTCGAAAACATGTGTCTACGATTTTCATTACAACTACATACAGCCAACGTTCGGGAACAACAGCAAATTACTCTACACAGACACGGATTCATTGATTTACGAGATAAAATGCCCAGATATTTACGAAATAATGAAACGAGATATTCAATACTTCGATACGTCGGATTACAACGCGGATAATCAATATAACATGCCAAGAGTCAATAAGAAAATACCCGGGTTAATGAAGGATGAGCTAAATGGTCGAATCTTTACAAAATTTGTGGGCTTAAGATCGAAAATGTATAGTTGTCAAGTGGACGGCGAGGATCACACGAAGAAAGCGAAAGGTGTAAAGAACTCTGTGGTTAAGAAAACGATAACTTTCAACGATTACGTGGACTGTCTAAAACACAATACAATCATAAACCGACAACAAAACCTGATACAATCGAAAAAACATAACGTGTATAGTGTAACTCAGAACAAGGTGGCGCTCAGCCCGTACGATACGAAACGATATATTGTGGAGGGGGAAACGGATACTTTAGCATGGGGACATTACTCGTTAAATTACTGAATATCAACAACGTTAAAATTAGTACGCAAGTGGAAATGGCATCGTCATCATCGGCTTACTGGAAACGGCTACAAATATTTTCAAGTGAACTGGATAAACTACGTAAACGGGTTGATACCTACGAAAAAACAATTGATGCTATTGTAAAAATGCAAAATTTGAAATTGTCTGAACCGGAATCAATGGAGTGGAATAAAATGGATGTTTCAATTGGTGAATTTTTCGAACGTGAACCAATGCTACTGAACGAACTGACTTTGGAAACATTTCTTCAAATCTACAAGTGGATCAGTTTGAATGTGTTGAAAAGTTATGGTGCGAAAATCATACAACGCGCCTGGATTTGGTTACCATCCGATTATCGAGCCATGTTTCAAGAATGTGAACCATGTTTTGAACATTATAATCGACCCTGGCAACAAGATCATATTGATGGACCACCTGGTTTGAAAATACGCTGTGAAATGTGCAAGAATGGTGTGAAAATGGAGGAAAACTTTCAACCGCCTGTTGGTGAACCATTGACATTTGCAACACGGATTTCACACGTTGAAGACATATTTCTGACTCATCCTTATTTGTATACAAAAGTCAGAAATTTCGATATGTTATTATACTTAACAAAACAACTATTGAAATATGATATTTGGGTGCAACATCTGTATGCATATATGATACCCGAATATGCACAACGAATTTGTCAAGTATGGGATCAGTTACCTGAAAACATGAAACAATTACGTTCAGGTGTTATTGAATATATAAACAAATCATACAATTTTTAATATTTATTTATTGTAAAAAATATTTCATATACATTTATTGTAAAAAAATATTTCATATACAAAACATTTATTGTAAAAAATATTACATATACATTTATTGTGAAAATATTTTGTATTCATACTTATATTTTAAAAATAAAGAACAATAATTATTTACATATATGTGTTATTTATTTGAAAAAAAAAAAACCTTTTTATCTTACAGGGTTAAAAAAATATAAAAATAAAATATACACTTCAATGAGGGATAACTGCTGCTTCTTATACGGTGGTGTTCTTCAAAATTCAGTAAATTCTTAGTGTGGATAATCAATTAATCATCATCATCATAATCGCTAGCATCTTCTTTATCAGTTTCATCCAGATAATCACTTAGTGGCTCAATAACATCAGCCTTTTGAAGCTCGCGAAGTATAGAGAATATTTCTCGACCAACAGTAGTTTCTTTTAAAGCATTTAACTCTTTGATTAAATCTTCTCGATCGTAAACGTTAAACAACAACATATTTTTATTTTCCTCTAAACTTCGAATAATATTGAGTATTTTTTCACCAGTCTCTGAAGTCTCGTATAAACGTTGTAATTCATCTATTAAAGTATTAGGATTATGCCAGTATTTTATTTTTTTCGATTGTATGTTAACATTTCTAGACTCTTTCAAGTTGTCTTGCTTAAAATGCTTAGCTAAGGCCCCGTTTTCAACATTTTCATTTGAAACTATATGACGTTTTAAGCTTATTGGATTAACCTGATTGACAATTTTGGCTTCATTTTCCGAGTCAACGTTTCGAACCTCTTTTAACATTATAATATCTAAAGCAGTTCCTAAAAGTTTAGTTAGTTGTGAAGAGGAGGTTGTTTCATTGCAATTGTTATTAATTGCTGTTAAGTGATTTACTTGCTTACTTTCATTAGACCAACTATCTTTCTCGTTTTCAGATTGACGACGGTTTTCTCCTCTTTTCAAAGAGTTAAATTTGGCTTGAATGGCTTCAGTTGCAGCAGCTATCCTTTTTTGGTCAAACGGATTCAAGATTGCTTCAGAGTAATCAATATCATGCTGTAGTTGAGATGTATTTTCATCATTATCATCAAATCTAGATATAGAGATATCATCAGGTGTTTTATTATTAGCATCATATGGTATGAATTTGCTTGATGAGTTATCATTCTTTCCAATCGTACAATCATTAATATTGCTTAACGAATTATGTTGAGCATTTAAGTGTCTAGAAAGATTAGACTTTCGCGTAAATGCTTTACCACAAAAATCACAATTATACATCGTTCAGCGGGAGGTCTGAAGCGTTCGCTAGTAAATGAATAACTGTTCAAAGATTTATTGCTTCTCTACTTATATATACTTAGCTCATTTGCTTCACCGAGCGACTCATTTGACTCCAACGAGTGAGTCACATGCTCCCGGAGTGACTCATTTTGCTCCCGGAGTGACTCATTTTGCTCCCGGAGTGACTCATTTTGCTCCCGGAGTGACACATATTGCACCCGGAGTGACTCATTTTGCTCCCGGTGTGACTCATTTTGCTTCCGGAGTGACTCATTTTGCTCCCGGAGTGACACATTTTGCTCCCGGAGTGACTCATTTTGCTCCCGGAGTGACTAATTTTGCTCCCGGAGTGACTCATTTTGGTCCCGGAGTGACTCTTTTGCTCCCGTCGTGACTCTTTTTGCTCCCGGAGTGACTCATTTTGCTCCCGGAGTGACTCATTTTGCTCCCGGAGTGACTCATTTTGCTCCCGGAGTGACTAATTTTGCTCCCGGAGTGACTCATTTTGATCCCGGAGTGACTCATTTTGCTCCCGGAGTGACTCATTTTGCTCCCGGAGTGACTAATTTTGCTCCCGGAGTGACTCATTTTGCTCCCGGGGTGACTCATTTTGCTCCCGGAGTTACTCATTTCGATCCCGAAGTGACTCACTTTGCTCCCGGATTGACTCATTTTGCTCCCCGGAGTGACTCATTTTGCCCCCGGAGTAACTCATTTTGCTTTCGGAGTGACTCATCTTGCTCCCGGAGTGACTCATTTTGCTCCCGGATTGACTCATTTTACTCCCGGTGTGACTCATTTTGCTCCCGGAGTGACTCAGTTTGCCCCCGGAGTGACTTATTTTGCCCTCGGAGTGACTCATACACCTTATCATGGTTAAAGAGCTCATACACCTTATCATGGTTAAAGGGCTCACACACATTATCATGGTTAAAGGGTATAAATTAGTTAAACTTACACAAAATATTGTCAATTTACCGGTGGTTGTCAAAGAGTTAACATCACTTTCGCTGAAAAAACAATTTCGTGGTAAAACAATTGCATTTCGAACCATGATAATTTACAATTCAGAGCAGTCCAACGCTAAACAACCTAGCAAAGGACTTTCGAAACCTAAGATCATTAAACGTAAAACTTTTAAGCGACAACACATTTCACCCGAAAATTTAGCATTCCTTAAATCCCTAGGTCTTAAAGTGAAAAGAACATGGTACGCACCAATGTGCTAAATATTATTAACAGTTTGTAATTTGATGGTCAACTAGCAATAGCTATTAGTATCCTTTTTCGGATACATCCCACAAATTAACTATCCTCACCAATTTTAATTATTTTATATAAAGTTGTGGATTGTGTGAGTAAATTCAGTTCTACAGCGGCGATAAAAAATGGCGTTTCTTGACATACAAGGCTATCAAGGAGCTTTTTTATTTTAAAGAAGTTGGTATCGTTGCGGAAAATTCGGATGAAATATTACATCTTATATTCGACGCACCGTTTGATTTCAACGAGTTGCCGAAGAAATATGAACGGGTTGCTGCACGTTGGCTTTGCCGAAATTGGCATGGGATACCTTGGTCATATGGATTTATTCCGTACAAAAAACTTCATTCCATATTGAAACCTATATTAAAGAAGTTTCAAGGGCGGTGAAAAGAAGAAATGGATTTCAAATTTGTTTGATGGTACCGAAAACCAGCCGTGGATTTTGAATTTGGAAGAAATATTTGATGTACCGAAGATTTCCAATCTGCGAGATGAATATTATTCAAGACGCTGTATGATCCATTCAGATAAAATTTGCTCATTAGAAAACTGTATTCTTTTAAAAAAATTTTATATGGAAAATAAATAGATTTTTAGTAATATATACATTTAAGCAATTTAATTTTTTGTATACATATTCTATAAATAAAATTTTAAAAAAAAGAAAAATATGTGCGTTTTATTTAATTATTACCCTGAATTCCCCTATTTTTTTACAGCAAAAAGTTTCTTTCGTTAACCAATAAGAGTATTAACAAAAATCTTATGAAATTTATTATTCTAATTGAAAAGCATATTTCATGATACACCCTGTATACTAAAATATTTATTAAAAATACTAAATATACACCAGTTATATATACATGATATTGTATATATGTTAATGATTGATAAAGTATCAAATTCAAAATGTTCTAGCTATAAAAATTTTGATTTTACAGACTTAAAAATTTAGTAAAACTCAATGCTGTTATCATTTTTATATTAAGCGACGTGTTTATAGTAATTTAAAACCAAAAATTGAACTTTTATTCTGTTTAAAAATGTTAAATACAATACTATTATACCCTAATATAAATATGTATCAGTATTAAAATGATATACATTGATTTTGCTGATTAAACAAATTTTTTGCAATATTTATAAATTATTTTATAATTAGATTTAATACTTATTCATAAATGGCTATACAATTCGTTTACTAGCATTCATAAAAATTAAAATTATATACAAATTTTCTTTCTTATTCTCAATATACAGAGTGTATACATAAAATATTTTTAATATATAGAGTCTATACATATGTACATACTGAATTATTTCAGATAATTTTCGTTTGATATAGAAACAGTTTTGTGCTACAGTCAAATTCAAAAGTGTTGTGCACCATAAGAAGTAATATTTTTTGTAACTTGTTAAAATTTCAAGAATTTTTGTTAGTTAACTAAAAAATTGGTCACTGTAGGTTAAATGTTAAAGTATTAAAACTGATAAAAATAATTTCTTGCTTGAGGCCTACAATGGGTGATATTTTTTACTAAACAATTTTTTAACTCATTAATATTCCATGACGTCATCTTTCTTATACCAAAAAAACTCCATATATGAGTCATATGATCATAATTCAGCTAAAATAAACATTTAATTATTAGTTGTTTGTTTGTTTTAAAACTGATAAAAATTCCTGGAATTTTCCAAGGTTAAATATACCAAAAATCCCCATAAGGTACAGTTAACACTCGATTTCCGGCAGTACAGTAGCGGTCAGAAATCTGGACCCCGGAGTCTGGTTTTAAAATCTAGCGCTTGGTACAGTGCCCCCACAAAATTTAGCGGCCACCCCGTGGGTTAGGGTATTCCCCACATTTTTGACTTGGTAATGTACCTTTCGTTTAAAATGACGCAATTAAGGTAAGCGCGTGTTGGGGTCAAGGTTTGCACGTACAGTACGCTTCAAAAAGTGGTCGGATACCTTTTTGGTCAGGGGGGCCCACACTTTTGACACGGTAGTGTACCAAAAATTTAAGTACAGTACGGCGTCAAAAATTTGGGGCCACCCCCGAGTTAGGGTATTCCCCACATTTTTTGACGTGATAGTTCGTTTAAGATGACGTACTTAAGGCAAGCGCGTGTTGGGGCCAAGGTTTGCACGTACAGTACGTTTCAAAAAGTGATCGGATACCTTTTTGACCAGGGGGGTCCACACTTTTGACACGGTAGTGTACCAAAAATTTAAGTACAGTACGGTGTCAAAAGTTTGGGACCACCCCCGAGTTAGGGTATTCCCCACATTTTTGACGCGGTAGTGTACCCCATCTACCAAATTGTGGCCTAAAATTCAGTCTGCGCATGCGTCGTGTACTTAAATTCAGTCTGCGCATGCGTTAGGTTTGGCTGGTAATGGGTTAACACAAAATGAAATTGTTATAAGTAAATTGTGATGATGCATAATGGGTTAACATAAATTAATTTGGTCGCTGGTGATGACTCACCTCTTAGGAATTTCAAGGCCAGCAGTATGAGCGAGTGTTGGGGTCAAATGTCAAAAACAAATTTTTTAATACATGTACGTGCCAGGTCAAAGGTCAATTCATACACTAGGTACAGTAGGACCCCAAACTACACGGTTCTTAACACGGTCAAAAAAGTAGTCCGGATAATTGAGGTTTTACTGTGTCATAGAACTGTCCTAGCCTATCTACTGATGCCCCTTTTCCTTACTTCGTTCACAAATTATAATTAGGTAAATATATCTGAAACCGTTAGGAATTTTTATTCAATCTTACTTTTACGTTTTCCATTAAAAATATGAAAATGAAGAATCAATTCCTTGAAAGTAAGAACTCCCCTTAATATTTAATTTTACTATCTCAAAAACGTTGCTTTTTTGAAACGCTTCACAAATCATGTGAAGTAAATATTAATTGTTTTTCTTACGCCTCTGACAAATTATATTTAGGAAAAGGAGAAAACTTTGCTATATGCCAGAACAACCGGACACACAACAAGCAAACTAATACAACCAAGCTAGTACCGTAAATACAGATTACTTGTGCCTAGATCTGATAATTTCAAAAATTGAGCGTAACTGTTATACATATTTATTTGGTAAAGGAAATTCTGTATATTAATCTGTATATGACTATGGTTAGTTTATTATATAATATGGATGTTTTTCCTATAGCTCATAAATTTTATAGCTTTTTAGATTTTGGCTCAAGTTAACCTCGAGATCGGGTTACTTGAGCCCAAGCCTAAATTTCTAGGTGATTTTCATTTGAAAACAGTTTGAGACCATGTAGGATGTTGGTTACTAATTAAAACATTGTACAAACATATAAGGAACTTTATTTATTCAATACTCATATCGCAGCATCCTGCCTAACATAGCGAATTTCCGTTTACAAAAATTAATTTTTCTCGAAAACTAGTTAACATAGAGTAATAGTTTAAAGACCTTTTTTTGTTTTCTCCTCGTTTCAATAGTGTAAAAATTTTTGAATAAAGAGAAATTTTGGAAAAATGTTTCAGGAAATTTCACGAAACTTTAAATTAAGAAATTAAGGAAATAGCTGGCATATGAACATATTTCATGAATTTGCTTCAGTAACGAACTAAATATGAAAATTATACATTTACTTTACTTTGTGAGCTATCGAAATATTTTTTACAGTTGAAAGTTACCAACATAACAAAAACAGCAACTTCAAACAGAGAGTAAATAACACTTGCCTGACATCTAGTGTCAATTTTCAAAATTACCAAAACTTAAACACCGTAAACCTACTGCTATTACCTATTAGCTAAACATGTAACTTACTTCTACTACTGACTAATATAAGCACAAAACAGAAAATAATACTTTTTCCATTTTGGGCTCAAGTTACACCCCAGGGCTCAAGTAACCCGTCTTTACAGTATATCAACAAAGCTAATACATATATAAGAGGGGAGGTGCCCGAGAGGCTTTGCGTGCAGACGATCTACAATTGTTTTATATGTGCCTACCTACATTCAGTTTGTCAATAACTTTTTAGAGATCGACTTTAAACCGACTGAATTATCGATCAACTAAGAAGCCGACTGTGTGACCCTAGTTTATATTCGTACCATATAGTTGAAGTAATTATCTGGATATGTACAAAGTTCTTGCAGTTGCTTGTAAATTCTTGCAGTGTTTATCGTTTGCCGCACGTTCTAGATTGTTTTACGCTGACAAAAACGTAATTACCTACTTATCTATTTACTACAAGTTTGTGAAACTATTGGTCCATGATCCACTTTTCCTCATATTTTTCCCTTAACCCTACTGAACGTTAAATAATTTTTTTTTTTTGTTTACGGAAACTGTAGTGATCAAAATATTTTCAAGGTTTTATAAATTTACTTATTTGATACAGCTCATTTCTCCAACTTAAATATCAATTTTGCCTTTTCTACCTAACACCGACATTTCACAGAAGCTGACAGTATGGAAATAATAAAAATACTTCCGTAAAAATATTGTCATTTTAATTCTCGTAAATAGTCTGAAAACTCTTATGTTTGTCAGAAATAGGAATATCTATTTTGTTCATAATTAAATGAAAATGCATTGTTGCTTTTTTTACCACGTTCTGACACAGCCACTGTCATAAAATAATGTGGAAATATAAAAAAATGCTTCTAATAGTTAAGCCGGTTCTACACGATGCTACGAACGTTCCTTCCAACGTTCGATCGAACGTTTGAGGCAATTAAGTTCGATAGTTGGTGCGACGAATGTATCTGCTACACGGTGAATCAAATGTTTGATCCAATACGAATGATGATGTGTTGGTACAAACGTTTATTCAGTGGACGAGGCTGTTATCTGTCTGATGTTATCTTTAATGTTATACACCGATGTTGTCTCTCTTGTATAATGTATTGGTACAAACGTTTATTCAGTGGACGAGAATACCATCTGTCTTATGTGATCTCTAATGTTATACACTGATGTTGTCTCTCTTCACATGAACGAGTCGTGCAGCTGCTGAGTCGAACCAACCAACGCAACCAACATTGACCTTCAAACGTTCGAAGCATCCCTTTGACTCGGTGCAAGAATACCGACATCGAGCGGGACATGGCCAACTGCGAATGTTTGACGCTCGAAATTGGACACTCGTAGGTTCGAACAACGGCCACACGATGCGATGAACCATCGAACGTCCAATGTTGGAAGATGTTCGTAGCATCGTGTAGAACCGGCTTTAGCTTAAAAATAAACTAACTGGACCACCTTTTCCATTGGTCCATCTACAACTAAATAAATGGGTTTTTTTGTAAGTCAGTGTCATTTTTGTCCCTGACTATTATATTACAGGTATCGAAAACGTAAATAATTTATTTTATTACTTAATCGCATAAATTGTTGATTTAAAATTAATGTTTTCAATAACTTACTCCCGCACAGTATAGAAATTCATGACTAACCATTATTGATTATTTATTTTTATTCAAACACGCAGTCCCAATATAAATCAAATTCAATTGTAAAGATCGTTCTAGTTGTTTGGTAGAATACAAAAATGAATGTATTCATTTTATTTATGTTTCTTATATTTGGAGAGTTAGGCAGTAAGTACTTAGTTTTTATTTATTATTTCAATTATTGTATTTTGGTAAAAAAATTATTTTGAAAAGTTTATTCGGGATTCGTGAAAAAAGTTTATTTTTTTCTCTAGATTATTTCTAAAGTTTTGCAATAAAATAATTTTTTGTAACATAATTATGAAATGGTAAGTTTTAAAATACGAGGACTGTAAATAGGTATATTGTGTATATTATAACCATTTTGAAATATTTGTATTTGTACATTTATGCTCATTATGCTATAGTGAATTTCGCCTGGAACGATAATACAAAATTTAGCCCCTATAATTTAGCCCCTATAATTTTAACGATTTACAGCAAACTACTTTATACAGACATTGTATAGTCACTGATTCATTGTCTGTGTCCACGAATTTCTACAAATGCTGAGGTCTTGTACTCATCTTAACAGAAAGCAAGAAAAACACAAACGCCATGAAAATTGGCAATTTTTAAAACACTTAAATCTTAAAAATGATCTATGTTGAATGATGGAAAAAAGTATAATTCAAAATAAAATTCAAAAATATTTATAATACTTTGGGCGTTTTCGCGTTGGGGCTACCGTAGCGAGGAGCGATGCTACTTTGTGGTCGTGTACTCGGAACCATTCATTCTGATGGTCATTAGAGCTATGTTTACAAATGTTTTGAAATGACTAACGCAATATGGCTCCCGTTGACACATAACCGTGCACATAACTTAAAAAAATTTAAATTTTTCAAACTGTTTATGTTTTGGTAATTTTTGTATTATGCCACGTTAATTTTAATAATTCAAACATAAAATTTTTCTTCATTGCATTAAAAATTGCATGGTATGATATTTTAATTTTCCGCGATTCCTAGATCCTTTATGTAATAATAATTTATAATAATATTAATACTGAAATAATCAAAAAATTAACTAAGAGTGGAATTAATTGTCAGTTCTTTTACATCAAAACTTTGATAGCCTATATGACCCACATAAATTCTCACCTGTCGATAATATGCATATGAAATTTACTAATAAATATGAAATTATGAATACGGTGCCCATTTTTTAAAAAATATCATTTATTTCATCCTTGATGGCGGGATTTTCATTTTTGTTTCAAAAAGTAAGATATGCTGTTCTGGTTTTTCCAAAATTTTAACGTAATAAACGCACATTCTATAGTAAAAATATTGACATATCTTGAACTTTTGAAAACTTAAATAAACTACGCTGCCAATGGGGTGTGGCGCACAGCTGCCTCGTACCAGGGCCCGCTCTAGCGTTTACGCCGCCCCGGGCAGAAGGGAATAATCCCGCCCCAGTGACAAAAAGGCGTTGTTGCCTTTTTTTATACTGACGACCTTTTTTTTTTGTTCGCCAGGCAAAAAATGCCGCCCCTTCCTTTTTTACTGCTACCCTTTTTTACACTGACGACCTTTTTTTTTTTTTGCTCACCGGGTATAAATTGCCGGCCCTTTTTTTATAAAATTCCCGCCCTGAGAATTTCCCACCCCGGGCAAATCTGTTCGTCACTCACAAGAAGCCACCGTCTTTTTACCAAAATTTACAAAAATCCCGCCCCTAAATTTTGCCGCCCCGGGCAAATGCCCGGGTTGCCCGCCCCTAGAGCGGGCCCTGCCCGTACTTGTAAAAGACTTTAAAACAGTATTCTACCAAATATATAGTATTTTACCATATATACCGTGAAATTATATTTTCGCTAAAGTTCATAAAAGGTTGTTGTAACTTAAAATACTAACCCCCAAAATACTTTAAAAATTTTAGCGAAGTGGGACTAGTAGTAAATAATATATTGACATTTAATGGTATTATGCACCATCTAGGAACCAGACCGCATAATTTCTAACAATTTCATAAAAAATAATTGAATAGTTCAGCAGTTATGCCACTTGGTGCAATTTAGTATATTAATGGAATGACGTGGTAGCGGCGTAGCTACCGTTACTCCGATTTCGATTAAATTCATAGGGGGCCATCTAGGAACCAAACTGCATAATTTCTGATTTCATTAAAACAATCCAATAGTTCAGAAGTTATGCCACTTGGTGCAAACTAACGACACACAGACGGACAGATAGGCGGACGGACAGACAGGCACCAAACCAGAATTGTCCAGGAAGCTCTAAAACGTAAAATGTGCGTAAGAAATTTTATTTTGGTGGGAAACAATTTTTTATTTTTCAAAACTGATCACAATGCTTCCGCTACTTTAGTAGTCTTGGAAGCAAAATGTTATTATTTACTAATAAACAGTTTTTAAATGGAAATATGAGTGACCCGAAATGTCTTCTTAATAGCTACATTTTGACTCGTAGTCAAAAAAATGTGGCCTGGTCTGTACTAACGTACTTGTAAGCTTTTAGTTTACTTTATCCGTGACTACCATGAAAATGCTTATTTATTGCACAAAATGGTATCTGGGTAAGTTATGTTTAGAAGAGCTGTGTATGAATGTTTATTTACTGTTCACAAGGCATGGAAACAAGTGATTTCAGCGTACTGAGAGTGGTACGCAAGAAACTATAAAGTTTGTTTCTTGTATTGTGTTTTGACCGGCGTAAAAAGATCTTGAAAAACAGGCGGATATAGTTCAGTTCAGTCTTACGTTTCGTTGCGGTCAAAATAAAATAGGAATGCTTCAGATATGAAATTTTGGATACGGAAATTTAAATACATTTTTTTGGTTTCGATTTTGGTTACAAATGCATAACATCTTCAGCTAATATTTCGGATACGGTTGTGCAGAATTTTTCTAATGAAGATTTTTTACATTCACGAGGTCTACGTGTGTACATATATAATTAGTATTACTTCGTTAAACACAGACCGATTGATTGAGATGGTAACTAAGTTTCCAATTAAAATAATAGTGGTTTATTGTTACAAAATCTTACGAAACTGAATATAACATCGGTTCCAGATATAACCAACATGTCTACGATTATTTATTAAGTATTAATAATTTTTAATTTGTCATTTTCAGATGTAATAGAAATAGTAACAGCTTCTATAAATGACGATCAAATACAAAAAGGACTAGACGATCCGATAGAGTACATTGATTTTTCAATAGCCAAACCACAACGGCGGCTTAATTTAGCCGGTGAAGAAGTGGAACCGTTTTCAACCGCCTCAGGGAGGAAATTTAGATACAAAAATATATATTTAACTAAACTAAGTGATCCAGTAAAAGATGATCAGAGATCTTCACGAATGCGACTTTTATCCAAACTAAATAATCGAAGAAAACTTAACAAAAGATCTTTAGGTACGCGACGCATATCTAATTTAGTCGATTTTATAGGAGATCAAAATAGCTATTTGTATGGGCGCCGTATACCTATACTAGATCAACCACTAGAAGATGATGGCTCAGATTTTGCACTCGATGTAGTAGACAAGATTGTTCCTGTTATTAAAGATCTTGTAGAAATGATAAGGTATTATTTGGAGTGGTTTGGGTATCACAGAGATACGGGATATTTTGACATATCAAGAAATAGCGTTTATCTTTTTATTGAGAATATAAGACAGAGCATGGATCCAGTTATCAAAGATTTACAATCAAAGAAAGGATTCTATTCGTTCCTGAATAATATAATTGCCTGGCCATTATATCTGTTAGGTTATCCGCGTGCTAACATAGAAAACGAAGTAACCATTAAAATCGATGGGCCTTACTTGTCTAAAGAAACAATAGACAATCGACGTTCCTTTGAACCGCCAGCTCAGACAGAACAGTCAAAAAGAGATATGCCAACCATAAATCTTCCATCTGTCATTGCTTCCATCCCCAACATAACTGCCATTGCTGATGATGTTTTACGGAAATTTTCTGGAATGAGGAATCTATTTGGATTAGTGGAAAATATAATACCGTCCAGTAATGACGTAAAATCACGACGTGCATTCCAACCGTTTAATTATGCAGAAAATTCCAGAAGAACTCCATACGATATTAAAGCCGAATTCAACACAGTTACCAAGACCCCTGATATTTTACGAACATTTATTGATATGTTTGATATATTTGGATTGTTCAGAAATTCAGAAATGTTTAATAATAATGTAATGAAAATGTATATGGAGTTTATTATTAAAACTATACTATCAACAATAGGTGTGAATTATGCAGTTGCGGCACCAATTTTAAAAATTTTATTCGGTTGATCGTTACTTCAAACTTATCGTTATACGTTAGAAAACAATAAGACACGATTACAAAAGTGGATACTAATTCACTAGATTATCTGCTTACTGCAACAACACTTTAACTTACACAGATTAATAAAAAGCTCTGTTTAGTAAAAACTAGTGTCTGATCTATTTGATTTTCAATAAATATTCTAATTTAAATAAAAAATATTAATGACAGAATAGTTATTAACTGTAATAAATTTACATTAATAAACCTTGAAAGCTATTGTAAAATTTGTTGTTTATTTCAAGAAACCTTAAAAACATAACTAATACAAAATTAAATATTAGTTACTTTTGCAACTTTACGTTGCAAAATGAAACGTAATGCTACATATAATTTTTCTGACAATTAAAATTATAGCCTAAGATCCTGCAGCTGATTTCTGCAGGTATCTGTTTTTTTAATGAAACTTAATTTAAGTGAATCCTTAATGGCAATGTAATAGATTGCTCCCGGGTTGGCTATCGAAAATTAGCCGTAAGTACCTTTAATTGCCGTCATTAAGCGAATAATCGAAAAGACATTTTTTGACGTTTTAAAGTGTAAAATATTTTCAAAGATTTTTAAAATATACAAATTTTTTTCGTAGTAACAAGAAAAGTAAATAATTTTTTCCTAGTTACAAGTACAAACAAGCCAAGAGCCATTTGATTTGATTTTTTAATTTTTTTTATTTATCTATAAGTATATCTACAATATGTGTATATTGCTTATTAAAATGATCAAAACATCAGTTTTTAATAAAAAAAAAAAAATTACTAAAATCTGGGGCAGTGCCCCCGTGCCCCCACCAAGAAGAGGCAAAATAAAACAAACAGAGCACTGCTGTATCTTTTCTCGAAGCAATTCAGCCTATTTTTGGACCCTGATAACTTCGGTCTGGATAATACTTAAGAGCTCAAGTTGTCAGGATAGAATGTAGTCACCAGTCTTATGAAATGTACCAAATTTCAATTTTATAGCTCTATTACTTTCGATATTATTAATATGTAAATTTTATTAAATTCGTCACTCACTCACTGATGATCATCAAAATTATAGAGTACTTCCCGAAGTTTTAGAAAGTTGAAATTTTGTCTGTAGGCTGGGTTTAGCACACAATTAACGAGAAAATTAACAAATCTGTGATTTTCCCTCTTTAGCTTCTTATAAATAATAAAACATATTGTAGATATATTTATAGATAAACAAAAAAATTAAAAAATCAAATCACATGGCTCTTGGCTTATTTTTGTATTTATAACTAGGAAAAAATTATTTACTTTTCTTGTTACTATGAGAAAAATTTGTAAATTTTAAAAATCTTTGAAAATGTTGACACTTAAAAACGTCAAAAAATGTCTTTTCGATTATTCGCTTAATGACGGCAATTAAAGCTACTTGCGGCTAATTTTCGATAGGCAACCCAGGAGCAATCTATTACATTGCCATTAAGGATTCATTTAAATTAAGTTTCATTAAAAAAACAGATACCTGCAGAAATCAGCTGCGGGATCTTGTACTATTATAATAACTACTTCAAAATAATAATGATATTAAGGCGGCCAACTTTTTGACTAGTCAATGCAAGACAATGTAACAATCTTGGACCTTATTTTCATTGTGTGATATTTTGTGTATTATTTTATTCATGTAACACTCAAAAAAAAAAAAAAAAAATCCAAAGTTTGCCAATCCAAAAAAATGACGAGCACAACAAGACAGAAGTACATTTTTTACAAAAAATACAATTGATGAGCAGAAAAAAACCAGAATTTTTTAATTGTTTCCAATTATTTACGAAATACGGAACTTCCGGGTCGCATTAGACCCATTCCGGGATTATTTTAACGGAACAGCAACTATTCTTCCGGGACTATCCCGCAGAATCTGGGACGGTTGGTCGCCTTAAATGACACTGAAGTGTACGAAGCAGTTACGCCACAAGTCAAAAGTATAAAAATTAAATTTGACAGTTCTGAAGTTGATAATCTTGTTAAGTCTTTGACTACCTTTAAATGATGACTTCTTGATCTGGCACCAACAGCACACTTCAAAAACTGTCAGATTTAATTTTCATACTTATGTCTTGACTTATGACGTAATTACTTCATACTTTTCGGCGTTTTTATTATTATTTTGAAATATAATTTTCTTCCTTAAAAGTTTTTATTTTTCCCTTTGTAGTGAGTTTGAGCCTCCTAGTAAAGATGATCAGCTGATCAAGGATAGGTATCAGGTCAGTAACCTGCCACTGCCTATGATTTTCAGTTCGCTGTTCACGATATGCGTACCTTTTGTCATCAAGGAGTTCCACGGCGTATTTCCGTAGTTAATGGGGTAGTAGTACCGGGGTAATTGTGAATTGGGGCAATTGTGAACGGCGCCTATAATTTCTAAAATAACATTAATTTTGTTAAAAATCAACTCTTAGTATGTTTTTCTGTCCTTTCTTAATATGCTATTAAAATTTAATAACAATTCTCCAAGTATTAATATCTTTTTTTTATTTTGAAAAAACCCTTACAAAATTTTGTGTATCTTACTTCGACCAATCCTCAAAAAGAAATTTTTAAATACATTTTATTTTTTAAAAAAGTAAGAAATGGTTAAGGGTACTTCTAAAAAAGTGGTCTAAACCCTGAGAGGGTTCCTCATTAATTGCTAAAGAAATTGGACAATTTATTACCAATTCACAATTACCCCATGATTTTAAAATTGTGGGGTAATTGTGAACGTCCTTCACAAATGCCCTCATTCGGTCAAAAATTTCAGTAGTGTCCTTTTCGGAGTTGAAAATGTTGATAAAGATGGTCGTGACATTATTGTACAAGTTTCCGTTGTGCAAACAATACAAAAAAAAAAAAAAAAATTGTGTAAAGAGCGATATGTTTTGTGTATCAATCTACGAAATCATTGCTATGCTCCCTTACCCAATAACAACTTACAAAAATAGAAAAATTACTTGTTTTCAATGTCTCTGTGAGTGACCAAGGGCAGTAGGATTAACACAAAACCATTTTTTTTTTCATTTACAGTATTAGCCAGAATATATTGTTGTTTTTTATTTAGGTAAACTAAATTTATTTTCTTGGAAAAGTATTATTTTCCTTGTTTTTGTGTGAAAATCATGTAATTTTTTGATTTTTTATATGATAAAATGACGAAATATCATCAAAGTATCATTTTTAGCTTGTCATAAATTTGTTCCTACAGTTTTTGTTATTTTTACTTAACCTTGATTTTTTGTACAAATTTGAGGTATGCGTAACTTGCATTAAACAAAGAGAAATTGTGACCGCTGAAGTATGATGAAAAATTTGAAAGTGGGGTAAATGTGAAGAATTTGAGTTGGGCTCTACTCTGATGTACCTCACTTCTCTTGTAATCCATTCTAAATAATTTTTCTGATGGTATTTACTCTTACCCCAAAATTCATAAGATTTGCAAAACCGCACCGGGAAAATGCGAATGGCTTATAAAATTTTTGTTTTTCATACGAATTTGCTCAAAATTTATGTGGTACATCCTGAATAATGTAGAAATAAAAACAAATCAACCATAATGTGATATATAAAATAGAAAATACTTAAAACAACGCTTTTATCCCAATTCATGAAAATCCATTCACAATTACCCCGGCCAACCCTATATAAGATACCTAAATTAACTGTAGTTACAGTGGTATAATTACACTAACTAATAGTTTCAATTTTAAAGGTACTCTGAATTTAGCTAACGAAAAGTTAAATAAAACATTTTTAGAAATAATGTTTTAATGTCCATAGTTTAAAAAAAAAAATTATGTATCCAACACGACAGAAAAGCAAATTTACTTTCCTTTTCTTCGTTTTCAATTGTTTAATAAAGAAAATTTAGTAAAAAAAAAAAAAAAACTCAGCTGTATAAAACTGAGTACTTAATTTATCTAAAATAATTTAGATTGTAAAATACTGATTCATTAAAAAAATAAAATGGAAACAAAAAAGAAATGCTGACTTACATTTGGTGTAGTAGCATTGACGGCTGTCATGTCCTTCATACAGGCCTCAGGCTCGGCTAGGCTTTCGCTCTGCAACAATACAAATAAACAAACAGTAAGTATTTTGTTTTAGAATAAAAATATGTTTTGTTTTCTTTTGTTTTACATACTGTCAATTAATTTTAAATTTATTCACAGAAAGAAGAAGAGGAAAAGCAAAAGCTTTTTTTGCAGCAATTTAAAATACGCTTGAAGGTAATTGTTTCTATTAATAGATATTAAAATGTAATTACGTACAAAGGAATGTGTGTACATGGGGTGTTTAGCGTAAAAGCTCAATTTTTTTTTGCTAAGGATATTAACTTGAATTTTTTTAAGGAAGTATTAAAATAATGTTTATAAGATGAGAGGAGTTGGCAAAAAGATTCTCCTACTCTATATGTTCAATAAAGTGTGTATGCTTTAATACAAAAATGGTTGATATTTTGACTGTTTAAATTATTCTGGTGCAAAATATTTGGTTGTCATCAACTAAATTAAAAATTAGTATGTGCTATATGGAAGCTACTTTTTGAATAATAGAAGTATTAAAAACGAAACAACAAAATTAACAAAACGGAACACAAAACTTATAGAATTACTTCGGTGTTCACTGTTCTGCCACAGGAGATTTTCTCTGAAACTATTCAAAGTGCAAATTTGATATATAGTCGAGAGGCAGAGATAAAAATAAGTCGAAAAAAAGTCTTATATATAAGTTAAAAAGAAGCCGAAGAAAGCCTTACATAAGTTTTGCAATATATTTAAATAATAATTATTATTAAAACTATTTTATTCATTATCTCTTAAAAATATTCAATAATATTTTACTTGATTATTTAAACGATTAACGTTGTTATAAAATATAATGACATATTTTTTTATGCCCAGTGTTCCCCTATAAAGTTTTAACAACATGAATTCAATTTGTGTATGTGAATTTATTCGTTTTTTTTCTTGTCATAATTTCCCATTAACAAGTGAAATAATTATCGAATAAAACAATTTAATTATCTGTTAAGAAATGTAAGTTAATGTGTGGGTGTTATTATTATATCAAGTGCCAAAGAATTTGAATAGTAAAGACAATATTAAAAAAAAATGTCTATTAATTTTTATTTTACTATTATATTGATTTGGTACAGTTAAAATACGCTACCAATGGGGTGTGGCACACAGCTTCCTCGTACTCGTAAAAGACATTCTACCAAACCAGTATTCGTTTTTTTCATTGTTTTGAAATTTTATATACAGCTTCCTTACATAAATGATCAGGTGTCCCTGGGATTTTTTTTTTCGTAATTATTAATTTTACAATAATAAATAGGTCAATTTTCTAGACGAAAATCGGTGTTTTCATTTTTAAGGGTCAACAAAATTAAAAAATCGGAAAAATAAAATTCCTCCCAGAGATACCTTAGCAAAGAGGCTATCTAATGATGTCATATTTTTTTATTTCGGATGATCCACTCATGAGTTATATTGTTCACCAAATCACCAAAAAACAACTTTTTCTCGAGGCGCCTCCGAAGACTTGCTGCTGTTGGCTTAAGTATTTATATTTTGTTTTAAGAAATTAAGGAAATGTTATTCGTATGTTGTACTATAATGTTACGAGCGATTAATTAAACTTGTTTTACCTATAACGTCTGAAATAATTCTTAAAAATGAGAGATTCCGTTCGAGAAATTCCGTGAAGGCGGAACACAGTCAAAATGAGTGAGTTAAACTCAGTTAAATTAGGTGTACATACAGAGTGTTTAATTTTTTATAGAATATAAGATTGTGTTCCAGTTTTCAATATCAACCTTGATGTTGGGTTGATATTTCTAAATGTAAAATTTTTGCAACATTGTAAGATACGGTCCATTGGTTCAAAAAAATATCACCTTATCACATTATATGTGGAACATGTATAAGAATTTATTGCCAATAAAACTTACATATATATACAAACATATTCAATGGGATATATGTATATGAAATCAATATTTTGAAAGATTGAAATAAAATGTAAAACGATTTTTCTTTTATAGACCGCATGTCGTCATTTTGTCGTCTCATACCAATAATTATTTCATGTGCGGTGAAGCTATGCATATTAATGTAAATGTATTTGTACTCGATGTATTTATAAAATCCAATTTAGTTTATGTATAAAATTATAATTATTTTTTATTCTAAATATATATGAATATTAAAATAGAAATAAAACACAAATTTTTTTTTATTACTCAATTTTAAAATAAGAGATTATTAATTCAAAAAACATACGTATAAATGTAATATGTATGTTACAATATGTTCCACAATGTTCCATATATAAATTATTTTCAACATGGGATGATGAATTTATCAGCTTTATATAATATCCGTATATTTATTTCTGCATTTGGTTTTAAAAAGTTGTAATCAATTTGACAGTACTGTTTTCTGTTATTTTTACTATGCTTTATCTGGAAATACTTAGAATATTATGTTTCAGTGAAAAAAAATCTGATAAATTTTGAGTAAGTTATAAAATTTTTAGAAAATTAGCGATAACTACAAACAAAAGCAAGAAAAGAATGACGAAAGTAAAAGCCTCCTTAAAAAGATTTGATTAAGTCCCTTATAATATTCGATATCTATGTCATTGTTTTAATCGAAAGTACATTTTTGCCAGAAAATATATCAATAAATTTTTAAACCTAATTTTCTAACTATTAAACCTACTTACCGTGGTTGTCACTTTAAAAAAAGCTCGGTGTCATGTAGATTGTATACAATTTTATAAGCTTAAATGTATTTTTCTCGAAATCACTTTTCTCAAAATGGCACAATAAACAGAAGAAAAATGGCGTAATCTATTAATTTTGTTCCTTGATCCTTTTTTTCCTTAAGGAAAAAAGTATTTTTAAAACTAAAAGCAAAATTCAGACTTTTTTGATAAGAGTTCAAATTACTAACTAAATCCTTCGTTAGTTTTTCGTTAGCTTCTGAACGTAAAATTTTCTCGAAAGCGTGAAATAGCATCTGTGGTCTATTTGTATCCCGTATATCTGCATTATATAGGTTAAATTATTTAAAGTTAATCTGACGTCATTAACAAATGAAGCAAAATTAGACGTATAATTTTATACAACTATAGTTACTCGAATATAAAAATAACAAAAACGAAAAGCGACGGAAAACTAGGTTCGTCTAATTTTTCTTCATTTGTTGCGTTTGTTTGATAATATCCGAACAACTTTAGTTAATTTGACCTCATTACAAAATAACCCCCCCCCCAAAAAAAAATATATATATATAGCCCAATTTTTTCTGGTAAAAGCGTCCCGAATTTGCCGTTATTTTCGCCTGTTTGCAAGTATTTCTCCCCTTAAACTTTAAAAGTCTTTCTTCACCCTTCCATTCCTACAAAAATATTAAAATTTGGGGTAAAAAATCAACATTATTTTCAAATGTTCTTTTAGTTTTTTTTTTTTTTTTAATGTTTGCTTCTTTAAAATTCATCTAAAAGTAAATATATTGAAACCGAAAAGAACAGCAGAAAAATGGGATCATTGTGTGACTATACGTTCAAGTTAAAAAAAAATCCAGTTTTTCCTCTTTTAAACTTATGAATCATATATTGTAAAAAACAGAGATTAAAATTTTAAAATAGGTAGTTGGATTACTCCTTGACAAAAACCAGCTTGCCAAAAATGACTTATTTTTTGACTTCTTAAGTCAACATTCTCAACAAATTAACTAAACTGATCAATCCTAACTCTTTTGACATCATTTCCTCAATATTTAAAATTATTTTGTAACACCCAGTCACAGTTTATGACAAAACAAAACATGTGAATGACAAATTTCCATGTATATGCGAACATCGAACACAAGACAGTCAGTGTATAGCGTCGTGAATTGAGTAAGTGTCGGCATGTGTTTCTGTTAGGTAAATGGATAGATACGTCGTTGTGCGGCGTGGTGCGGCGTGTGTCTCGCCATAATGCTTTGGAGCATCGCGCTCGCGCTTGTTTGCATCGTGTGTCTTTTTGTCGCGAAATAAATGAATATAATTATGTGTATGGGAGAAGGAGAAAGAGAATTATTTAGTAGCACGAAACAACAGATGTTACGACGTAAATTTATTTGAATAATTTTTTTTTTTCGAAAAAAGAAGCACATTTCCTGGAAGATATTTGGTTCACATATTTTTGATAGAACGTGGAACGAAGACATTATTAATTTATAACTTTTTTATGCCCAGTTCTTTTTTTTTAATATTAGAATTTGTGTTTTAAAAAAATTGTGTTAAGCAAGGTCATCCAAAGATAAATTCGAAATCATCGATTTTTATTTTTAAATTTTTTTCGGTTTTCAAATAGTCTTATGTAATAGACTTAGTTAATGTTTAATTATCAGTAATTTATCTTTTCTTTTTTTTGTTAATAGTAGACCGGTAACACTAATATATTCTTGTATATGATCTGCCCGAATGGTTATAAAACTATAAAGTAATTATACCGTAAGACGAGGTGACTTTGCTCCACTTTCAGAAGTTTTTTTCAAAATATTCTTGTAAAAAATATAATTTTTGAAAAACAACTGATTAAACCGGCTTTGATACATTCCTATACAGTCAAGAAACTGTTCCAACCTTATACGTATGCCTTTTATACCGCTAAGTATTTTTTTATTAATTTTTAAAAAGTGGTGTAATGTCTACCATAGGAGCAGGATACTTTGCGCCACTTGATATATTAATTTATTTTTAATTAACAAATTATTTGTTGCAAAAGAAAACTCATTCAGAAACATCATAACACCTCTTAGGACCAGTGGAAACTGACAGGACTTCATTTCTCTTTTCTGAACCAGAGAAAATAATTGAAACTTATAGAGTTCAATAAATAGTATTTAACATGGTAAATTTGCAAGTAACATCAATGATGAAAAACTGAAGAAACTTATGCTAAAATATTTAAGGAAAATCTAGGATTACAAACATATAATAAGAATGTAATAATGTTTGTTACAAAAAATTAGTTACTCTATGCCTCAGAAAAACTTTCTGAGCTAGTGTAACCAATTTTTGAGCTGGCGCAAAGTAACCCCGTTTTTTCTTTAAAAATAACCTTAAAATCATAATGGATGATAAACTGATAAATGTCGAGATAATTACTATTTAGATGTTATCATTCAAAAGACAACTAATTTCTCTACAGAAAGAGACCACATATACCTTCATATAATCTCTTCTTCTAAGAACAAAATAATACTTTTTCTGAATAATAATTTTAGAAAAAATAAAGATATACAAATTTTGAACTTTAAGCTTTGCAAACCCAATCAAAAATAGCAACTAGAATATTCATTCTCATTAGAGTTATAATAGGTAGTACTACGTAGCCAAAAATACAAAAACCATTCGGAAATAATAACTAGTTTGTCTCCTAGATAGAATTGAATCTTTCTTCATTTATGGAGCATAGTTACCTCCCTAGGAGCAAAGTCGCCCCTACTTACGGTACCTACTTACCATACTATATATGTACATACATACTTACGATATGAAATCTTTTTTGTCCAAAACCAATATCTGCCTGTTTTTCACTATTTAGCACAATAAATTTTTCCAACAATCAGGACAGATCGTATACATAAAATGTTAGTGGAACTGGTAGCTTATAATCGAAATTATTCTAACCAATCTATGACAATATAAGAGAATCCAAGTTTGTATTGGCGGTTTTTTTGCCATAAGATATTCGTTTCACCCTTGCCCATATTTACGCTACGTTCCCCTACTGCAAGCATCAAATAGTCACGAAAAGGTCGTAAATAAAATACTTTCGGGGGGGAAGATACAATAGATACAAAAGATTAAGCAGATAAAAAAGTAAAAATGTCATATATCTCCCTTTCTATAAATAAATATTTCTGGGCGGGGACGAAATCCCAATGTTTCCTGTTTGACTACGGCCCTGACTATACTATACTTGTAACTGAAACACATACACATATAAAATAAATAATTGTAAAATTCATCATGTGCCTTTTGTAAAATGTGGATATTGTATTATTATTAAACAATTTCATTTCCTGAAGCATAACACATTAGCTGTGTAGTGTTAATGGACTCTACCGCATTCTCCTGCACCTTCCCCCTTTCATGTATCGGCTAGATTCCTGCTATTCCCACAACACACAAACGTCTCTTTTTGGTAGAAACATAAATGAAACAGAACTGTGTGTAATATTACCTACACATAAAATATAGCTTTGCAATATTTTTCATTATGAATAAGCAGCCATCCGTTTCCTATGGTTGGTGAATTCAAATGAAATCTATAATACAGTAGAAGCTCTGAATAATGCCTCTCTTAATAATGCCGTACCCCTATATCCACTGCAGGATTCTCTCAGCAACAACAGTGTCGTATCATTTATAGAATTATATGTATAGATGTGGCTTTGCTGTTGCAGAGGTGCCATATACGGGTAACCCCCGAAGAAGACGGTACTCGAAGAACACGGGTCTCGAAGAACACGGGTAGCCTTCCCCCGAATTATACGGTTTCAAACAACACGATTTTTAAGTAATTCTTCTGAAAAAGAATATAATACATATTATATTTGATATAAAGTTGCATCGGTCCTCAATGTACGGGAATATAACAGTTCCATGTGGGTTTGATTTACACGAATAAAAATCGCGTAGATTGAATCTGTCAATTATAAAGGAAAAAATATTGGAAATAAAAACTGCTAAAATTTTTAGAGAATTTTATAACAGAAATGATAACGAATATGTAGAAATTTACATATTTAAATTCAGAAAATACCGTAATTTTCGACATCGATAATTTTCGAAAACGAAAATTAGGTTTTGACAGTCCCGATATATTTCGTTATTTCGTTATTTTTTCGCTAAGAAGCACCGTTTACGAGAAATTTACGATCAAAAGTTTACCATTACGAAAAGTATCGAAAACTAATATTTTCGAAAATATTCTATTGCTGACTAATTCAATGAGACTAACAGAGCGTAAATTAACTAGTTATAACCAATCTATGATAAGTTATGCGGTATCGATAATTTTCGATAACGAAAAATAGGTTTTGACAGTCCCAATATGTTTGAATACCCACAACTTGCTTCGCTTAAGCCTTCAAAAATTTGTTATTTTTTCGCTACGACGCACCGTTTACGAGATATTTACGATCAAAAGTTTACGATTACGAAGAGTAACGAAATGTAATTTTTTAAAATATTCAATTGTTGACCAAATCAGAGGGACTAATAGAGCTAAAATTCAACAATTATAACCAACTTATGTAGTGCGTTATCAATAATGATCTATAACGAAAAGTAGATTTTAACAGTCGCAATATGTTTGGAATACTCACAACTTGCAAATTAAACGGAACGTTTTTTTTTATATTTTTTTATTTTCGCACTTGTAATAGAAAATGCCTATCTTTTGTGGTGTGGAACAACACGGTTTCAAATAACACGGAACCAATTAATCGTGTTCTTCGGGGGATTGCTGTATATTTGAAAAAAAAGCATTATCTTTCTTATTATCAAAATTTATAACACAACACGTGAGAGCAACAAATTTTTTCCTTTTCATAAGATTTAAATATAAAATTTGTGATGCTATCTAACTCTCTGTGTATACACTGATTCTATTTTTTTTTCTTGTACCGCAGGCTTCAATATTCTAACAATAAGTCAAAATATATTTTTATCATATTTTGTCACACTTACGTTCGATTCAAACACACGTGATTGACAAAGATGAAAGATGATATGATTATTTCTACGACCCGTAACTATTTGACGCATCAAAAACGAAGACGACGAAGGAATTGGTATCTATATTTAAATTTGCATAAAGCTTTTTATAAAGTTTCATCGGTATTTTATGGGGACGATAAAAGAATCTAAATGGTTTGGAAATAATGAGTAGATTTTTGAAATTTTCCTACATCTTTCACTTTCATTCGATGAATGATATTTTCTTTCTTGTCAAAGAGGTTCTCACCGAGATTTCACTTTTCCTTTTCGTGATATTGAAAGGTAGTAAAAAGAAAAGTTTTTCGTTATAGATAAAAATATCTATGGATATGTGTATACAAGGATGTTGAATTTATATCATTTTTGTTATACGTATACAGGAAATGAAGAAGTTTTGTTACATTATTCCTCTTTTCCGTTGTGTAATCAGATTTTTATTGGAAATTTGTTTTTGTGAAAAAAGAAAATTTATGATAATTATATTCTAATCCGTAAGTATCCGTAGGCGTAGCACTTCTTGCTCTGATGGTTTTACGTGCGATAAAACACAAATTTTTTGAAAATATGAATTTAAGTTTTACTTCTCTTGGACTAAGGTAATTAACAAAATAAATAAATAGATTTGTGTGTTGTCCGAAAATTTTTTTTGCAACATCAAAATTTTTTTGTTGGCTTCAAAATCCTTCTGAAGTTATAATATACAAACGCAAATACGTAAAGACGTATGTAATAAGATCGACGTTAATCTTGTCTTTTTAGTGTTACGTACCAAAATCGGCAAAACGGAGCACTTATGGGATCACTTCGATGTTTGCACGCCTGTCACAGGCGATTTTCTCTGAAATCATTTGACGCGAAAATTTGAAATTCAACACAAGGATAGAGTGTGAGGACTTAATTATAAATACAAAGTTAAATTTCGAATTTTGTGGCTAATTTCTGGGAGTATCAAAGAGTTTTTTCTCTGCTCGTCATTTATGTTTTTAGGGAAAATTTTCTATTTGTTCGTGGGATTCACCATTTCTCTCCATGACCCTGGTATTATATACCTTTAGTAATTATATCATCAGAACCCGCTCTGGAGGGGGGGTAACTTTTAAGGGCGGCATTTCATAAAATTCAAGAGAAAGAGAGGGCGGCATTTTTACAACTGACCAGCATAAAAAAAGGTGCGGAATTTTACTTTCGCCGGGGCGGAATTTTTTCTTTTTGCCCGGGTCGGCGTTAAACACTAGAGCGGGCGCTGATATCATAGAACTTAATAATATAAAATAACAGTATAATATTCCTCTTTATATTTTTCTATTTTTCTCCTTTATCTTGTCTAACAGTTATTAGTAGCAATAATTGAATCTTTTAATAGGTACCTACTAAAAAAAAATAGCTACAGTGCATTATAACATAGTAGTCTAGTAAAATTATGTATCTACCTATCTATAAAAAATGAAATACCTCGAAATTCAGGTTTACTGAATGGATTTAAAACAAATTCCTGTCTTATAGATATATCACATAAACCTTTATTATTATCTTGGAAAGGATATCAGGATTTTCTTTTTAATTTACATGAGAATAACATATTGAGCTTTTGTAAAAAAAAATTATCAAAACTAGACAAGTAGATTATAGAGGTAAACCTTAGTGGATTGTGTATTGTCCTCATGGGAGGACACCAAACAGGGGCGCAACAACTGCAAATCTGCAGGGGTTCAACAAAAATTTTAATCACCAAAATTTTTGATAATGCAATTTTCGATATATTTAGCTTGAAAATTCGATTTTCAATCAAAATATATCAGTAAACCATTCAAAATTTTACTTTTTAATATAAATAAAGGAAAATTTACGAAATTTTATAAGGAGCGCACGTAATTTTAGGGGATCCGGACACCTTGGACCTCCTGGTTGTTGGACCCCTGCTCGTTAACCCTAACTATTTGTTTAGCTTTGTTATTCTATTATAGACAAGTCAAAAAGAACCTTTTTACCTTCATCTGCATTTATCTTTTTCATATATATTAATAAATAGAAGCTTACTCACTCATTCATCTAAAAACATAATTACTTTGTTTGGTTGGTAACTATATAAATAAAACAATTTGTGTTTCCGTCACCGCAATTTCTGGAGGTCTTTTGTCCTTACGCCTATAATACATAGAGCAAATTATCTCTGTTAAAATTTTGGTTCGGAAAATAAATCAATTCTCCACTGAGGTACAAGTACTAGACCATCTAAGATAAGATACTTCTTCGACTTCGATTTTTAAAAAAAATTATTTTTGTTCATAATTCCTAAAAATAAAAATTCTTACTATCCTATTGGTATAAAACTGAGTAGAAAAAATACTTATAAACCACAAAAAAAAATATTTTTGTTAGCGAAATTGTTTTCTATTTTACAAAACGACAATTTAACATTGTCATTTTGAATGCTTTAATAACTTTTCTTAATATAACTTCTTACTTTTATATTTCTTCGTTTCATTTTCCCGTGCCTTCTAGTTTCTTGCTTGCCTTTTCATTTTATGTATTCTCCAAGAAACAAATAAATATTTATTAGACTTATATGTGAGTGAGTATCTAATATGGAACGAACAAAAAATATGCTATTTTCTGTTTTCCGTTCTCCAACAAAAGAATGAAAAATTCAGTCCTTAGGGGTATCATATAAACTACTTCTGCATACATGTATGCACATATAAAGAATGTATTTTATTTTTTTTTTAATAACGCATAGGGTCGTGTTCGTAGAGTTATCGATTTTTGTTCGCCGACAATTCGACCATTTCTATCTAACTGGTGTGAGTCTGCCAGTATCCAACTACTTAAAAAAGTTTATTAAAACCACAGGACATATTGAAAGAAATGTTTGATAATTTTGCCAACAGCTATAAAACTTGAGACAAATGGAATAGTAGACACTATAATATACTCAGATGTATCTACCTTTAATTTGATGTTAAAGTAATCAACCAGATATATTGGGCGGGGGGCACTATGTTATTTAATAGAAAAATAGGAACAATAACAAATTTACTAAGAAATTATAAAATTTTTATAAAATTTAAAAAAAATTTACTAAGAAATTTTTTTTAAATTTTATAACGTTTTGGAAACGTACCGTTTGATCTTTAGGTCACTGTTGTATAAAAATTGTAATAAAATACAAAATATTTAAATAATATGAGGATTATAAAAATGGGTCAAGGAGTTAGCTGTGTCTGAAATTCTAAAATTGTTGTTATATATTTAAATAAACTAAAAACACTGTTGAATTACCTTAGTAAGTTAATTAAATACCAGGATAATATTAATAAGTATTTAAAAATTATAAAATTTAAAGATTCGGAAGTAATTTTTTGCTATGACTTTTGTTTTATTAGGATTTCGTAGTACAAAAAATAAAATTATTATAAATTTGTCATGTCTTTCATCACACTAGATCTATCAGTTTTAAATAATTTATGCCCAAACTTTACGTGATTCAATAGGTCCTATCGTCTTGAAAACGGTTAAATATTTTTTTTTTTTGTTTAAATCTGATATGGAATATAAAAGATTTAAATAATCATATTATTAATAAACTGAAAGCTAGTTTCATAGTAAATAAAAATAAGAAATATTTTATCCTATTAATTATGAAAAACTAGGGAACGACGAATTCTTGACTCAATGCGTATTTAATACACACTTGCCGAATTTTTATTATTATCTTATTCCGGTCGCAGTTGCGCAAATGTCTTTGTAACTTTTCAAATCTGACGTTTCAAATAGTTTTATTACAACTATTTTTATTTAAAGATTCACCAGATTTACATGTTGTTACTACTGGGGAGAAGTAGGGCAGGGGGGGGGGTAAATGTTATATCCTCTAAGAGAAAAAAATACTTATGACAACTACTAATTCAATTAAAAACTATTCGCCAAAGTTGAGCGCCACCATATTTTGCTTCGTTGAGCTCCAATACCTAAAAAAAGCGAATTCCATCCGTTCCTCACCCATTTCACTTTCGGAGATCTTTTCTGGATCGTTCGATCCTTCTGCACACGCGCACATCCAGGTGATTTTCATTTCCTTCAATACTGATAACCTTCACTTAAATGTCACTTGGTTTATTTATATAGAAACATCAAAATTATAATCTCAATTACAACTGTCAAAGTGCTTAAAGGACCCATACACGGTGAGATCTGTATCGATACCTTGTATCGATACAAATAGCGATACATATATCTGAGATTTGTATCATGTTTATTTAGCACACACACGCTGAGACTGAATCGTAAAACCTCAGTACAGATAAAAAATTTTATTAATAAAGAAATGTGCGATCTACGACCTATGGCACCTGTGCTATTAGCAATTGCAATACAAACATCTTTACATTTTGAATCCCGTAGATATGGGTATAATTTATACATATTAATAAAATCTTCCCAAAAATCTCTATCTGCAGACATGATTATTCAAATAAATGACAATTATTTACTTTATTAACTGTCAAAATAAAAATGCAACCATAGTTACCACGATACTTGAGACAAGCACGATACCAGCAAATACTTGCTGATACTGATACAGTGATACCGAGACAGTCACATACACGACGAGACCCGTATCATGATACTGATACCTGTAACATGTAGCGATACAGATCTCATCGTGTATGGGGCCCTTTAGACTCACTTTATGTAAATTGCACTATGCTGATATTTATAAAAAATTTTGTCCTTTTTTTATATAGGTATATAGGATTTACAACAATTTAATACAATTTTTTTCTTTTTTTTAGGATCAGCAGTGTACGAAACAGTTCCAATGTACTATACAAAGTTGAATTGTAATACTGAAGGAAAATAAACCATTTTTCTAAAATTGTTCTCGTCAATTAACCTGTATCCTTAGCACGATTGGATGGGAAAAAGTATTGAAACCACAAAAAAACGTAACAATGTGTATACATTCAAAGATTTTTCAGATTTACACGTGTGATACTTATCTCAGTTTGCATAATTTGGGTGTTTTTTGGGTGTACCTGTAGTGCTAATTCTATTTCCCGTCCACACTTTCTTATATGCCATTTATATATTATAGTCGCAAATTTAATGTTTTTGAGTTTGGCCGATATAAACACTGCTGCAATCATCGCACGGGACCAAGTATACTATATTGTTGTATTTTTTCAATGTGTTTTCGTTTTAGTTGTCAATACATGGATTTTTTTAAAATGTTATTCAGTATTGTTTAATTTGATTTTTGAAATTCAGTACTGTTTAATTTGATTTTAATAGGTAGGTATATAATAATTTTTTTTAATTTTCTGATCGTAAAATCAAATTACTTGTATTATTTCCAAAATTTTTGTATAATATGTAAACAATTTTGTATTTGTTTTAATTTTTATACAAAAATAACATGAAGAAGCTACAAGTTTTGATAGAATTGTTTTTGTCAATCCCGTTTTTCCACTAAATAATCATCTAAATGTTATATCAAAATGTTACATAGTCGTCTAAATTATAAGGACTATAATTTAAGCGACTGGATAGGTATGTAATATAAATTTTGATAGAATTTGTCAACATCATTCCTGTAACTTATTTTGGTGAAATATAACTTAGGAGATAATAATTCAGTAATGCATGAATGTTACAAAATAAAAAAATCTCCGTCCTTAGTCAGACGAACTAAGACATATTTTCAGTTTAATATTATGATTAATAATTCCATAAAATAGCGTTTAATGGCTAAACATAATTGATTGCTTGAAAAATATTGTTTCAGTTGATGAAATTCACTTTTTCTTTCGCTCGGGTACTATACTCGGAGCGTAGAGTTTATTGAATATTAATGAAAAGCTATGGGACTGGGAAGAAACTACACGGAGAGAAAATTCCTATAAAAATTACTGTGCTCAGCACTACAATCGACGTGTAAAGGACAAACATATTAAATTCTGTAAGGTAAAAATATAAAGATTATAATTAATCATAAAAAATTTAAAGGATGGAATGTTCTTTTCGTAATATTATCTCCGTAAAATTTGTAAAACAGCACAGTAAAAAGTTCCATTACCGACAAAAAAATAATTTTTAATTGTGTTTATTAAAAAAATTTCCATGCTAACATGCTAATAATAGAAAGAAAAAAACCGAAAGAAGGTTGGTTGTGTTGGGATCGCTCTAATGAAATGTACCTCAATCAGCGAGTTACATGGGTTACATGCGAACCATATAGGTGTGGACTGTGGAAGAAACTTTGTCAGACAGCTCGCACCAGGCACCTTGATGCAGCTACTTGTCAGTTGCTTTTACACTCTCTTAGGATGATGTCATCGTTTAATTCATCTTTTTGTTATTTACCTATCTTTAGTATATGTATTAGAATTATATTGTTGGCCATCATTTTTGTATACATGTTTTTACAGGTACAGTGCAACCAATATAAGGTCGCGAGTCAGATGCGCAAATGAAAGAGTACGACAACAAGAATTAAACTATAATATACATGCATAAGAGTGTGATAAAAGTTGTGTTAGCACCACATTAAATTTTACCATGCTAGCACATATTTTTTATTTTGGTCGTCGATCGCGCACGGATTATAGGGGAGCATAGTAATTTTTCTGAAATTTTCTCTACAAAAATTATAGGATTTTTCTCTCCGTGTACTTCTGAGAAAGTTAAAGAATATTAATTAGTGGCATAGCCTAAAAAAATGGATAAATAGCGTCAATGACAATTCACAAAATCTCCTCAGAATCGACAATTTCTATAACAGAAAACACATCGATCTCACTGGAGGTTACCTGTGAAGAAAATCATAGCATTTGTTTATCTTTCACAAAAAGAATCGTATTAATTCTGTGAAAGTGAAACTTTTTATTAAAATCTGGACCATATATTTTAGAACAATTTGCAGATCGAGTTTCACAATTGTTAAATAAATTATGATTCAGATACTATTGCTGAAATAGATCGTTTTCAAATTGGATCCAACAATAAATAGCCACAGAGAATTCGTTAAGTACAATTAATTTGTCACTTAAAAACACTTTTTATGAAAGTTTTAAAATTAGTACTATCCACCTATATATCTATAACTATTCAAACTGAATGAGAAAATATAATTCGAAATTAAAATGTATATTGTACAATCGACCAATTTAATCTGTCTATATAAATGTCGTTTACAACACGTAATTGTAACAATATTAGAAGTATAAAATAAATTTTGTGATAAAATGGACAACCCTAATAGTTATAGACTATCTCGTTTATACAATCCCACTGGGAATATTCCTACACGTATACATACGTAAATATTCCTACATACATATAAAATATTAGCTACATTTGTAGTTTAGACACTGATGTACAAACGTACCACATTCTAATACACAGTGTGCTTCAAGCTACTTAGAACATTTAAACATTAACACCGAAGGAAGTAGACGAACGAACGTGTGTTTATACAATATTTAATCAGCGATTCACTTGGTACTGCACGAGAATTTTTGTGGTTATATTTTTACTTTTACGTACGTTTTAATATAGGCAATTGTCACTGGACTTTTCGGGACAATTGAAATCAAAGTAGTCTTTTAAAGTTTGTTTATTTTGTTTAGAAAATGAACACCATATTTCTTTCTCTGTTTTGCATATTTTTCTATTCTGTAAATATTCTGTAAAACAGAGAACGAAATATGGCGTTCATATTCCAAACAAAATAAACAAACTATAAAAACTATTCATTCAAATGTTACGATCTCAACGCAGTTTCAATTTTTGTTAAATTATGCAAAACAGAGAAACATTATTTAATTTTCCTAGGATTAATTTTTTCTACTTAAGGTACCATCACAGTGTGATCGGCCGAAAAATGGTCAATTTTTAGTACTTTTTTCGTATGGATAGGATAGGGGAATGGGGATGACTTTTTACGATTAATGCCACTATTTAACAATACAAAATAATTTTTTTCATTTATTTTTATTTATTTTTTACAATTATCATAATTTTTTGAAAAAATGTCTTTAAAAAAGGGCGGATGTTGGTGCCCACGATTGTGGCCGCAGTTTTTATTTGAAAAACAAAACAAAAAATCAAATAGATTATCAATCTGTAGGTAAGCCGCTATGTTCCTATGGAGGTTTTTTCTTTTTTTTGGAAATTTAGAAAAATACCGATGGTTTGAATAACAAGTACTAAAAAGGACAAATTTTTTACAATTTTCCTTGTGAAAAAATAGGAAAATTTGGATAGAATAAAAACTGCGGCCGCATTCGTGGGCACCAAATTTCGGCCTTTTTTATAGACATTTTTTTCAAAAAATTGTAATAATTATAAAAAATAAATAAAAATAAATAAAAAAAATATTTTGGTATTGTTAAATAGTTGTTTTAATAGTAAAAAACATTCATCCCCATTCTCCCATTCTATCCATCCGAAAAAAATTGTGAAAATTGACTATTTTTCGGCCGATCATATCGAGATGGTACCTTAAACGACTTTTTTTAGTTGCAAAATTTTATTACGTCTATTTTTAATAATGTGGGTTAACTATCGGCTTTTTCTGACTTTATAAACATTCATCATCATAAATCGATTAATTTACAAAAAAAAAAAGAAATCAGGCCTAATCCGTCCTTGTCAGTCATTCTATCTAGTAGTAAAAACGGAAACAAACTTCAGTACTTACCGAAAAAAAAATGGCGTATACGTAGAATAGAATCTTTGCATGTTTTTAATAGTTAGAAACACCTTGTTCGTAACAGTATCTACGTGTGTAGGTAAATATAAATGGATACTTATATAAAACAATAGTATAGTAACATTTATCTTAATAGTCTTCTACGCCATTGAATTCAGTTTTATTACTATATTATGTTACGTTTGTGTAATATAATGTGGTGCAATATATTTCATAGAAAATTTGATTTACTTTGCGTGCGTTAGTTGGAAACGCAGAAAGAAACTTTTTTACCAAAATTTCTAGGCATTACTTTTTTCTGAGTCGTTTGACATGAGTGTGAAATTTTATTAAGCGGGTAGGTATATAGAATACGATGAAAAAGCACGATTTGTTCCGTTTGACATATATTAGAGATAAAAGCGCACAATTAAATAATATCTCAAGTTATTTATCAGAGATATGCAAATGAATCATTTATTGTTTGTTCTTGTAAACATGACTGTGATGTGTTAGATATGTGATTTGTATAAAAAGCAGGTTTAATTTACAATTTTATGCTGCTAGTTATTTTATTGACATTAGTAAATGATCTTCGTTTCTTCGGAAAAGCCTTTATATCATGTTTGACGAAAGCCATAAAATTTTAACAAATAGTAAATTTAATTAAGGTAAGAGCACCAGTAGCCGTCATTGACCCAATAGCCGTCAAGTCTCCGTAAAATGATAATTACTACAGTAAAAGCGTCGCTCAAAACGATCGAACCGTGCATTTCGGGTAGGCAGCAATTTTTTTTCTGAAATTCATAGAAGGGCCTGTGGTGAATGTAAAACTGAGTTTTCGGGACTGGGGGTGTTGCCGTTTAGCCGCCATCTTGGAAAAAAGGTCAAAATTAATTTTTCGAATATCTCTGTAACCGTGAGGCTCACAAAAATTTTGTAAAGACCATTTTTATAGAAAATTTTATTTTCTACAATTTTTATTTGAAACATTTTGTCAGAAAATCGATATTAAAAAAGTTATTCACAAAAAACTGTGGAAAATTAAGCAGTGGAAAACTTTGAGGCCATATAACTTTTCTATTTTCAACCCGACAAGATTAAGGCTTCTTATATTTTTCATAGGAAATTTCTTAACGAACAATTTGACATACTTATTTTTATTATTAAACATACAGTTATCGAGTTTGCGCGCTGTAAAGAAAGGTAAGTGAGGTATATAAATAAATAAAACTATCTTTTTTATTTGAATGATATATTTTTAAGCATTTAAATATTATTCATTATTATTATTATTATTATTATTATTATTATTATTATTATTATTATTATTATTATTATTATTGTTGTTATTATGACTTTTACGCCAACCTGGTGCTCACTACTCAGTAGGACAGTACTGGGTAACATTCACCTATACCGGCATTATGCAAGGTATTAGGCTCTGTGGAAGGGTAATGTGCCAAACCAATCCGTAAAAGTACCGTAGTACATTCACGGACGGGTTTGTCACATCACTCCCTATATTGTTGTTATTGCTACTTGAAACGAGGTGTTATTCGTCTATTTTGGTGTACACTGGGTCGTACGGCGAGACTTTTGTGGGAGCGTAGATGTTGGCTCAATGACAGAGGGCTGTGAAAGCCTAGTTCGTTTTCGTGTCCTTAGATGGTAGGTAGGAGTAGGGACAGAGGGAAGGGAAAGGACTGTTTGTGTTTGTGTGTGTGTTTGTGTATGTGTGTGGATGTGTCTTTCTATTTTACGTTTCTTGGTGTAGATGTTTTCTGGTTCATCAAATTGCTCATTAAGATCGGGTGTTCCTGGAACTGCGCGTTTAGATGGTACAGAGGTTGACGGACCTTGTGTGTTATTGAATTGGGGAGGATTGTGCACCAGAGCGGTAACAGTGACAGTGCGGCAGTTGTTCGATCCCCCCTCTCCATCAGACGAATCTGGATCTGTATGTGTGTTAAGTGTTTGTCTTTCAGTGTTAGTGTATTGTGTGTTTATGTATGTGTGTTGTGTGTCAGTAGGATGAGTGTCAGTGTATTGTTCGCTCACTGTAGATGGCTCAGATGGAGTAGAAGCAGGTCTTGTGCTTTCACATATCGCAGTCGGATTCGTATTACTGAGGAACTTCCGTACTATACGACACGTGTTTATGATCACTGCCTTTTATTATTATTATTATTATTATTATTATTATTATTATTATTATTATCATATTATTACATCATTTACTTCTTCACACTACACTTCTTCACACTACCTGCATATCTGTAGCGGCTTTTATTAAAGGTTGTCAGGTTGGCCTGAAATTTTGATAGTTTGATAGCTGGTATTTTTATTGACCTATTATGGAACTTTTATATTCAATAAATTTTCTATAGTCGACCAATAAAAACGCCTTTTTTGAAGTATGGTTAAATAATAATTTTCAGTAATGTTAAAATTTTTCGGAATAATCCATTCCTATTAATAAATATTAAGTATTAGGAGGGGGACAAAAATTAAAGAAAATTTTATTTATATCAGTGGTTTTCAACGGGAGTGGGGCAAAAAATAATGTTGACAAAAATAATTATGTTTTAGCTAATATTTCCAATTGACCTAATTCAGAAATTATGAAAATGCAAACTTTTATACCTTCTTTAAATTGAATCGGAATTTTGTTCACAAATAAGAGTGAAAAGTGACAATTTGAAATTTCTTTGATAATTTCGCATATAATCATAATTAAAGTAATGAGAAAATGTCATTAAACTTCAAGTTTTCACAGCTTGCGTCACAGATGGTTTTAGTTGTTCCAAAATATAATTTGAGAGGCTCAGAAATGGGTTTAACTTCATAAATTTTCGTTGTATAAACATATAATGCACGATATTTTTAACAGTCTCAAAATTCTAAATTATGGATCCTTCGAACAAACAATCTTTCTTTGATATTACCAAAAATAAAATATTGGAAAACACTGATTAATAAAAAGAGCGAAATGCAAAATCAGGACACCCAAAATCCGGAATTAATATCAGTTTTTACTGGCATTATTGCCCCAGATTATATTAACTGTGACCGTGCAATTGAAATTGGAAAAGCCATAATCTCTCAAAATATTGACAAGAATTTCAGTAATTTATCTTTCAAAAGAAAAAATAAAGTGCTTCCTTTGAGCGCAGTCTCAAGATCTATTGAAGTGGATAAATCTCCAATAGTAGTTAATCCTTTGCTTATTTTCCAAAGAATATGTATATCCAAGCAGTCAATCGGCGATATAAAAGAATGCTTTAAATACGAACTTTCACCTTTCCCATTATCGTTGTTTACAGAGCACGGTATGCGGAAAGGCATGAAATCCTCTTTATTCAAAGCATTTTTACCACTTAGTGCGCCCGTGCAGCTTGGAGAAAATAAATTCTTCATTATTGACGGTGGATACCTTCTCCATACAGTTGTGTGGGAGCGGAACGTATCATTTAAAGTAATTTGTCAAAATTATGCCAAATATATTAAAAATCATTTTGGTTCATCAGTAGGTACAGTTTTTGATGGTTACTCTGACGATCCAAACATAGCTGGCATCAAATCGTGGGAACATCTTCGGAGGTCGAAAAAGCAACACTGTGCAGATATAATTTGCAGTAGCAATCGTATTCCGACAATCCCACAAAAAAATTTCTTTCAAATGAAAATAACAAGAAAAATTTAATTACTCTTCTAAAGAAAGTACTGCTGGAATGGGACTATAATATCGAGCAAGCAGAAGCAGACGCGGATTCACTAATTCTAAATTCTGCTCTGGAGAAGTGTGATTTGTACGACTCCGTAACAATCGTTGCTGAAGATATAGATATTTTAGTACTGCTGATTGGTCTTGGGCGTAACAAATCAAATGTTTTTTTCTTTAAACCAAAAAAGGCAACACGCCTGATAAAATTTACTCTACATCGAGCTTGAGGCATGGGGATGTAGTAAGTAATAACATTTTGTTTATTCATGCTTTTTCTGGGTGCGATACAACATCGGCAACCTACAATATGGGCAAAATGAAATTTATATATACTCTTGAAAAAAATTCAGAGCTGGCTTCAGGAGTAGAATTATTTCAGAACGAAGAAGTAGACCCCATTTTATTGAGTGCTGTTGGAGAGCGGTTTTTTATTGCTTTGTATGGCGGTGATAAGCATGAATAATCGATCAATATATTGCGGTACAAACGATTCGCGAAATCAACAATTAAAAGTAAGTTTAATCTTGCCTCACTCCCGCCCACACAAGATGCAGCTCGTATGCACACATTCAGAGTGTATCACCAAGTACAGTCGTGGTTGGCAAGATACAAAGATCCAGAATACTGGGGCTGGAGGAGAACCTTACGAATATTCATCCCTATACAGTGCACCAATGAACCCGCACCTCCCGAGTTACTTAAATTAATTTTTTGCAGGTGCAAAACCAGGTGCATTACGACATGTGGATGCCGAAAAGCTGGCTAAAAGTAATAATAATAATAACAATAATAATAATAATAATAATACGGTTTAGCGTCTGTTTCTGAGAGTTTCCCGCATTGTTATAAATTACTTATATTATAATTTTAATAATTTAATTTTGTAAAACATTGTTCTTTTAAATAAAAAAAGGGGCGTTTTTATTAAACAAATAAAAATGGATGAGATTTGTTATGAATGAGGATTTAAGCTGTGAAAAGAAATATTACGAGAGAGGGGCTTTAAGCGCCACGGGTGGTACGGAAAGGTGTTTAATTTCAGGTTAATATGTAATATCTATTTTTTCATAAAATCATACTAGCCAAAAAAAGTAAAACAATATAAAATAATTGTATTTTAAAATTAATATGTCACTTAAGAGTCGACGATTTTTTAGTTACAATTTTTACCTACCTACTTTTGGAGAGCTATAACTTCCTAACTAGAAGTCGGATGATAAAATTTAATACCTCAAATTTTTCGTCGAAAAGTAATCTATAAAAAAGATAAGAAGCATATTTTTTGTCGGGTTAAAAATAGAAAAGTTATCTGGCTTCAAAAGTTTTCGTTCCTAAATTTTTCATGGTTTTTTGCTGATAACTTTTTTGTTTTTAAAGTTGTGTAAAAAAGTTTATAAGAAATTTTGTAGAAAATGAAATTATCTGTAAATAAGGTCTTTACAAATTTTTTGTCAGACTTACGGTTTTGGAGATATTCGAAAAAATAAAATTCGACCTTCTTTCGAAGATGGCGGCTAAACGACACCACCGCGGATCCCGAAAACTCGGTTTTACATTCATCACTGACCCCCCTACGACTTCCAAAAAAAAAATTGCTGCCTACCCGAAATGCACGGTCAAAGTACGCTTTTACTGCACTAAATAAGATATTAAGCAAGCATATATTTTTTGTGATTGCTGCTACACGTTCTGGAAAGTATGCCCAACCGTTATTCCATTTATGATAGCATTCAGTTAACATTAGGTAAAATAACGACTCATTTGAAAGTTAGTATTTATAAAATTTGCATATATTTACTAAAACTCTTAAGTTTTAGCTAAGGTAAGCACTAATTTAATTTTACTATAATTTTGGTTTAACGAATAATTAGTTATATTTTTTTGTTTTTTGAGGTTTATTATTAATTAAATTTTGTAAAAAAAATAGTTTTTAGACCAGAAAATCTAACAGAAATTTATTATTTTTGATGGGGGCTACTGGTGCATAAAATACAGGCATTTTCCAGTAACCGTCATAGTGACGGTTATTGGGGTAACAAATTGTATTTTAAAAAAGGATATATATTCTTCTTTTTACACTAAAATCTTAAAATTTGGATTACATTCAAAAAAATATGATAATGCTACTGACCAGTAGCCGTCATTAATTCCTGTAACAATTAAATTTTAGTAGTCCTTGTAAATTAATGTCGGATACTGGTGCCCTATAGTAACGGTTTTTGGTACCGTCTTTTTTGTAGGTAAATTTCAATATAAAATACAGTAAAGAAAATTAAATAAATGCTTTTGATATGCTATTATCGTTAAATAAAATGCCGATTTCTTTTGTAATCAAACAATTTTCTATATCACAGATAATTGTCAGACCACACTGTCAGATAAAATAAAAGGAAAGTAACCCATATTATGCAAAAAGTACCTCCACAATGATCTTAACCAACAAAGAAGATGAGAACATAGTAAAGTGGATGATACATTTGAATGAAACTGTGATCCTTAACTGCCAGACAGTAGCCAACTCTAATCCAAAACCTGAGACAATCCATTTACTCATGGTCGACGTGGGCGAAAATGGTTCTTGTGTTTTTGCAATAGATATCCGAAGTTATTCAAGCGATTATCTCAAAATTTAAGAAAATCAAGGGCTTCGGTAGCACAAAATATAAAATACCCCTGTCGCAGCATCCTGCATAACATAGCGAATTTCCATTTACAAAAGTACGTTTTTCTCGGAAACTAGTTGATCTAGAGTAATTGTAAATAAAAAAACCTTTTTTATGTGATTTTTCCGCCTCATTCCGCCAAATTTTTTTCACGAAAAATGTCCAAAAAGCCGTAAACGTTTTCACGAAATTTCTTAAAAATAAGATGTTTCGTTCTTGAGTTATCGTGCGGACACATATACAAATATTTACTAAGTGTCCGCACGATAACTCAAGACGAAACATCTTATATTTAAGAAATTTCGTGAAAACGTTTAAGGTTTTTTGGACATTTTTCGTGAAAAAAATTTGGCGAAGTGAGGCGGAAAAATCACATAAAAAGGTTTTTTTATTTACAATTACTCTAGATCAACTAGTTTCCGAGAAAAACGTACTTTTGTAAATGGAAATTCGCTATGTTATGCAGGATGCTGCGACAGGGGTATTTAATTGTTCATTAATTCGTAACTTATTAACAATAATTATGTACTCAAAAACATTTACTCGAATATATGATAATTAATTTTGAAGCTTCCCGCTCTGTTTTGAACAGAAAATGGATGACATGTCACGACTCTATTTATCATAGGGACTCTAAGAAATAAACGAATCAACTACCACCTATTTTTAAGTTATGAATGTAGATTCAACTCACTAACGGAACTTGAACCGTTACAAACCAGAGGATTCTGATTCAAAAAAATTAATACACGGTAAATATTTTTCCATGGTTTTTCGCGGTATAAATACTTCTCAAGTACAGCCACATTCAAAGATTATGGCACCAAAACAATCAGTCACCAAATTGGAAATTGTTATTTTAATATCTAATACATGTTCAACGTTTGCGTAAAATAGATTGGAAATGAATTAAGTATTTAACATACATCATTTGGTTTAAGCTAGAAAGAATAATTAAATTAAAACTTTTTAATTGTTCATTCTCATAACTTATTAACAATAATTATGTACTCAAACATGTAATAATTAATTTTAAAGTTTTTCGCTGTTTTTGACGGAAAATGGCTGACATATCATGACTATTTGGTATAGAGACTCTATAGGTGAATCAAGATAATTAAAGTACCATTTGCTTTGTTAATACCGTAAAAGAGATCCAATCGAAACATAAGGATGTGAATAAGTGTCAAAACTTGATTTAAAAACCACTAGACGTGGCAGTGAACTTATATATTTCTTAAACAGTAGAATAACTATTTATTTGAGTAGCAATAGTAAATAAGCTTGAAGTTGAAAGAAAAATATGAATAAATCAATTTAGAGTGATATCTTCAAACAGTGTTATTTTTTGTTTCTTAAAACTTTAACTAGAAATAATTTATTTTGGTATTATTCTGAATACAGTATTGTTGAATCGAACTTTTAGTATATATATATATATATATATATATATATATATATATATATATATATATATATATATATATATATATACACTTTACATACATAAATGCCAGTTTCGACTTCTAGGAACCTTAATACACTGTCATAGTCCCGGGTTCAAGTGGCACCATAACAGTGGTTCTAATAATTGAATTTTCAATTCTGGAAATTCGCTAAAAAAATATTTAGAAGCAAATACATTCTGACCGACTGACAGTGTTTTTTTTCCATTGACTTATTAACTGCAATCTAATTTGAAGCTCTAATTTCACAAACGGCGATTTTTGGTAAAATATTTGATGTTTTGGACATCGGAAGTGTTTGGCTAAAGAACTCATTCAAGAGTTCGAGACTTTCAACTTTTTCGCCAAAATTTGTAAAAATAAGATGTTTCGTTCAAAATGTTGTTCGAACACAGACACGCATTTTGGTCAGCCCTACAGATAGTCTCCAGTCATACTTTCATCACCTCTCTCGATCTCAGTTTACCATAAAGTAGAAATTACAGATTTTTGTTATTTTTTCAATAACTAAGGATATTTTCAAAAAATTTTTAATTACTATAATAAAGTGGAAATGTTTACGTAAGTTTTTATTTAATATATTTAAAGAACAGGCACTCGTAAAAGATATACAAAATAATTACAATGTGAAGTCTTAATTCATGCCTATTGATGCCAATTTACGGTAAATACTTACTGTACAACAAAATTGTATATAATATATAATATATAATACAATACCAATACACACTTATACTCCAAGCTATTGGCCATCACCACTGCATTGCTATACTATATCGCAACTGTTTACAACGTTGTGTCGTTTAGAATGTGACGAACATCTTAGTTTACACGGTAAAACGGTAACCGTCTGAAAACATATAGTGAATTTGATAATTTTTTTAAAAGTTATTTTTCTCGAAAATTTGTTAACGTAGGAAACTGGTTTAAAAACCTATCTGATTTCACTTTTTCGGTAGTTTGGAATGGTGTAAAAAAAATTCGCAAAAATTTTTGAATAAGTGGAAATTTTGGCAAAAAACTAATTTTTTACAAGAACAAAAACCATGTTCCTGGCATCCGACGTGTCTGGCTGAAGAACTCATCCAAGATTTTTGGACTTCCAACGTTTTCACCAAATTTCGTAAATCTAGGACATTTCGTTCGAGAGTTATCGTGCGGACACATATATATATATATATATATATATATATATATATATATACATATATATATATATATATAAATTTGAGTGAATATTATTTTCGGTTCCTAGGGACCTCAAAACAAATTTCTGCCATGGTCCCGGGTTCAAGTCGTGTCATGACAGTGGCTCTAATAGCGAGTTTCCATTTTGGAAATTCGCTAAAACTGGCTTAAGGAAATTGAAGAATATTTAAAAGAAAAAAGAATTTATAGAAATTTTGAAAGATACAGAGCGTCTGATGGAATTATGATGGATCAGTATCTTTTTGAGCCCGACTAGTAACCAAGTAATTATATAGAAAGGACAAAAATCAGTACATAATGTTATTAATTCCAATGAAAAAGAATGCAGAAAAACAGAATTTATGGATATTATGGATAATGGTTCAGAAGGATTAGCATCACGGATGGTTGAGAGTCAGTTCAAAATCAGTTCAGTGCTAATCTAAGCAATATATCTGCAGGAATTGTAGAAAGGAAATAACAGAATAAAATAATTTTTTAAAAAAGTTTTATCCTTAAGTATTTTTATTATATAGCTCAGTTGTTTAAGATTATTCATATTCTAACCAATGACGGATACTGGAACATCGTTAATTTTTTATTGACGGGTACTGGTACACCACACTTTTTCCTTTATTTTATTTTTATTAATACATTTATTATCAAAATATTCAAATAAATTAAAGTATTCCTGAAAGATCATAAAATTCTCTTTCGTTTTAGCTTTACTGTTGGCTATTTCGTATAATTATGAACGAAAAAACTTAATGAAAAATTCTGCTCATGTCTTAACATGACGGCTACTGGTGCTTTTACCTTACTTGACTTTTTCTTGGAAAATCTATTTATAGATATCAATGAAGATCTCTCAAAACACACTAATACATTTTTTTCCATATACCTACTAAAATCAGTATTCTCTGATTAATTTTAATTTCCAATAATGGCCATTTTGATCATTTAAAATATGATTGTTTAAGACAAAATAATGACATCAACAACGAATCAAATGCCTCAAATAAGTGGAAACCATTTTTTATTTTTTTAATATAAAGTTTCTGTAGAAAAAACACAGCAGAGAGGGAATTCAATTTTTTCGCTTCACAATTTTTATATGCGCCATAATATTAAATTGTTCACAAAACAGTAAATTCAATAAAAATAAAAATATATTTGAAGACTTTTTATTTGACAACAATTGATTTTAATATTATTTCTGTGAAAACGTTTGTGATGTGATGATCATCAGAATATGATGATGATGATGATGATGATGTTAAAAAGTGTATGTGGTACAGTTAGTGGCAAAAAGCTACTTCGCATCAATTAGTTATCAAATAATAGCAGTTTGAAAATGCAACATTCATAAATGAATTGCCGGCGTTAAGCAGGATAAAACAGAAATTTTACGAGTCAGAAAGCCGTGTGTTTTGATGACGAAACTGTCTCGATTTTTGTGGACTCGTATTACGCACATACATTTGTAATGTATATCTGTGTAGGGCACAACGCATACAGTCACAATAATTATAAAAGTCGCTGCTGATATGTTAATACTGATATGTTAACTGCTTTACAAAAGATTTGTATATTATTTAAAAAAAAAAAAAAAGCAGTTGCGTTTTATTGAGTCTAGGGTACATCCTCGAAGTAACGGTGCTTAGGGATGCTAAATATTTTTTATTTAGGTAAGATTCTTTTCAGTATTATGCCATCACGACACGAATACTGTGTTCGACAAGCGATTTTAATGTCTTTGAATCTTGTTCTGGAAGAGAAACGCTACAAACAGCAGATATAGTAGCATGAAACAAATTAACTTTTGATATGGTCTAACCCCGCAAATGCTATTGGTTCGAGGTATAAAATAGAAATTAGTGCAGACATCGATTGATTTTACTACACATGAATTAGGTATTGCAAGTCCATTGTTTATCAAAACTCGGATACAACACGACATGTGAATGAAACAAAGTATTATGAACATACAGATACGCAAAAAGAAACAGTGAAGGAAAGAGGCTTTTTGGTTGATAACTACTACACTTTTAAAAATGATGTTTGAATTGTTAGCTATTGTGTAAACACAGCCATAGCTATATAGTATTTACGATACGCTAAGCATAAAGATTAATCCATTAAGACATCTTCTTTTGGCAGAGAAAATATTTTTATAAGTCTGATACCTCTCATGAAAGAGTTCATGTCCGATTAAATATTCTACTTTTTAACTCAAGCAAACTTGGAACTTAAAATATATTATATTTGACACAAACAGTACCGACGGCTGAGAGAGAATATACTAGGCATATATATTTCTTTCTTTGTCTGTCAGAAAGATACGATTCTGTGTACAAAATCTTAAGTCACCTCCGCTATACCATGTATTCTGTATGTGCAATAAGACCTCATCCGTCTCTATTCCTTATGTGTATACCCTCTTATATTCCCAAAGGGCTGCAAATTGGTATAGGTATATAGAAATCATATATACACAATATGGCCCAGTTCGGGACAAATTTCTTTACAGAGAAGTCAGATTAGCCTGTAAAATATCTTTCAGGTAAAATGCATATTTATTTATAAAAACGGCGCTGTAAAATAATAGTGAGGGCGCTACTGAGACACAAACAAAGCTGTATTTTTACACAAACCTTTTTCAAATATCGTCTTAAGTTGCTAGAGAAACTTTTTTAAGTATCATATCACCGATTTTCGCTAACATCCACATAACATTTCATAGGGTCAGCGACAAGTTGATAAATTTAAATGACTTAAAACAATGTAGTGTGGTATTTTGAGGCCATTACTAAAAAAAAAATGTTAATCAACGCAAGAATTTTTGCTATCTACTGGTTTAAGTATCGACACGGTGAATGTACAATATTTTGGACACTAGTGTATAGAACATGTTCAAAGGACGTTCCATTTCTAGGGTGGTTATGCATGGTCCGTTACAAAAGACATAGATGGATAATAAATAAATGAATTTTTATATATGAATGATTTTGTTTCCAAGAACGAATGGAAAATAGCAAGAAGAAAAAAGAAAACATTTATTCGCAATTTCTTTAATCATTTTTACTTCATTTTATGTTCCTTTTTCTTTCGACTTTGCTATTGAGTTGTACAAAAATAAATTAAAAAGTGAACAATAAAGCAAGGGAAAAATTAGATGAAAATTGGATCGAAACATATTGTCAAAAAAGAAAATTATATAGTCAATTTTTTGGGATTATATATTAAGTACTTTTTTTTAGTTAATTTGTTTCCTTTGTGTGTTTCGAATCAGGTTAATAGCTTAAACGATAATGATAAAGGAATAAATTTTCATTGAATTGCAAACTTGTTTGTATTGGAAAATGAATAAGGTTAATGTACCTATTTTTACTCATGAGCCTATTTTTGCTAATAAAAAAGTTTTTAATCTATAAGGATAACGAAAACAGTATACTAAGATTTCCAACAAAAAATACATTTCTTAAATATTTAGATGAAAATTAACCACAAAGCGGACATTGAGTTTGTGGCAGCAGTAATGTCCATTGAGAACTAACTACCTTTTTGAAAATAATTTTCTTTTACTAGAATTTTCAGCAAATCAACATGGAACCACATAGTTACTATAACGTGAGCTTACTTTATTGACAAAAAGCTCTGGAAAATTTCTAGGTTTCCTTATATACTTTAGCAAGAATCTTGCTCTTCTCTTCGTATTGCTCACTTTAGTCTTGATATTGGTCTTTCAACCATTCTTATAATTTTGGTATTGGTCTTTCCAGTATTGACATTGGTCTTGTAAGAATGTAAGGTTAAGACTAATGTTATTCATCAGTAGGCAGTGGCAATTCGACGTGAGCGAAAAAAGACTAAATAAATATGGATTTTTGCACTAAATTCAACAATTATAAAATATTCTAGCCTCCTGCTTTTGCAAACATACTAAGAAGTATTTTGATTGCTCAAGAATGAAGTTTGTGTGTGATCTTTATTGAGTAAACTATATTATCTATCCTTCGTTCTAAGCAATCACAAATACACTTATTAATACCCTCAAATTCAATAAATCTGCCATATTTGAACATTTTTCGATGTCGAATAATGCATGCATCATATACTAACTAATGTACGCACTTGGCATCTTCTCAATAAGACTAATAAACCTGTTTAATTAAAATCATTGTAACTATTGCGATTACAGAATCAAAAATGAGATACTTGATTTAAAGTCCGTGTCATCATAAATACCTACAGCAGTGTAGACAATACAAAAATATTATTGGAATTTTAAACGGGACATTCCATTGAACAAAAAAATATTAAACATGTGTTTGTTATGCAGTTTAAAAATGAAAAACAGGTTTAAAAATATCAAATTATATAAACAAGTACGAATTTTTTGTAATTGCTGTGTTTGGGCAATAGTCAAAAATTCGCTAAGTAAATATTGATTGCAACATTTAAAAGAATAATAAAATTAAGCTAAATGCCTTTAAGACGCTCCAGCTGAGGTAAAAAAACTTTCATGACATAAACCTTATCTAATATCTGTTAATTTTAGGTAACTTTAAACAAAGGCCACACCAAAGATGTACCTACCCAAAAAGGCCTTATTGGTGCTTCAATCCCAAAAGTAGTGTATATTCCCATGTATTTCTAAGAGCCGATAGTATGGCATAGTTTTTGTACAGAAGACAAATTACCATGTATTTGTCATCCTGTCAAGTACTGTATTAACCCTAGAATCATACGTTGGTCTACGAAAAACGTTAATCATACATCGACGTCGTTTTGACGCATGGACTTTTTACGGAGAGTTTTAGAGTTTATTTACAAAAAACATTTTTTTTACATAACAATATTACAAAAGCGAACCAAATATTTTACAAAATTGGATTTGGAAAAATTTCTTAATGTAAATATTTATTAATTTTTTTAATCTTTTTATCAAAGCATATTTTCATAATAAAAATTAAAAAATAGATAAATACATCAATTGTATCATAAAACATGTGTTTCAAATAATTAATTTATGAACTATTATGAGTCAGTGGACATCTGTGACTTTACAGAAGGTGAAATTTCTCAGTCATAAATATTCCTATAGATATGTAGTTATTTCCCCATTAGGCACATTTGTAAATTTTCTAAAATTTGTTAGTAATTTTTCGAATAAGATCTCAAAAAATAATAAAAATTAAAATATTTTCCACAAAATAAATTGTTAATCCCTTATTGTCACTTGAAACGCTTTCTTTAGTTTTCGATTCAATATATTATAATTTCAGTATTATGTCGTCTCTATAAGTCAAACAACTGTAATCATCTTTCAAATTATCATAATCATTGAATAAATTAATTATAACATGCATATCTTTAATAAATTTTAGAAAAATTAGGAAAACTTTTATATGTGAAGTACCTACAAAATCTTTTAAAAAAAACATCGCGTAATCATACATCGACGTCCTTTAATTTCAATATAAACAAAACGACAATGACTATAAACAAAATAAATACGTCTTATGTGTTATAACAACAAATAAATTAGATGACAGAAATCTCACAGCAAGCAGGTACCGACAAGTTGTAGTATTGGAGCAGGTAGAGAAGTTCGTTCGTCGTTTTGACGTGTACGTATGATTCTAGGGTTAATATTGTAACAATATAAGTACCTAGGGCATTGTAAATACATATAATTTACAATAAAAGAAATACGCTGCTAATGAGATATGGCACACAGCTTCCTTGTACTCGTGAAAGATTTAAAACAGTATTCTACCAAATATATATATATATATATATATATATATATATATATATATATATATATATATATATATATATATGTATATATATATATATATATATATATATATATATATATATATATATATATATATCGTGAAATTATATTTTCGCCTTAAAGTTCAAAAAAAATTATTTTAACTTAAAATACTTAAAGGCTAAATTATAAAATAATAGTAAAAATATTTCAGACACTAACCCCCCAAAATACTTTAAAAATTTGAGCGAAGTGGGACTAGCAGTAAATAAGATATTAACATTTAATGGGATTTTATGGTAGCGCCGTGGATACCTACTACTACTCCGAATGCAATGAAATTTGTACGGGACCATTTAGGAACCAGGCCGCATAATTTATGACAATTTCATCAAAAAGAATTGAATAGTTATGCGCCTTGGTGCAATTTAGTATATTAATGGAATGACATGGTACTAAAATATACAAACTACATAATTTCCGAAAATTTCATTAAAAACAATCGAATAGTTCAGAAGTTATGCCGCCTGGTGCAAACTGGCGACACACAGACGAACAGACAGACGTACAGACGGACATACACCAAATCAAAATTGTTCAGGAAGCTCTAAAACGTAAAATGTGCGTAAAAAATTTTATTTTGGTGGGACAAAATTTTTTATTTTTCAAAAATGATCACAATGCTTCCGCTACTTTAGTAGTCTCCGAAGCAAAACTATGGGTGTCTTTACTGGAATTGATAATGTTGCAACAGACAGTCCTAATATAGCGTTTAAACTAAGCAGTAATTAAGCAACAAATTATTTTGTAAAATTCAGTAAGTTGTATAAAGTGACCAACTGTCTCACTAGTCAACGCGAGATGATAAATATAACAATTTTGGATCTTATTTTTATTCGTGGGATATTTAGAAAAATTTCAAAGTATTTCTTTTAAAAATACAGTTGATGAGCAAAAATAAAAAACAATTACATTTTTGCAAAAAAAGCAAACAGAAAACACGTAAACACCGGAGTTCCCGAGGCGGGACCACAATACAACTTTTAGTGTTAAAAATAAACAAAAAAAATAGTGGGACTAAGTTAGCGGGGACAAATCATATAACACCATCTAATATTATACCAACTAATGATGGAAATAATCCCAGGATACAATTATACTATTTAATATTAAAGAACGGCTTTTAGATTAGCCTCGGAACTTGTCAATTAAATTTTGTCATTAGTTCCAGTTTATTGAATACAGGACTTCCGGGGTGCATTAAACTCATTCCGGTACTATTTTAACAAAAATTTCAATGCAAAACTGCAGTTGCTTTTCCGGGACGGTTAACGGCCTTATGTAGGTGTAGGTAGTATTTCTTAATTAAGTCAAATAAACAATCCTTTGTGATGCAATTCAAAGCATTTGCGTTTGTAATTAACTTTTCTTTTTTAATAACCTAATTATGTAATATATTCAACTTCAGAGATGCAATTATTTTAATACGATGAAAAGTAAGAAATTATGTTCCTTATTTTAACTTTGTAGTTGGTGCCGTCAATTCTGAGAATTGAAAATTGTGAAACTTTATGATTGATAGAAATTTTTTTAATTAACTGAAGTTTCAATAATTTTTAATTAAAAATGCAGAAAAATTATACTACTACAAAAAATTACGGGAACAAAAAAAACTGTTAATTTTTTAGTGATTTTTGAAGGGCAGTATTTACCTGAAAAATGGTCGTATCGAGATGATGAAAAAAGAATTTTGAAGCTCCAAGATTCTAGTTTTGAAATCTTTCGTCCAAAAAATTTTAGAACTGGCAGTTATCGAGCAATCCTAAGGAATAACATTAAAAATTAAAATAGAAAATTTTTTGCTTTTTTTCGGTCTACGGGCTTGAAGAATTTTTTTACAGGAAAGCCATGGTATCGACTTGATAGCCTGTTTATTCAGCTTCAAATTCCTTTTTAAAATTTTTCTCTGCGTTGAATTGTTCCGGAGATATTCAACTTTGAATGCAAAAGTATCCTTTTTGCTTTAACCATCGATATCTCAGTAACCAGTGATCGTCCAGAAATTTAAACGGCAGCTTTGGAATCTGGAATAAATTTCCTACAAGGCTATGCTGCGCATTTTAGGAAAAAGAAGTTTTTGCGTTTCTAATTTTAACCTGAAAAGTGTGAAAAAATTGGACTATTTTCCTTATTGCGAAAAATTGTCCGCATCCTTGCGAGTATGGATGGGAAATTTAATATTTGTACGAATTTTTATACGTCACTGTGCCCCCAATAACCTTGCAAATCGACAGATTGATCTATCGAATGGTTTTCCTAAACCGTTTGTTCAAAATGTCAGAAAAAATTAAAGGAGCAAAATTGAATGAACAAAATTGAATGGAAAATTCAACTTTTTTCTTCAACTTTTTTTCACAGTTCGGCATTTTTTATCCATTAAATTTGAAAACTAAGAAAACATTTTTTTTATCTGAACTTTTTTTAGTTGAATTTTTTTTTAATTTTTAACTTTAATGGATAAAAAATGCCGAAATGTGAATAAAGTTGAAAAAAAAATTGAACTTTTCATTCAATTTTTCAACAACATTTTGAACAAACGGTTTAGGAAAACCATTCGATAGATCAGTCTGTCGATTTGCAGGGTTATTGGGAGTAGAGTGACGTATAAAACTTCGTACAAATATTAAATTCCCAATAATAATCACAAGGATGCGGACAATTTTTCGCAACAAGAAAAACAGTCCCTTTTTTTCATACTTTTCAATTTTCAATTTTTGTGTTATTCCTTAGGATTACTCGATAACTGTCACTCCTAAAATTTTTTTGGCAAAAGATCTCAAAACTAGAATCTTGGAGTTTCAAAATATCTTTTTTACCATCTGGATACGACCATTTTTCACGTAAATACAGCCCTTCAAAAATCACTAAAAAATTAACAATTTTTTTTGTTCCCTTAATTTTTTATAGTAGTATATGTTATAATGTAAAAAAAAAATAAAAAATAAAACAAAACCTATAAATATGTTTTCCGGAATTTGGTTTCCATTCAGAGCATTAAATTTATATTAAAGTAAGTATATACAGGGTGTTTCAAACAACTAAGAACATATAAATTTTAACACAGGGAAAATTTGTTATGATCAAGAGGAGCTTTATTTTATTAGTATTAAATATTTGGCAAAATTTTATCTAATCTCGTATCGAAATGATGTTTAGAAGTAAAAGCTCAAACAAACTGTATAAACACAATATTTTTTAATTTTTTTTATTAATCTAAGTTTTGCAGTGATAAAAAGTTTTTCAATGAAAAAAAATTATACTAAACTGTGACGTCTCGTCCTTTGAGCCTTTTGGCACCAAAATAAAATAGACTGACTCCTTTAACACAAAATATCACAATCTTATAGCTTGTAGTATTGTTATTTCTGTAGGTGTCTAATCTCTAATGTAGTTAACCATCTAAATATCTCCACCGGGCTTATCGCCTTAATAGGTGTAGTTTGCATAAGTAGAGCGGTTTGTGCTCTAGAGCCCCTATAAAAAATATAGTCGAAACATGACTGCCTTTCTCACAGTTTAAAAATACCAAAAATTAAGCTTTAATAATTAAATAAAGTAAAAATATAAAGTTCAAGCATTTTAAGGTGTCATGTAGTTTAGTCATACATAATTTGTCTTAAATATTGCCAGTTGAATATCAAACACACTCTGAGCGAGATTTTAATCTATAAGAATCATTTGCATGTGCATAAGAACCCAATTTTTAAACAATAAAAAAAAAATTTAGTTGTGATTACTAACTTCGTCTAATTTGACAATTCGTGAAATTAGACAAAGTAATAAAACTTTACATAAGGAAAATACATTTTGATATTAAATTCCAGCTTCAACTTCAGAACTTTAAATATTTTTTCAATTTTACCATAAAATTTCACAAAATAGTTCTTTCAACAGTGAATTATTTTTGACAATTTAACTAATGTGGATCAAGTCCCATAAGAATATTGTAGCTTTTCCCCTTTTACCATAGAAAAAAAGTTAGGACAGATTTTTACAGCCAAAAAAAAGTGGTACAAAACATTTAGTTGGTCATTTCATTGTCGGCAAACACGATAAAAATTAAACAAAAATTCGAATTGGTAAATTTAACTGATTTCAGAACCATAGTAACAATGTGTTAAATAATAATATGAATTATACTAATTTATTTTATTCGTTAAATTGTCTTACCGTCTTAAACGCTTGAGTTTTATATTTTTTTAAAATAAATTTTAGCGAATTTCGAAAACTCGAAATTCAGCTATTACGCCCGGTCTGATGTGGAACCTAAGGCTGAGACTATAACAGAAATATGTTTTGCGGTCCCTAGAATACGAAAATGATATTCACTAAAATTTCTATATACAGGGTGTCCCAAAATTCTGGGGACATAAAGTTGCCACGTGTTCTAGAGATCAAAAAACGATGATTGGACCCAACTTACCTATGTACCAAAATGCACCGTTTACGCGTAAGAGGAGTTCAAACTTTACATAAAAAATCAAATTTTCGTACACTGTTCCGAAATGCGTAAAGCAATTTTAATGAAATTTGGTACCTGGTATTTCCGAGAATGCCACTACTTTCAATAACCAAATAAACCCAAACAAAATTGGAAAAGGGTTAAAACTACCCCCACCCCTAGATAAATTTGTTCAGTATTTTTTAAGGATGATGATAGAGCTTTGAGATTTTTTTAAGAGGAAGATTTATTAATTACCATTATTTTTTGGCTCTTGTAAAAACTTCGTATTTCGCATAGTTTCGGAGGGAAAAATTTTTATTCAAACACCGATAACTGATATTGTTAGGAACTAGTTTAGTTTTATTACAGAATTTGGTTGGCCATCGACACTAAGACAAAAGTTTTTCTTGCAATTTCTTCCAGACAACTTTTGCAAAGTTCTTAGAGAACCTATTGCGTAATTTCCGTTGAAACATTCCTTCATCTTAAGAAACACGATTTGAACCCCCAACTTTAAGGGCTAGTTTCACCTCGAAAACGTGGAAGATGGCCGATAAAAAAAAATACGGGTCCCTTATTTTTGCCCATTCTACACACCAACGAAATTTCATTAAAATCCCGAATTTCACTCTGAGTGCATCTCCTTGTTAGAAAGCTAAACTATTTTAAAATGGGTCTTAAATGAGATCCGCCAGTGCCCAATATTTTGGAAATTCGCTATGTTATGCAGATGATGTGACACGGTTATGGTTTTCTACAACTCAAATTTCTTGCCTAAAAGCAATTTAACTCGAAGAACTGTCAACTCAAAAAAGTTTCAGCTTCGCTATCGTGTTTTTTTTAGTTCGCAAATTGTCTTACCGCGTTACACATCTCAAGCGTAATGCGGTAATTTAATGCATAAAATAAGTTAGTAAATTTTATATTAATTAATTATTACTATCAGCCAGTTGTTTAATTTTACAGAAATGCCGTCTTTAAACCGCCTGGAGCGGGCCTTGAACTGTCATTATTAATATGTATTATTACTAAACACGATACCCATGAGACGAAAATTTTCATTTATTAATTTAACAGATTTCAAAACCGTACACGGAGAGAAAAATCATATAATTTTTGTAGATAAAATTTCAGAAAAATTACCATGCTCTCTTTTAATACGTGCGCGATCGACGACCAAAGTAAAAAATATATTATAGCATGGTAAAATTTAATGTGGTAACACAACTTCTATCACACTCTATCACACAAACTATGACATATGCATATATGGTATAGTTTAATTCTTGTTGTCGTACTCTTTCATTTGCGCATCTGACCCGCAACCTTATGTTGCTTCGGCTGTACCTGTAAAAATTTCGAAGATGCCCAATCTTTTCCGACCTTTGATTCTATATGATCCATACAAAAATGATTGGCAACAATATATTCTAATACTGAAGATAGTGAAGTAACACAATGATGAATTAAACGATGACCATCCGTCAAGACATTCTAATGAACACTGTTTCGACACCTCACGACGCCACACCAGCTAACCAGATACTTGCAACACCACCAGTCCTGCTATGTGACCTTCATATATGATTGTGTTGATACTTTCTGCAGCTTGCCTCGCTATGTGACAGCGTTGATACCTTCTCTTTCTTTCTTTCTACTATTAGCTTCTTTTATTCTTTTGTACTTTTCTTCTATTTTAAGACAGCATGGTAGTTTTTGTAAGAAAAACAATTAAACTGTCGGCAATGGAACTTTTTAATGTGCTGTTTTACAAATTTTACGGAGCTAATTTTAAAGAAAGAACATTCTATCCTTTAAATTTTCTATGATTAATTATAATTTTTATATTTTTACCGTACAAAATTGAATATGTTCGCCTTTTACACGTCGATTGTAGTGTTGAGCACAGTAATTTTTATATGAATTTTCTCTCTGTGTAGTAACAAGATATGCAATAAAATGTTAATATAAATTTTCCTTATTTAATTATTTGTTAAATTTTTTTATCGTATTATACTGGAGTTTTATATTTGTTCGGAATATCAGAATCAGAATAAACCTCTCGTGTAGTATGATAAGTAATACCCAATAAATGAAAAAATATCAAACTTCATAATAATTTAGAATACCTATTCTATTAATCGGTTAAAATAATTTCCAATCTTATTAAAAATTTTTGCTCTAGTGACCTACTGTTTCTTTTTACAACCAAAATAATGCTAGATAACATATTTTAACGATAGGTGTAAGCAGGGCCAGCTTAGCCAATAAGGCCAACCTAGGCCATGGCCTAGGGGCGGGCAGTTTTGGCAGTTGCTAGGGGCGGAAGATTTTGAAAACAGGGCGACAAAATTTATAATTGATGTTTTTTTTTTTTGCTTGTCAGTTATTTTTCAAGAGAAGAAAGTAGATTTCCTTCTGTTCATTCACAGTGCGTACACGGAGAGAAAATTCCTATAAAAATTACTGTGCTCATACTACAATCGACGTGTAACAGGCGAACATATCCAATTTTTTTACGGTAAAATTATAAAAATTATAGTTATATTATTGTAATTTTTATAATTTTACCGTACAAAAATTGGATATGTTCGCCTGTTACACGTCGATTGTAGTATAAGCACAGTAATTGTTATAGGAATTTTTTCTCCGTGTAGGAGCGGCACTCTGGGTTAATCCGGTCCTGGGTGTAAGAGTCATTAGTTGAGATTAATTAGTATAAATGTGTAAGAATTCCAGTCAAAATTCAACCATTTTCCTACTACAAAATTTGAGCATTTTCCTACTATAGAATTTCCTACTACATTTTTTTTGTCTTTGCTATATGTAACTTAAGTCGCTATCCATAGTTTTTTTTTAAAAATATTCATTTATCAAACGCACACACGCTACTTACCAACCAGTTAAGCATGTCGGCCGCGGCAAAAGGCATGTGAATTGTTGCATAACAACTGTCACAGGATGACATTTTTATTTTTGCGAGAAAAAAATAAATAAACGCAAAACTTAAAATTAGAACATGTTTACAACAAAATTTACATTTTTATTAACACTTTTTTTTTCTTTTTAAATTTAGTTAAAATACTCAATTAAAAACTTTTGAAAATCAAAACGAAATAAATTAGGCATATTATTTTAAACACATTTTAAAACTGTATAATTCTTATTTCATTTTAGTATTTTGCAAAATCAAAAAATACACAAACTATTTTTGTTTAAAAATTTGTTTCCACATCCTTTTTTTTCAATAGTATTTTAAAAATATTATATAGTTTTTGAAACACACGGTATCAAATTACTTAAACTACACAAACAAACAAAATATTTACACTTAAAAACAAATGAATTAAACACTAAATCAAAAGAAAAGGTACACCAAAACACCAAACTTAACGACGGACACACAGTTCACACATTTTCTCCAGAAAAATAGAAGAAAAGAAAAAAACAACACAAAAACCGTATATCGAAAAAAATTAAATTAAATGCCAAATTAAAATATATTCCCTCGTTGTCAAGTGTAAGTTAAACAGAGACAACAAACATCAATTCAGGGAACGAACAAAAAACAATCGAAAATAAACAACCGAAATTGGTAAACGTGGTGAACGGTTTCGACGGAGATGAACGGTGGTCGGTTCGGATGCACTACTTGCATATACTACATATTATTATTATGTGTTACGTTCGAAAATATGATATAATACGCAGAGAAATAAGATGTGTCGTATCTTTTTTTCTCTTTTAAAATTTGTCTCAGCGCGTCGCTCGCCAACATGCATCATACACGTTTAAGTTAGATCGACGTCCAGCGTCGACTAAACCACCATCGTTAAGTGTAGTATTAAATGTGTAGTACATAGGCTGTGTATGCATATAATGATTCTGATGATGCCAAGCGCCAAGAAAAGCTTAGCCAACTCACATTAATGCCAATTGACAATGTATGTGCATAAACGCACACTAATGTACGGAAAGATACATACATACATAGATGATGTTAGGAGATACACAGACGTCGTATAAAACATTTATTTGTCTAATCGTTTTCAAAAAACTATTGTTAGATGAAAATATTCTAAAGTTCATTTTAAACGATCCACTTAATTATTACTGACAAACTGAGCACTATTTTCAGTAGGCAAAGGCGATTAGAAAGCCACATACATGCCTCTACTCTTCGAGACATTACAACTTACAACTGTTTCAGGTTACTAATAAAGGCCTCTGGCACTGTTTCTATAGCGATTTGTCTTTACATTTTTTCACAGCTGAGGCTTGCAGACGCTTCACTCATTAGCGATTGCATTAGTTTAATAATAAAAGAGGAAACCCGTATCTTTCTGTATCTGGGGAAATTATTAAACTCTTTTTTAGAAACAAATTAGAATAACAAATGATATTATTAGAATTAGAATAACAAATGATATTATTAGACAATTCGTACTATCAATATCAAAAGTTAAATATTAGTATTTTAGCTCATTTAAAAAATCTAGAAATAAAAAATTGTCAGTTTTAAATAAAATTTGAAAGTTGTTTGAGTTCCATGTAACTATTTGTAATGAAAATAAAAATGACTCCAAAATTTGGGAAAATGCATTTTCAGTTATCACAAGCAAATTTGGATAAGACTAAATATACATAAATAAAAAAAAAGTTTAATTTGATCTATTGACTGCTCGCTATACAGAACCCTAATTGTGTGAGTTTGAATCCTTTTTGTAATACCTATAATCATTGCTGACTAGATGAGTCTCAAAGCATATAATTACCTTAATTTTATACATCTAAAATAGCCTGCTTCATCAAAATACTGAAACTCATATTACATATTTATCGACTATTCAAATAGTTCTAGTTCGTATAAACTTGACATCAAAAAATGTCATAATGATTTTCTAATTTTCTAAAAACAATTTCAAACGATTAACATTTGTCATGCAATTAAAAATATATGATTTTATTTTAAATTATATTCGTTTAAACTAGCTAATTAAATTTCAAACAATAGGACTCTTATGTGAGTATACAGACACATTTCAGACACGAATATAATACACATACTCACAATATAATGGAGTCTATTTAAACGTACAAGTCTTACAAGTAAAGGTCCCGAGGCCGGACCTATCGATTTTGATGAAACTTAAATATGTTGTAGAACACTAAAAACTAAGGGACACGTATTTTTTTTTATCTGCGGAAAAACGGTTTGAAGGGGTGAAATCGCCCTCCAAAAATTGGGGTAAAAATTTAATTTTTCAAATATCTCGAAAAGAGTAAGAGATACAGCAAAAGTTTAAATTGGCGATATTACTCTTTTTTAAAGAGCTATCTATTGATATGCAATTTGTTCAAATTACATCAACAGGGGTGGTTGGGGGTTAAAATTTTGGGGTTAATTTCGCAAAATGGGGGTGAAAAATAAACAATATAAAAATTTTGTTTACAGATTTGAAATCTACCTCAAAAAATCTAATTGACCTATTTTTGCTCAATATCCTAATATTAAGTCCAGGGGTAGTTAACTAGAGGGTGACTATGTCGAATAATCGTACTATTTGGGTATTTCAAGAAGTTCTTCTTCATGAAAAATAGCTTAAGACAATTAGAATAACGTAGAAATGAAATTCTCGAATTCAAAATTGAGTTTGAGCAACATTGGAGAGGGGGTGAGTCACCCTCTTAAATTACATACTAGTTTACATACACTAATTTTTGCAATTAACACACTGACAGGGGGTAATAATGTCACAATAGATGGTTCTGAAGTTAGACTATCGTATGTAAGGTTTTTATTAGGTTTCGTTATTTTAGGTTAGGTTATGTAATTGTCGTTATCGATAATTTTCGATAAGGAAAACTATAATATCCATTAAAAAACAAACCTAATAAAGACCTTACATATGATAGTCCAACTTCAGAACCACTTATTGTGACATTATTTTACCCACTATCAGTGTGTTAATAGCAAAAATTAGTGTATATAAACTAGTATGTAATTTAAGAGGGTGACTCACCCCCTCTCCAATGTTGCTCAAACTCAATTTTGAATTCGGGAATTTCATTTCTACGTTGTTCTAATTGTCTTAAGCTATCTTCCATGAAGAAGAACTTCTTGAAATACCCAAATTGTACGACTATTCGACATAGTCACCCTCTAGTTAACTACCCCTAGACTTAATATTAGGGCATTGAGCAAAAACAGGTCAATTAGATTTTTTGACGTAGATTTCAAATCTGTAAACAAAATTTTTATATTGTTTATTTTTCACCCCCTTTTTGCAAAATTAACCCCCAAATTTTAACCCCCAACCACCCCTGTTGATGTAATATGAACAAATTGCATATCAATAGATAGCTCTTTAAAAAAGAGCAATATCGCCAATTTAAACTTTTGCTCTATCTCTTACTGTTTTCGAGATATTTGAAAAATTAAATTTTTACCCCAATTTTTGGAGGGCGATTTCACCCCTTCAAACCGTTTTTCCGCAGATAAAAAAAGATACGTGTCCCTTAGTTTTTAGTGTTCTACAACATATTTAAGTTTCATCGAAATCGATAGGTCCGGCCTCGGGACCTTTACTTGTTAGTTATGTGACAATGGTACAAATATTCATTTGTTCTATTTTTGTCAACGGTCATAAATTATTTCATATACACCTTCTACAACAAATTGCCGTGTGTACCATGTTTGTATTCGCACAAGAATGTTATTTAGAAATTTTCTGCAGCCTTTTCTAATGCTACAATATAATAACCTTTAAAGGAGTCATTCTGAGTGGTCCTGAAAAAACAATGACTGAACTATTCACACATTAGAGATGTATCAAAATGTCAATAAAATGTTATAATGAATTTGGAACAGTTCCATAAGCTGTTTGATGGATCTTTCAAAATGTTCAATAAATGGAATTGATTGGTTGCACTGAAATCAGCATGACTTGGAAAAGTTCTTACTTTGCAACTTTTACAATTACATTGTAGATAGTAGTATAAAGCGTCAGTTTCACAGGACAATTTGCTATACTGTTTGGCAATTTTTTGTGTGAAACATACTTACTGCTATCACAGTTGATTGTTATGACAGTATAGAATTTTTTCAACTTTTGCGATCGCAGTAATATTTTATTGCATTAAAAATGGCGGAATTTATAAAATGAATTAGATTCTTGGAAGAAAAACTTCTAAATATAATTCAATTGTACCATAAAAATGGGTATTTGTGAGACACAAAATCATCTGACTATAAAAACAATATAAAAAGAAAAAATATCTTTGAAAAAATATTGTGAAAAAATTAAATTTGGCAGAAGAAATGTGAAAATGAATTCTTTGTTTAGTAATCAAATGTGCAACCTGAAAATTTTATGGAGATTAGCCGTTTTTCCTAATTTAAAAATATTAAGAGTATTGTATATGAAACTTCTTATGGAGTTCTAAAAATTTTGCATAGAGTAATCCTATGAAATTTTGGAAATCATCTACCGTTACTAATTTGGTTAAAAAATTATTTTGTATTATGTCAAAAAGGAACCTGTTCAAGAACGGTGTTTTCATCTAATGTCTTTTTCTCTATTATATTTTCATTTAAATATTTTTTTTTTCTTAATTAATAAACCTATTAAAATACAATTTAACAGTTAGTTTTATTTGGCGCCATTTTAATAAAACTATACTGTTAACAAACACTTTTATATATTGTGAATCATCATATTATAACAGTTGAACTATCACAGAAGCAACATCCCCCACCTAACAGTTCTACTGTTATAGCAGCCTACTGTCATGTGAAACTAGCTCTTTATATATCGGAAATAAATCTAGTAATAATGATATAAGTTTTCCATATTTTTTTTTTTTTTGAGGGGGGGGGGGGTAATAGACGTATTTCGATTGCTGTACTACAGGTTTTGGATCATTAGCAGTCAGTTTTGATATACATCTTTGTTTATGTAGGATTAAGTTAGTGTTTGCAACATTTATTTGATATTTTTTTATTGGTTTAATTGTAAGTAGATAATTACAAATTTTGTTTTTCCCTCTGACAGAAGTGATTATCGTAACAAATTAATTACTAGCTATTAGTATATACTTCAGATAATAGGTAAGTATATGGATTAGCTACTTTGGGCAATATTAGGGCGCTTTAAACGTTGCTACTTTCTTAGCACCATAAAAGTAAATTCGTAGTTCCACGTGCTAAAAGAAAATGAATTTAGGATACATACTTCAGCGGTATTAAGACTATAAAGAATTACCATCAACGCTTTTTGACATTTTTATTATAAAATATAAAATTTTTTTGTTAAAATTGAACAAAACATAAAATTTTTATTTCACTAACTAACAAAAAAATTTTATATGTTTTTAATCCTCTTGTGTCAAAAAAACAACTTTAATAGTTACGACGCTCACGGAAATAAAACGATGACAAATTTATTTGTAATAACAGCTATCATAAAAATTGCAATGTGCTTATCAAAAAAAAAAAAAAGAAAAAATTGCCATAGTTTAAAATTCACAGGAAACTATATATAGTTAGCAACAAAAATTAAGTTGAAATTAGGCTTCTGTGCCATTTTATTACACTTGGCAAAAGAATTGGTCTTTTTCGAGTTTCAGTTGATCAAAGATTATGTAATCATATAAGTTAAGGTTATTCTCTTAAAAACCAATAAATAAATGTATGTATATTATAATTGGAGTAAGATTTGAACTTGAATCCTATTATAGTAGAGATTCTTGGCAACCAGATTTGTAGTTGCAGAATAGTATATTACGTGATTGAGGTTGTAAGTTGCATATTACACACGAGTGAAAAAGGTACGCAAGAGCCGCGGAGCGGTGAGTGCATAATTGCGCGAGTGTGTAATATGCCTTACAACCGAGTTACGTACTACACTTTATCTACGATTAACATGAAATTCACAATAAACGACAAAAATTTGGTACAAATATACAAATACCAATACATTAAAATTATGTAGTATTTGAAATTTATTAAAAACAAACGTAAACAATCAGTTGCTAGGTAAAATTTTTGTACAGATTCTAACACAATATGTATCATGTATATCACTGTATAATATATAATAATAATAATTATAAGAATTAATAAAAGTGTAGTAGACGTTATTATTTTTAGCATACATACGTGTAAAGGGCCATTTTTTGTACAGCTGGATATGTGACTGGGTGTAAATGTAGCTTACTTAGGTAGTATTTTGTACAATAATCCAGTAATTTCATGGTAGTCTTAGAGAAAATACATTTTATTGTCCTTGCAATTCATATTTTCACGACAGCACTTTTTAAGTTTTCGATTGATTTAATAAAAAATCAGTATTTTTTCGTTTTCTGGTCTTTTTAGCAAAGATTGTAATTTACTTGCCATTTCTTGTCATCGGAGTTAATAATAAATAGAAAACAACCATTAAGTAAAATGTATCTGTCACGAGAATTATAAATTAATAGTTAGGTTTGCTGAAAGTATAGTTTAAAATTATAAATTACAGTGTCTAATAAATTTTTCGAAAATTAGTAATATTATGTACATGTAATGTTTATTTATTGCAATTATATGGTTCATTAGAATAATAAAGTAATTTTGGATAACAGAATCAAATTGGTGCGATATAAAATTATAGATAAACTTTTAATAATCGCCAAATTAAATTTTATTTCTTCATTTAATTGTTTTTGTTTTGTGATTTTATTTGTTCTTGTATACTTACTAGAAATTAATACCCACGCAGAAAACAAAAGAATATTCAGGGATCGAATTCTTTAAAAAATTTAATAAAATATTTACTAAATACCTACATGGAAAAGGGGCACTTTTAGTTTAGTATATCATCTATATCTTCTACACGTGTAATAAAATAATTGTAAATTTGGCATTGTTTAGCATATCTGTCTGTTTGTTTAACAATGTGTCACATAAAAACTACTAATACAATTTGAATGAAGTCTTTAGAAAAATGTAGGGCACGATTTGGGGTAAAATTTAGTTTCAATTTATTATGAATATCTCGAATTTTCGTCTGAATTGGGGGTTAATAAATTAAGGATATATTCGACAATAAATGAAAATAAAAAAAAAAATAATTTTTATGTTAAAATAGTAATCAAAAATATAAATGTTGCTGAAAAATTCCACTTTAGAAAAGAATAGTAATATTTATTACGAAAAAAATGAACACACAGAGCTTTGAGGTCGCAAAAAAAGCTCGAAATTGAATTACTACTAAAATTATAAACGTGAGCATCTGCCGACAGTACATGTTAATTAGATATATTATAGTCTTCAATTTTCAAATATTATCGAGTGCTTTTGAAACATTATGTCCATACGTATGACAAACTTTTGTTTACATTTCAACACACGCAGTATTCATGTGTTAACTTATCGTTCAGCTAAACTGAAACTTTTAAGCACTCAATTTCTTTGGTTAGTATGACCAAAATCCAAATATAAATTAAAAATCATAAAGTGATTGAAAAAATTATCCGGATCGACCGGGAATCGAACCCAGGATCTCCCGGTAATTAGCCAGGTGTGTTCGCCATTACACCAACGATCCTGTGTTCGACAGCCACCCCAGCCAGACAAACACTCAATCATCTACATGTGTTGGTACTCTCTCTAATGCGAGAAACTGTTACAGTTATTCAATTTTCAAATATTATCGAGTGCTTGTGAAACATTATTACGTATGACAAACTCTTGTTTGTATTTAAACACATGCAGTATTCATATGTTCACTTATCGTTCAGCTAAACTGAAACTTTTAAGCACTCGATTTCTTTGGTTAGTATGACCAAGAGTTGGTGTAATCCCGGTCGATCCGGATAATTTTTTCAATCACTTTGTGATTTTTAATTTATATTATAGTATGACTGGCTACTTTATGGATTTTAGAATTGTTTGTCGAGTGGAGTGGAGCATTAGATATATGGAATTAATTTTTTACAGAATTTTAGATCGTTTGGTGGGCGAGGTGGAGCATTATAAGAAACCTTAGGGTACAGCTAATTTCCCGTAAGTACATAAAACTTTGATACTTACATTACGCCACATTTCTTTAATTATTTTTAATTTATTTAATGTAAATGTATCGGAAATGCAAGAAATATTTTGGTTTTATTAATATGTAAAATCCACAATATGATTGACATTTGCTCTCTTTGAAAATTTCAGTTATGCACATATGTTCGCTTTCAATGTAATTTATTTCTGTCATTTGTAGCATTTCTACGTTTTTTTGTCTATAAACTTACGTAATCGTAAATCATTAAGTAGGTAATAAAGTATTATTCGTCATCGAATGTAAATCGGTTTTTCCCAGCAGATGATACTTATATTTAAATGTGAAAATGACGATGCCGTTCCAATTGATGTATTATTACTCTTGATACTCGAAAATTTATCCTACGACATTTCAAAAAAATTACAAGCAAATTCTGAATACTGACAAGGAGGGGTCACCGATCTGACCGAGTCTCCATGTATTTAATAAGATTCACTAGTGTAGTAAATCCCCAAAGCCCTAGGGTGTAACACTTGGGAATAAAGGGGGAAATTTCTCACGAAAAATTTGAGCTTACCCTTAGTACAAATTACAAAAACTGGAACTTATGAAAGTTGTCTTGGTAAAGTGAGCAGCATATTTGTTTTTTCTACCTTTTTTCATAACAGAATATCTATGGAATTGCATTTTTTTAATGATAAAATGCAGTGACCATTCAGGAATAAAATAGTAGAAGGCATTTTACATGTGTGTAAGGAAGAAAGAAAGAAAATACCACTGTCGCAGCATCCTGCATAACATAGCGATTTCCTTTTATAAAAGTTAGTTTTTCTTGGAATCTAGTTGACATAGAATAATAGTTTAAAGAACTTTTTATGTGATTTTTTCTCCTTTTTCCAATGGTGTAAAATAACTTCACAAAAATTTTTGAATAAGGGGAAATTTTGGCAAAAAACTAATTATTTTCACGAAAATTGCCAAAAAAAACATGTTCCAGGCATCGGGCGTGTCTGGTTAACGAACTCGTCCAACGGTTTGGGACAATATTTTCACCAAATTTCATAAGCGTAAGACATTTCGCTCGAGAGTCATCGCGCGGAAATATAAGGTACCTAAGGCATTTAAGGCCCAGCGGGTAATAAGGCCCATTAGCTATATTTCTTACCAAGAAAAGTTCTCTAACTTATCAACAAGTTTAAAATGAACTTTCAATCATTTCAAAACCAGATACAAAAGTTGAGATACTCAGAGTAACAAACTCATGTCATATTTTAACAAACAAATTTAGAGGTTACATTTTCGTTCGTTGATATAAAAATTGTGCACATTGTGAGTCTTATATTAATGATTTTTGAAAGGTATGTTTCTTTCAAATTGTTATCAAAATTAAAAAAAATTAATATTCTTTAAGTTTTACATCAATTAATTTAGCTTATTTCTAAAGTATATATATAAAATGTATATAAGCATAAATATTGACATGTTGATAATAAGGCCCATGCAAATTTTGTTTGGGCTTTATTACCAACACAATTAAAATCAAACACTACAAAGTCAAATCAATTAAAACAGGTCTGAAGTCATTAACAAATGAAGCAAAATTAGACGCACAACCTTAAATTACTATAGTTACTCTAATATAAAAACAACAAAAAGGAAAAAGGACAAAAAACTAAGTACATTTAATTTTGATTTATTTGTTGCATTTGTTTAATGATGCCAGATCAGTTTTAGTTGATTTGGTCGAATTTTTATTTTTATCCTTAGTGTTTGGAAGTATGGCTGATAAAAAGAAGAGAGCGTTGTGGTCTGAGGAAGCACTAGCATCAGCCTTAAGCTATGTCACTCGACATGGCAATCAAAGAGAGGTTGCAAGGAGATTCGGAATTCTAAGAAGAACTCTCAGATTTAATATTTATTTATTTCGACTTAATATATTCAAACACCTAGTACTTGACTTATGCGAAAAATATGATAAAAAAATTAAAAATTAAAAATAATGACTTAGGTAATTTTTTTTATTGTTGTTTTCAATAAGAGTCACGCAGTCAAGCGGGATTCAAGGATTTTCGAAACTTTTTTGAACGTGTAAAAATAACAAAATATTTCGATATATAAGTTCAAGTTATTCTTAAAGTAATTTCAAGTTCAAGTTATTCTTAAAGTAATTAAAATCCCCCAATTAATTTAAAAAAAAAAATAATAAATGTACTATTTCAGGCAGTTGTAATAGGTGGGCCTTATTTTCTACACCAGTCGGAAATAAGGCCCAATTGCAGACACTTTTTAGAATCAAATTTTTGACTTGTATAATTACAAATTCATTAATTTTTTTAGGAATTTTTATCAAAAAGTAAGTAAATTTTTATAATTAAATACTATATTTTTGATATTTTATAAGATATATAAATAATAAGCATATTTAGCTTAGGTGGGCCTTAATTGCCTTAGGTACCTTATATATATATATATATATATATATATATATATATATATATATATATATATATATAAATTTTAGTGAATATTTTTTTTTGGTTTCTAGGGACCTCAAAACAAATTTCTACCATAGTTACGGGCTCAAGTCCCGTCATGACAGTGGCTGTAATAGCTGAATTCCATTCTGGAAATTCGCTAAAACCAAGTTTACGTAGCGAATTATACTGACAATTTAACTAATGTACATATACCAAGTCCCATAAGAATATTGTAGTTTTGTCACTTTTACCATGGAAAAATAGTTAGGACAAATTTTTACAGCGAAAAAAATGGTACAAAACATTTCATTGGTCATTTCACTGTAGGTAAACACGATTAAATAATAAAATGAATTGTAGTAATTTATTTTATTCGTTAAATTGTCTTACCGTATTAGGTGCACTTGAGTTTTAAATTTTTTCTGAATAAATTTGTGTTTTCTACAACTCAAACTTCTTGTCTAGTAACAATTTAACGAGAAGAACTGTCAACTAATAAAAACGCGACAGTATCGTTAATTTGCTAGGCAACAAATTTTCGTTAGACAAACCCAAATTTATTCGAAAAAATACAAACCTCTCGTGTAATAATAAATGATAAATAACTATATTTTATGGAGAAATATATACGCTGCCCACTTGACCAAGATAACTTTCATAAGTTAAAATTTTCGGAACTTGTACTAATTGTAAGCCTAAAACATTTGAGAGAAATTTCTCCCTTATTTCCAAGTGTTGCATCCTAGGGCTTTGGGGATTTACTACACTAGTGAACCTCTTTAAATACACGGAGACTCGACCAATTCGATGACCCACACAGTATGTGGCCTCTGCTTGTAAGTAAAATATTCAAAACTTATTTTGAAAACCCTATTCACGTTTCCTCAATAAAAATGTATTATTAATTACATTGGTAAACAATTTTGTAATCGAATCTAACTAACCGAAATCAAATTAGATAAAGCTTGCAAAGACCTTCTGTACATTCGCATAGTTTTTACCATGGTGCGAAATCATTTAAAACTTATTTTACAACAGTAAACGATTTAATTAAAACTGGTCATTTTACCTTCAAATTATTCAAAACGAAAAAATAGCAAAACCAAAATATAAATTCACGTTCACTTACTTATATGCAATTCAATACTTTTAAGACTCCCCAATTCCATATCTATCAACATTTGTAAGTACAACAGTTTGAAAACAAACGTACCAAATTAAAAATAATAAAATTCATTTCAGTTGCACAAACAAACAAACAAAAACACAGCTACCTTCACACACACATACACACACACGCATGGCCTCTTTATAGTGGGAATACGAAAATTAAAATCATAATGGCCCGGCAATTTTCTTTTATATCGCACCACCAACATGTGTTGCATTGAACCGTCCGAACCTTAAGCACTCATCCCACACATCCCTATCCTACCACCATGGTAGTGAACTATATTATAATATTGTTCCATGCTCGTATTATAATATTATTTAAATACCTTCATTATCTACAACATAAAATCTTGACGTCCTCATTAACCCGTAGCACGATAAATGAACGATATACCTACTATAACGTCGACAAACAAAACGACGCGTCGCCGCTCAGGTCGACGAGGACGAGGAAAAGGCGGCAAAATGAGCAACGATGGCATTGATGGTCAAGTTTTACGTGATATAACTATAATATTGTTTGTACGTTCATTGTAGAAGAGCACTCTTTTGAAATTAAAACATTTACGTCTTATGTACAGTAAAGTATACAGGATGATTCAAATTTATCGTATTTCAAGTTGTGAGGTCTAATGCTGAAGTGCAACTAGTTAAGATTTGAATATAAATATAGGGAGCATATATACTTACGCTCCTTTCACATTGTACGGTTTTGCAGTACGGTGAAAAACCGTACAACTTTTTGCCGTGATACTGTAGCTTTCACATTGCAGTTTTTCGCCGTTGTAAACTGAATATCTTCATTTGATTTATAACGTTAAACAAGTAACAAGTGTAATTAAAGTTAATTCTATAAATTAGAGGAAATAGAAAGTAGAATTATTCGTTAACACACTCTTTGAAGACCTAAAGAATGACAAAAATAAATTTTTCAACTATTTTTGGATGTTTGCTGGTTCCTTTGGTTAATTACTTAGCGAACTTAAAGAGTCGTCAGAACACACAATTTAAAAATTACATACAATCTGTTGAAATGCTGGTTATTACAGTCAATAATAGTCTTATGTGAAAGGATTCATTTAATTATATTTTATATACACTACTGAATTAAAAACGCTGTACGGCAACCGTCAAGTCCAGTGGCAAAAGACGGCTGCTACACGGCACAGCAACGGAATCTTGCTGTGACCGTGTAATGTGAAAGGTCCTATGCTCTTAGGTGAAAGATCCGTACGGCGAAAATCGTACAATGTGAAAGGAGCGTTATACAGGTGAGTTTTTTTAAGAATTGTCATTTTTATTATGGCTAAGATATTATTGACTTGATCAAAGAATTGTTCAGACAAGAGTGGTAGCTACCACTAAGGGCGATTGATTGCTACAACCGGGAGATTTCGAGCTTCTTTAGTTTTTGAGCTATGGTACCAACTACTTTCTTAAACTGAACCGTATATTAATTTATTATTAAAACTGATCTAATGCATCAGTAAAAAAAAATATATATAAATATCAACAAAATAATTTTTTCCAAGTTTTTGCACGGCTCCTGGAAATTCCCAGAATAAAATCGTTCACAGTTTTAACATTCATTTTTCGTGTGTATCAGTGCCGCCAAGTGTAAACGAATTATTTTTTATTAAATAAAAAGTAAAAGGAATATTTCTGTGAAGTAAAAAAAAATATATTTTTGACTCAAAGAAAAAAAATTTAAAATAAAATTTAATTTTTGAACAAAGAAATTGTTTTAAAAGTGTACAATTATTTGAATTTTATAGTACCGCATATCAAGATTTAGAAAATTAGTCCTCTTGAATTGCCATTTTTCTTTAAATAAAGAAACTCTAACATAGTAATAAATTTAAAATCGTTTCAATTCAAAGTTTTTTTTTAAGAAAAATATAGGTTTCTTAAAAATATTTATTAAGGAAATTGGGTACTACGAAAAAAATGATTAAAACGATTTATAATTAACAAAATTGGAAAGATTTTAGAACAGAAGAAATTTCTCAATAATTGAGATTTATTAAAATCTTACTATGTATATAACGAAATAAGGTTGTCTTATGGAAATAGAAAATCTTTATTATTATATCTTAATGAAAAATTTTGCATAAAATAAACAATTATATAATTCCTTAAATTTAATATGTATATGATGTTTATAAGGGGTTAATAAGATCGAGGCATTATTGAAGAAAGAAACAATTCTTGAAGTAAATTAATTATAAGTCTTGCAATGTATGGATAACGTTGCCTTAAGTGAAGCATTATAGAAAATTAAAAATAAAATGAAATCGAATATGTGTAACTTACAAAATATTTTCAGAATATCCATAAAAATGTTAAACTTGTACAAACTCCGTTTTTTAAACAGATGTCCGAAAAAGTTTTAGGTTAATTATTCTAAAATTATTTTACCTCGATTATACTAAAAGAATCTGTGTGGATAATTAATTACATATATTTTTAGTTGTGAGCTCATAACTTTTCTTGCAGTAATCGGCAAAGGTATTAAAAATTCTGTTGAACTATAAAACGATTATATAAATTTATAATATGCCAGTTTGCTTATTTATAAAATTTCAATGCAATTTTATTTCAAATTAATGACAAATTTTAATGTCTATTTTAACTACAGACTGCTGTCGTATAGATGATACAAACACAAACCAAGAATATTATAACCAATGATTCATGTCTGCTTTATTGTTTTAAGTAAAATTTTGTGGTTAGTTTTGTAAATTCATATTGAATAAGCAGTTGAACCAGAACAAACAGCAAAATTATAGATTACATTTTCACTTGAAAAAATATTTTGATAAATTTTCTATAAGAAGATGATTATTTTTGCGTGAACTATACTATAATAAACTACGAGAAAGAATTTAAAAAATATATCAGTTTGAGTTATAAAAGAAACATTAAAATTGTAGCCATCAAATAAATAAGAAAATATATTTTAAATTGTTCGGAAAAATTATGTTCATAATAACCATGAAAAATAATTGAAAAATAAGAAATATCCAACAGAGACATATGAAAATTGTGTGAAAAAATGAAAATGCTATTAAAAGATTCAATGTCATTGTAATATTATGAAAACGCGATATTTCTTTTGTACACAAAATAAAGTGAAAACATGGGAATTAATTGTTGAGTTTTTCGCCGATAGTTTTGTCTAGGCGCAGTAATATAGCTACACAATAGTCTAGTACCTAGTACCTACACTATAAGTATTTTGTGTAAAATATATGGTAATTAACGAATAATGAAGAGACAGTATTCTAAACAGTAACTAACGATTTCTCTATTAACAGAAAATCACAGTTGATCTAGTACTTAGCAGCGTTATATATCAACCACAAATTGAATATTACTTTATCAAAAAATGTAGAGTGTTGACTATTCTATTTTTTGCGGAGCTAATCAGTAAGAAAATATAAGTCGTTGGTAAACTATTTTAATTGCACTTACTCCTATATAGAGCCCTTAATATTACTGGTAAATTATAGAGCATAAAAATATATAATTAAAGAAAAATACACTCAATTAGCCTTTAACTCACTGAGAATGATTAGTAAAAATCAGTGGCGCAACTACAATTGTTGCGCCTTGGAACTATTTCGACTCAGGCACCTCCTCGTCAAAAGTCTTTTATTCCCCAAAAATACAACTAACTAGCAAAAAAGAAGGAACTTCTGAATTTCCTTATCTGAATTCCCTCGAAAAAGTATAGTCGTCGAGAAAAAAAAAACACAATTTTCTCTGTTGCACCTTTTTTTTTGGTCATGTACCCTGAAGCGACTGTTCCGCATACTCCATTCTATTTACGCACCTGATGAAAATTGTAGAACGTGTATAGTTAAAAACTACTTTCATTCTACATAAAAGTGCGAAATAAACATCTACGATGACTACGGTCACACGAATCAAAATGATGTATGAATTTTATAATTATGAGGCAAAATATACAATGTAAAGAGAAACGTGTATGTAATAATTCTATAAAGCACAGCAATAAAACTTTTTTCGCTCCTTTTAATTTACGAAAAACATTTAAAATAGAATGTACTTAAAAAAAATTTAAATTTACAGTATAATTTATTTCAAATTTTATTTTCTTTTTGTTTCCAACGCCCACGCCGTCATACGCAACAAAATTTTTGTCAAACAAAAATTTAATTTAGGAAGTGTAATCTAAATGGTGTTCACAAAGTTTTTTGAAACAATCGAGAAAATTAGGTTTTTTTAAGGGATTACAAATTTTAATTACCAGTATCCTTAGTATTAGAAAACTTTCTGCATCTTTACTGTCTGTTGACCCTACAATCAGAGGCACCAAGCGGAATCAAGCACTCCCCTCGGACAAGGAAATTGTCTCCCTCTGCTCTCCAAATAAATTGTCTCCCTCTAAGGTAATAAGTCTTCCCTAAGAACTAAGAACTGCCAAAAAAAAATACTTTCCAACAAAGAATCACTTTCCCTCCTAACACCCTTTTTTGTCATGTTCCTTGGAGCGATCTAGTAATTTCCCCCTCCTGCTACCAAGTTCCACCTACTACCTTCTAATTACACTTCTGATTACAGTGCAGTGTTAATTTTGTCAGAAATGAAAACAATCCTGTCAGAAATGTGGGTATATTTAATTAACACCACAGTCATCGGTTTTTTAATTTTTGCCACAAATTGTTAACTACGTTTTCAAATTGCAGTTCCTGTTTATTCTGCAAAATCTATATTTCGTAAAAAAGAGAGCGAAATCCTAAAACTGGCACTTATCATCAAACTCTAGCTAGACAAATCCAAAGTAAGAACTTTATAACGAAAGAACGAATTTAATTTTTGACGTCAGGAAGACGAATTTGATTCACTGCCATTCTTCTCCAAATGAGCCCTCCATGTTTACAAATTTAAGTAGTTTCAGGATACATTTTTCATTTCTACTATAAAAAAGATTGAAATTCGTCTTGGGAATAGAAACTATCACTCCAAAAGTAGGGATAGCGATTTTTTAAAAAATTTGGGGGACAGGTCTACCCACACTGTCAACTTCCTATTGGGTGTTCTTAAAGACTAGAGACTACTGTACATAAATAATTCTTTTTCCATTTCGGGCAACTTCTCCCCTGTGCCCCCGATAGAGGCTTTGCCCCTTGCACCATACCGGGAGCTTCGCCTTCTGTACCTAAGGGTGGGGACTCCACCCTTATCAAACAAATGATAACATAATTTGTTCTCAAGATATATGCGAGACAAAATATATTTCAAAAACAGTTTCTTATGGCGTTTTTTTTTTTAAATTTTATAATAATATACTGGCGTTTATAACATCAAGGAAGGTGCTTAGGCCATTATATAATAATGTTATGGTAAAAAATCCATATAATCTATGTTATCTTAATAAAGTTAATTCTGTTTTTTTACCACAAAAAACAAACCGCTAATCCGAATTTGCTGAAAACTTTATCCGGTCTTCATTTTTTGATTACGCATCTAATGAAATTAGTTCGGAGTTGATATCATCATTTGTTCTCGAGATATGCGAGACGAAAAAAAATTCACGAACGAACGAACTAACGAACTAAGGAACGCACGCACAGACATCACGCTAAAAACGATGGATTCGGATTCTAGTGACCTTGAAACGTGGAGATATATCAAAATTAGCGATTCGTAAAATCGGACCCATTACAATAACTTCCTATGGCTCAAACCGCTCAAAACAAAAGGTTTTGAGCGGTGAATACATGAATCATTATCGGTCATACATGAATCATTATCGGAGAGTAAAAATTTACATTTTAATGATGCCAATAAACATAAAAATAAAAAATATAGAAGGTATTTGCAATCAATAATAATGCAATATAATCAACCCTATTTTTTTCCTCCTTATATGGCTTGAATACCACACATATTTCGAAAAAACGCAAAAACACGTATCCCCGAAATTTTGGTGCTCTTTCTATTTATGATGGCAAAAATTTGATACATTGAACCATTCAGGCTGTACAAGAAAATTTACCCACATATTCACCTCTCCAGACCCTCTTATGAACCTGACCCTGGTTTAACCTATACAGGTGAATAGGTCTTTCAAAGAGTAACATTTCATCAATTTAAAATTTTCCTCTATCTTTTATAGTTTTCGAGATATCTTAAGAAATACGATTTGAACCCCCAACTTTAGGGGCTGGTTTCACCCCGTAAACGTGGAAGATGGCCGATAAAAAAAAATACGGGTCCCTTATTTTTGCCTATTCTACACACCAGCGAAGTTTTATCAAAATCCCGAATTTCACTCTGGGTGCATCTCCTTGTGAGACAATCGATTTTATTATTGAGTATTGAAGCAAATAAAAAATAAATGTTGAAAATAAAACATGATTTCATTATTTTCCATACCATAATAACCATAATTAACTAAACGTACTAGAATTTAATTTAGAGAAGTTAAAGTAAGAAATTAATTAATTAATTTCTTTTAATAAATACAAATCACCCACTCAATGACTTAAATTTTTAATTTTTTTTTTTAAATAATTTATCCGGTTTTTTTCCGGTTATTGACTAAAAAAAAAAAAAAAAAAAAAAAACACCGGCAATAACCGAGTCAAAAAAATAACCGAAATAAACTAGCTGACCGAAACAGAAAAACCTCTTTTCGGTTATAACCGGTCGGTTTTTCCCACTCCTATTCAAAAGTCTATTTTTAGTAAATCAAGTAGCCACTCTACCATTTTCACCATAAATTAAATAAACTACGTAGAAGATTAAAAGCCAAAATTAAAAAATGTCTGTAATTTTTGTCACTTAATTTTTAACTAACACAATTGTCAAAATGGCTTTCTTATGAGTTTGTATGTAGACTGTTTTAATAATTTTGACACTTATATTTCCTTTTTACTATTACAAAATTCGATTTAAAAATATCGTCGGTTTGGTGCGAAAACTCATTAAGTAACATTTTTAAGTTTCAGAGATAAATGGAAATGAAAAATTGTTAATTATGTTTGTTTGTCCAAAATGTTTAAGCAACAGATCTGTTTTGTTTAAGTTGTTAAAACCGCTAGAGATATAAGAAAATAAAAATTTTAAATAAGATTTAGTCAAAAAATTTTCAAAGGCGTCTCACAAACTTTGTTTTTTGTACTTAATGAATTTTTGCACAAAATAAAAATACTGCAACTGAATATATAATGACATTTTATTTAAATGAAAATCATATTAACTTATAAGTTAACAAAAAAATATAACTGAAGTTATTGATCTAAATACCTATAACATTATAAAAAAATTATGTAAAATAAACGTTTTAGAATTTTGTATAAGCAAACTTAGCATTACAAAAATATTAGAGGCCCTACTTTTTTTATAGACCAAAATTACAAGAGCTAATCTTCAACTTCGCCATCGGTACTATCCTGTACTGCATGATTCATTACTTTCCATAGGAACATTCAATTTTAATCTTCCAAATTAACAGTATTACTCTTAAAACTATGTTTTAACAATTCAAAAATAATTAAACTGTATGAATATAACAAAATAAATCAAACGCATCAATTTATTAAAACACATACAAAAAATACAAAAAAAAGCTATATGTATACCTAAAATAACAAAACTTTAAATAAAATAATAATATGAGAAACGAAATTATAAAAAAGCAAGTTATAACTTGTTTGTTATTTTGTCTGGAAAATGGTCTAGTGAGTTTTATATCTCATATTTCTAATATTTGTTGTAGTATTTTGTAATGCAAAAAGTCAGTAAGTGACTTTAATGATTTTTAGCTCTACAAAAAAATGGTAAATATCAAATAATGATTATTTGCAAACGCAAAATGAGGAAATCTAGTGGTCATATCATCTACTGAGTATTATCAATCAAAAGAGAAAGTAAAAGTCAGCTGAAAAATATAAAAAACTCATTTTTGAAAAATTTGTCACTTAATGAGTTTTTGCACCAAACCGACGATATAATTGATATGCATTCCACAACTCTGTTTTATTTTAAAGAAAATGTGTGTACAGAAGTTAACAGCAAGTTTTCTCCTATAGATTATTCGATATGGTACTATATTAATATTTACTCGGTATACATATAGAATCAATTTTGACCATCCTGTAAAATTGAAAGTAAAAATATAACAAAATTCTGTTAGTAACAGACAATAAAATAAAATAAAATAAAACAGTATTACAGTAGCATCTTGCTATGTCACGGCTCGATGGCATTCCCTTCACTACTTCAGCCTGTAAGTACATAGTGTTCCATAAGCAAATGTCAAGTCAAATCAAACATCCAAACACTCAACGCTACATTACACTGGTGTTAGGTCGGGGAGTCATTTATATTGCAATTCTCTATCCTATAGCAGCGTATAGCGTGATTTAGGGAGGTCCTGCTGTAGATAGAAAACATAATAAAAAGAAAATTTATCTTAAATTAGTTTGAGTGATAAAAGTGTTTATGCAAATTTTTAAAAATAACATTCGATAAAACTGTAAAAATTTTGTGTGTGTGCGTGTATATTTTGAAAGTATAATTGCCAAAACAACAAGAATTATAGATTTCATTAATTACATGAAGGATTATGTAAAAAAGTAAATACACATATTTTAATGCTGATACCAACTAAATAAAAACAACATAATGACTATTATTATTAAATATATAAATTCATTCAAAATTTGAAATATATTCAAAAAGAAATCTTAGAAATTTGATATACATATATCTAACAAGGAGACGCATCCAGAGTAAAATTCACAATTTTGTGTGTAGAATAGGCAAAAATAAGGGACCCGTAATTTTCTGTATCGGTCATCTTCCACGTTTAAGGGGTGAAGAGACAGATGAGACAGATGAAGCGTACATATAAAAAAGTGTGGTCCGAAAGTTGCAATAAGCTGTATTTTATACTGCCTACTGACTAGGCGTCGATCGGCTCTACAAGAGCAAACATACATTGTTAGATGGTGACTGTGATTGTTAGATCGTGTTAATAGCATATACATACATATAGTTGTTCATAGTATGTATCACATACTATAACGAATATCACACATACTAACATTCCACTATACTACACATACAAACACAAACTCTAAATATGTATATAACCATAGAAAATGAGGGTGCCTCGCTACCACTTAAAATTCTGGCGATAGCCGAAATGCTAACTATCATATAGTAGTTTTTCCCCTTGAGTGGAGATTACTGCTTCTTGTCGAACATTCATTAATACTTGTAGTCCAGGGAACTTTGGCAGAAATAAATGTAACAAATATAGAATAGGAATAACCGAACATACACGTGGCTAAATTATCAATTAAGTAGGGTAGAGCGGAGCTAGTTGAGCATAGATGTAAGTTGACCAATAGAAATATCTCAGAAACTATACATCGCACGCTAATACATTAAATGGCGGATAGAAGCGGGCAGGAGAGGGGAACTCATCACGCGACTGCCAGTTGTAACCTGTCGATCGAGTGACGTATGCGCCCACTTTATTTACTTTGTGTATAAAAAGTAAAAAACTTTTGTTTGTGAATATTTCTTCTGTACGAGGCAATTATTATCTATGTTAAATCAAATAAATGTTAAACTTTTATAAATTTAGTATGTTTTTGATATCTAGAAAGGATTTGGTTTTAATTCAAACAGTTTTTTCATAACCTCACTTTTGTTTCAAATTATCTGAGTGGGGTAATTTGAGCAATAGAACTTTCGTTTGCATAAATTGTAACAGTGACAATTATTCTTGTCAGTGACAACAGTGACAGTTCTTAATATCCACTTGATGTCTCTCTTTTAATTTAAATTTTTTTTTATTAATTACTTAAATGTTAAAGTCTGATATTAAGCAGAAAGACTGAGTATATTCCAAATATTAAGATTGTAGTTTAAATATTAAGTTGAAGTTGATTTTTTGTTAATTTTATTTTCTATATTTAATATCCAAAGAAAATTACTTATTGTTTCACTATTATGTTACTAAAGCATTATAAATAAAAGATTGACAAATAATCATTTTAGTTTATGTCTGATAAACATCTAAAGCATGGTTTACCTACATTTTCTAACTGTTCAATTTACCCCGTACCCTTGCTCAACTTGCCTCGCCTATGGGGTACGTTGAGCATATCGGACTGCCTTCACGTAAACAGCTGTATCTCTTAAATGTGAATTTATAGAATTATGGGGACTTTAAAAAAGGAATAAATTACCTACATATGAGTATGCATAACAATAAATTTGGACTTACGGTTGAAAAGCTATGACCGATTAAGTGAAAAATTGCCTAGCCCCGCCCTACCGTACCTAAATACTGGAAAATACATGAATCATTATCGGAAAGTAAAACTTTACATTTTTATGATGAAATAAACTATTTCTTTTCCATATATGTTTTGGATACCACACATAATTCAGAAAAATGAAAAAATCCGTATCCCCTAATTTTTGGTACTCTTTTTATTTATAATGGTAACAATTTGATACATTGAACCACCCAGGCTGTACACGAAAATTTATCCCCATTTTCACCACTTGAGCCCCCCTTATGAAACCGATCCTGGTTTAATCTATACAAATTAATAGGCCTTTTATAGAGTAACATTACGTCAATTTAATGTTTTCCTCTATTTCTTATAGTTTTCGAGATATCTTAAGAAATATGATTTGAACCCCCAACTTTAGGAGCTGGCTCCACCCCTTAAACGTGGAAGATGGCCGATAAAAAAATACGTCCCTTATTTTTGCCTATTCTACACACCAGCGAAGTTTCATAAAAATTGCGAATTACACTCTGGGTGCTGCATTTCCTTGTAAAAAAATGGAGGTATGGTCTATTTCAGTTAAATTTAACCATGCTTCGTCACTTTGAATTTAAATAATTTCCGTCTTCTTCGCTATATCTCTTTCATTATTGCATTTTGGTAATTTTAAACTTACCTACAGTTTGTTTTTAGAAAAGAATAGAAGATTAATTTGTTTCGAATATAAGTATTTAATTTTTTAACGAAAACTCATGATCACTTTTATCTGAAATGAGGTATATATTATATCTAATAAATCTTAGAAATTTGGTGTTAATATTCCTTTTTTTATGATTTACCAATAATTTGAAGACTGTACAGGCTAAATCAACTAAAAATGGAATTTGCTTCGTTTATTATATTTGTTTGATGACGTCAGACCATTTCTAGTTGATTTGGCCTATGCTTAAATGTAGGTACCTACTTAATGCTTATAAATACTGTGGTGAGAATGCTGAGTAATATGACTAGCTAATAAAAATTTACTCTTGAATTCCTGTTTTGTAAATAAAATACATGTAGATCCTCAAAAGATATTACTCTTATTAGCTTGCCCAGTGTATTACAGAACTCGAAAGTTATGTTTGAGGAAACCCACTTATGTTTTTAATCAGCTAACATGAAAATTTTCAATCGATTTTACTGGAAGTCAGAGTCTTATATCTAAAATTGAAATTATTCTTTTACACTTTCATTGCTAAGTTAAAAATATTGACTTTGTGAGATAGCCAAATATTTTATGTTAAATGAGTAGGTTCTTATATTTACCACGCGATATCGTCTGATTGGCCATATGGTAAAGTAGTCATATCACGCGTTATCGCGTAATCGACAGTCAAAGTGTTAAGGAATTAATAAATAATACAAATGTCTTGATTCAGAAAACTTACATAACTGAAAGATTGATTATAAATATAAATCTAAATTTATATATTTCACTACAATGTCTAGAATAATAAAAATTTCCGCCATTAACTTTTTGTTTCACATCACCAATTTTTACAAAAATACCATATCCTGCCGCATACAATAGCAAACAAAGTATAAAAATATACACAGTATCGTTAAAAGAATCAATATTTCATGGTTGTCATGTTATCATGTGACAATACAAATTTTTAAGACAATTACCATTGCCATTTAACATATTGTTGTTGTAGACGGGACGGTTGCACACAGAAAGTCAAGATAAATCAAAAATAGATGTACAAAAAAAAATTTTGTCGTTTGTCGTTTCTAATTTTGAATCGCGTGAAAATTGTAAGCAGTAAGTGATCAAACAACAAACGCATTTCATTAATTTTCATGCAAAAATAATTTCGAATAATTATTCATGATATTTTGTTTTTGATTTTTATTTGAATTTTTTAGTTTTATTTTTTCCTTAATAATACCATAAACACGGGTTACTTGAGTTCTAAGGTGTAACTTGAGCCCAAAATGAAAAAAAGTATTATTTTTTTTTGTTTGTGCTTAGTTTATCCAATAGTAGAAGTAAGTTACGTGTTTATCTGATAAGTAACAGCACTAGGTTCACTGTGTTTATGTTTAGGTAGTTCTGAAAATTGACATTAGGTGTCAGGCGAGTGTTGTTTACTCTCTATTTCAAGTTGCTTTTTTTGTTATGTTGCTAACTTTCAACTGTAAAAAATATTGCGATAGCTCACAAAGTAAAGTAAGTGTATAATTTTCATGTCTGGTTCGCTACTAAAGTAAATTCAGATGTGTTCATATGTCAGTTATTTCCTTAATTTCGTAATTTAAGGTTTTGATAAACCAGTTATAATAACCTTCAAATTAGGGTAACTTGAGCCCATTATAACTTTGGTATAAAATGGTGCAAGAATAGACTACATCGAGCCAATTAAAAAAGCATAGAAATGGTCCAAGAACAAGGACTTATTGTACTATAAATGGGAAAATATAGTTAAGAAAATACATCCGCCTACACAAATCAAAAGAGACTTATTTTCTTTAGGTGGACTAAACAAAGACACGCTCTAACTCATAAAAATAATTTGGTATCCATAACAATTTTTGCTTGAAAATTCTTATTCAGTTTTGGTACCTATTCATGTTTTTTGAATAAATAATGTTCCTTATATGTTTGTACAATGTTTTAGTTAGTAGTAACCAACATCATACATGGTCTCAAATTATTTTCAAATGGGACTAACCTGGAAATTTAGTTTTGGGCTCAAGTAACCCGATCTTGAGGTTAACTTGAACCAAAATCTATAAATTTATAAAATTTATGAACCATCAGAGAAGAATCCATATTATATAATAAACTAACCGTAGTCACATACAGATTAACATACTGCGAATTTCCTATCTCAAATAAATATAACAGTTACGCTCAGTTTTAAAAATTATCAGATGATTTGCAAATCTGGGCTCAAGTAATCCATTTTTACGATATTTTATTTCGAATTCAAAGAGATTTATTATTAATATTTGTTAAAATGTTTAAAGATTTCAAAATTGTTGTTCATTTCGTCATCTCTGCTATTAATCCAAGAGGTGATCACGAAAATATCTCTTTAATAGTTTTAAAAGATGATACTTTCAGAAAAGATGCATAGTATTCAAACTGACAATAAACAAATATTCAAATTGACAAGGATTACTTTATTAAAGGTCTTTGCCGGGGAGAGAATAGTCGCGCGGAAGCAATTGTAGCAACCAGAAATTTTTGTCGAATAGAGTTACCTGATAGATCTGAGTATTTCGCCATTAGCCAATTAAGATTTCCATTAGTTATTAAGAAACAAACTTTATAATGCTATAAAGTGGTAAAAAAATATAGTGATAAAATGGAAAGTTCCAATTAAACACGATAGATAATTGAAATTTCCGATCAAGGACGTTTCCTGTGCCTTTAAGTAAGACTACTGGGTTAAAACCACTTATAAGACTTACAAAATATTTAACAAAAAAATTTGAAAATTGAAATGGCAAAAATAAAAAAAATATTTTCTACACTATATTTGATTTGTTGTTTTGCTTTGGAATTTTTTCTTTCGGGGACAAATATGTTAATTTTTAGAATATGATAAGTGCTTAATTATGTTCCTTATGTGTGCATAGATCCTTATCACAGCATTTCTTTAATAAGTACTAGTTTTCCGAAAGCATTAGCTTTTGAAGTAATATTTTCGACGATTATCTGTGAATCAAATCACAAATGACTATCCCATACAAGTATTTTAAGTTTTAAAAGGCTGAAGTATATATATATATATATATATATATATATATATATATATATATATATATATATATATATATATATATATATATATATATATATATATATATACATATACATACATATATATATATATATATATATATATATATATATATATATATATATATATATATATATATATGTATATGTATATGTATATATATATATCAATTAGTATTAAAACTAATATTAATATATATATCAATTAGTATTAAAACTAACAATTGTCTTTTTGTTTTATTTTCTTTTTTGTTCTATTTTCTTTTTTTTTTTTTTAAATTTAAAAAAGAAAAATCATTTTAGTAGAACGGTGAACAGTGCAAGCGCCAGCTAATTTTTCGTACATTAGTTCCACGTTATTTAAAAATTATAAAATGATCCAGTTCTTTTTGAAATTTTAATTTTGTTTCCTTTAAAACAAAACGCAAATTTATCAACATCATTTATTTGTGATTTCGTAAATTACAAAAAATAAAAATAAAATACACAATTTAAAAAAAAATGAAATAAGAGAAAAAAAACGAAATTTTTCATTTAAGAAAATGTATAATAAAAAGCATTTACAAAAGATATGATTCAGCAGAAGTAAATATTTTTCAACAATCTTTTCGAATTTTATCACCGCTTTTCCAAACATGGTATTAGAATTAATGATGTCCGAAAATTAATCGATTAGTTGGTTTAGTCGATTAATTTTACTTAAATTTTGTCATTTTTCAGTCGATCATTTTATCTTCGACTAAATGGCTAAGATAATCAGATTTTCTCAGACGACAAAAACGACTAGGTAATTTAATTTTTTTTTATATAGATTGAAACAACTGAAAACTAAAAAATTATTCATTTGTACGATTTTTAACTTTTATGTTATTAACACAATATGATGCGTTATATCTGCCGTTTTCTATAAAAAATACCCCTGTCGCAGCATCTGCATAACATAGCGAATTTCCAAATCTTGGGCACTGGCGGATATCATCTAAGACCTGTACCTATTTAAAATAGTTTAGCTTTCTAAGAGTAAAAGAATTTTTAAAATCGGTTGGGTAATTAGTTTTGGTATTTTTGGGGACCCAAGAACCCGAACGAATTTTGTGCAGCATAGTTGTATCCATAATAAATTGTAGACATAATGTATGTCTATCTAAAATAGTTAGTTCCCCAACAGTGAAAAAATTTTCAAAATCGGTCGGTTAGTTTATTTTTGACACTTTTGGACCCATGGACCCTGGCAGACCTTACATAACGTAATCTATATTTATCTAAAATAGTTTAGCTTTGTAACAGTGAAAAAATTTTCAAAATCGGTCGGTTAGTTTATTTTTGACACTTTTGGATCCCATGGACCCTGGCAGACCTTACATAACGTAATCTATATTTATCTAAAATAATTTAGCTCTGTAACAGTGAAAAAATTTTCAAAATCGGTCAGTTAGTTTATTTTTGACACTTTTGGGTTCTATGGACCTTGGTGGACCTTACATAACGTAATTTATATTTATCTAAAATAGTTTAGCTCTGTAACAGTGAAAAAATTTTCAAAATCGGTCAGTTAGTTTATTTTTGACACTTCTGGATCCTATGGACTCTGGCAGACCTTACATAACGGAATCTATATTTATCTAAAACAGTTTAGCTCTGTAACAGTGAAAAAATTTTCAAAATCGATCAGGCAGTTTATTTTTGACACTTTTGGGTCCTATGGACCGAGGCGGACCTTACATAACGTAATCGATATTTATCTAAAATAGTTTAGCTCTGTAACAGTGAAAAAATTTTCAAAATCGGTCAGTTAGTTTATTTTTGACACTTTTGGGTCCTGTGGACCCTGGCGGACCTTACATAATGTATTCTAAATCTATCTAAAATAGTTTAGCTCTGTAACAGTGAAGAAATTTTTAAAATTGGTCGTTTAGTTTATTTTTTACAATTATGGGATCAGTAAATCCTGGCGAAACTCATACAAGTCTAGTACTCTAACAGTAAGAAAAGGGTTCTAAGGATCTCATATAACTTATGGCAGTCCGTAAGCTTCTTGCGGACATCATTTAATTAATTAATTCAAATACTTTAACTTACTAACTGTGAAAAAATTTTTAAAATCGATTGGTTAATTAATTTCTGGCCTTTTTAGGTCCCGAAAACCTTGACCTCACATAAAATACCTTAAATCCATTTGAAATGGTTTAATTTTTTAACATTATTAATTATTAGTGGAAAAATTTTCAAAATCGATTCAAAATATTTTTCCGTACATACATATGTACATTGTACACATTTTGTTTTTTTCATATTTAATAATATTTATATCATAACATAATCTTCAATTTCTTGTTTACTTAAAAATTCAATAAAAAAAAAAAAAATTCTTCATTACATTAGCTTAGAAAATCTGTTTAATTTACATTTTTTAACATGGGATAGAACCATGCTAATTATAATGCAATAAATGAGAAACAAAACTCTATACATCTATGTGTGTTATAACACATATATGTGAACAGTTTTCACTTGTTCTCACAAAATTCTTTAATAAAAAAATGAAATATTTTTATACTTAATAAAGAACTGAGATATAAATATAAATTACTTATTAGACTAACAAAGAAAGAATAAAAGTGAAAATTTACATTTTCTCGAAAAATACTTAAAATAGAAAGAAAATTATAAGAATATTTTCTTCATAATTTTTTTTTTCCTTTTCAACGATGTAAAAATTGAACTGCCTTATGATAGGATCGAATGATAAAAAATGGCCAGAAAACCTACTTCTGGGCATCCGACGTGTCTGGCTAACGAACTTAGCCAAGCCAATTCAGAATCCAGTCCGCACACAAAATTTCATAAGCGTTAGACGTTTCGTTCGAGAGTTATCGTGGGAACACATAAATATATATATATATATATATATATATATATATATATATATATATATATATATATATATATATAAATTTTAGTGAATATCATTTTCGTATTCTAGGGACCTCAAAACAGATTTCTGCCATAGCCCCGGACTCAGATTGCGTCATGACACCTACTGTAATAGCTGAATTTCGAGTTTTCGAAATTCGCTAAAAGAACATTAAAAATCACTAATCAAATTTTAAAAAAAAATTTTTTTTGAGAGAGTTAGACAGATTACTCTGTTCGTAAGATCGACTAAAAGTTTAGTCGATTAATCAACTATTGTAAGGTCGATATTTTCGACTAATGACTAATTTTGTAAATAAATGATTATAGTATTAAAAGTGAAACTGTGGGTTATTATTGAATTAATCTTGTGTAAACAAACAATTTTAGTCGACTAATTGACTAACGGCTCCTCGACTCGACATCACTAATTACAATAGGTGAGTGCATGCTATCTAAGATACAATTTAGTAAAGAGTATTGAAGCGTAGGTATTTATTCAGGACTAATAAATGTTACAAGATATCACCTTCAAGAAACTTGGTTCTATTTGACCCATAAAGAACACGCTTCTGAAAGTTCAGGAGACACAAACTAATCGTTCAGAATGAACAAATTTTGTGCCAGTACAGTGATTTTTTTTAAATTTCAATATTTGAAGTGTGGGTGCAAAATTATTTTAGGTCTAACGAAAAATTACGTTCAAAACGATTCTCTGTACGCTCTTGGAGATAAATGTGAGTTCTTACTAATGAACTAGGAAATCATGTAACTTTATTTACATATTATCTATGTACAGTACATACAATAGGTACCTATGTCAAATGTTGCAATCATTGATTTATAATCTTCGAAATTTACTATCAGTGTTTGTCTGCTCTAAAAATAAATTTGCAATAGTACTAACAAAAAATATTTAGATCATTAAAATTTAATCAGTCGATTACTTTGAAAATTATATTGAAACAATTTAGTTACAATTACAAGGTACAAATAACGCTTGCTTCACACTAAATGCAACATTTTCGACGAAATCAGTAATGAGATGCAATTTTTGAGAGATTGCATCTACGAATTTTAATTTTCAAAACCCGTGGTCAAATTTATTTAATCGAAAGCAAAAAATGCGGATAATTTGCAATTTGCATTTAAGACAGGCAAAATAGCTAGTGATGGTATGTTCATATTAATCTGTTACAATAAAACAAGATTTATTAATTAAATACATTAATTATCAAAATAATTTGTAGTTTTTCCTCAAATATTTAACTTAGTATTCAATAAAAAGTCATTAAATTACAGCTGTAGTTTTAATTTTTAATATTTAATATTACACCGCACTATGGAAGTCAAAAATAAGCATTTGTGAAACAGTCATTAGGTTCGTAATACGTAGTAATAAATATGAAACCTGTATTATCTCATATTATTTTATAATTTATTATTGAAATATTTATGTAGATGGCAGTTGGCATCGATAATGTCGGATGTATAAAACATTGATATAAATTTGTCACCGTTAAATAAAAATGTCAAAAAAAGTATTTTTAACGCCAAAATTCTGGTATTTAAACAGGAGAAGATTGCGATATGTTCAAACAGGAAAAAGTCTGATTTTATTCATTTCACGATTAGTTTTTAATCTGTAGTAGTAAATAATTATTTTCATAACCTTATTTTCTTTTGCGGTAAGAATCCAAACAATTTTTCGACATCTACAATAATTCGCATAGATCATTTCATTCGATGTTTAAAATTGGAGGATTTACTAAAGTTCTGTCAACTTCAACAGGAAAAACAGTATTAAAATATTAAAATTTGTTGTTACGTGGGCATTAGTAAAAATCAGCTGATCACACAATTGAAAAAAAACATTCCCATTTGAAACAAAATTTACTCATGTAAATAATGGTTCTTAGTGTAGATTTATAGTGTAATGAGCATACTCTCGAAAAAAAAAACCCAACGAAAAGTTTTAATTTCCAAAGACTTTCCCACTATACAAACAGTCATTTTTATAAAAAAAAATATTCTGTATTTTAAAAGACAAAAATGGTTTCTGTAATTCAAACAAATGTTGTAATGAAAAAAATTTTACTAAAGTACTACTAAAGTTTATTTAAAAAAAATAATGAAGTTTTTATTAAAAATATATTATCTGTTACTTAACTCTTGCAGAGCGTCAGACATTTAATAAATCACTAGTGTCACCTGCAGCAGACTTGTCTGTTATGAATATTTGAGTCAATATTTACGATTTGTTTTAGTTTTTAAAACAATCGATAGGTAGGAGCTGCACAAAATGATAGTGAATCTTTCAAAACAGGAGTAGAATAGAAAGAACAATTTTGTTTTCTGTTTTCTTCGTCAACTCTGCTTTTAGGGGAAATTTTGACAGAAGCAGTACTGAAAATCTTTTACGTGAGAGACGCCCCAACGCCTCAGAGCCTTCCATAGGTAAATCCAGCTATGGGAAAAGAAAAAGGGGGTTCGGCAAGAAGAAAATGTCAAGGGCCTAAGAGTGGGTTAATGTGAGTGTTGGTGTGAGTGATACAGAAGCACGAATTCGTCCGTAACTTGAAAACAAAGCATCCGTAGATGTACAGATAGTACTGTTTGAATACCTTGTTTAAAATGTGCGGGCACCGAAGTGCTTTTGTATCTGCATAACCTGACAAATAATTAATATCACACAGGCCTAAAAATAATACTTTTAAAATTAAAAGCAATTAATATTTTTAAATAACGAACCCAAAATTAAAATTACGCAAACGAAGGTAATAATTTTTTTCGAAAATAAATCTGTAAAATATAGAACAATGTTTCTACATGTCAAATGGTCATATTCAAATAAATTCAAATCAGTTAAAAATTTATGTTTCACCTACCTGGAAACACGAGTTGTAGAATCTAGGAGTTGTTAATTAGATAGCCATCTATGTAGCCAAATACAATTACTGCTTAGCTGCTACAAGTATTATCCGTAGTTTAAAGGGTAGTTTGAACTAAGTGCTCTTAAACTCACCAAAATTAAATTAAATAAATCATTTTTAAGCGCGAAAGTTGTAAAATTTGAAAAAAAATTTAAGATTTTTATTTTTTTATTTTTGGTTTCTGTTGCTCTATTGAATACTTTTTATCAACAAATAAGTATACGATTCCATTTAAAAAAAGGTAAGTTTGTATCGTATCTCGAAAACTACAAGAGCTATAAAGCTTCGAAGTATATCAATCAATGTCCCCCGCCAGTGGTTATAACTTTTATTTTCTATTTTATATATATATATATATATATATATATATATATATATATATATATATATATATATATATATATATATATATATATGTGTGTGTGTGTGTGTGTGTCCGCACGATAACTCTCGAACGTAATGTCCTACTTTTACAAACTTTGGTGAAAATGTTGGAAGTCCCAAATTCTTGGATGAGTTCTTCAGCCAGACATGTCGGATGCCAGGAACTTGGTTTTTGTTCTTGCAAAAAATTAGTTTTTTGCCGAAATTTCCACTTATTCAAAAATTTTTGCGAAATTTTTTTACATCATTTAAAAGAAGAGACAAAATTATATAAAAAAGGTCTTTAAGCTATTCTTCTATGTGAACTAGTTTCCGAGAAAAACTAATTTTTATAAACGGAAATTCGCTATGTTATGCAGGATGCTGCGGCAGGGGTATTAATACATTTTATTTTTCCAAGAATAAGAATTATGTTGACTAAGAGGGTTGATGTAATTATATTTGTTTGAGAGCAAGAGAGATGAGTATTATTTTCTAGAATTCTCTGTGACTCTAGTGTAGTGCGCCATATCGTATAATATTTTATGTTAAGTAAATTACTTATCTCTTTCTCTTACTTTATTGGCGTAATATTGGTGTCTCTATCGGTTATGGACATTAATTTATTAAGATGGAAACTTCTGGAAACAAAGATAAAACATATATAAGAGGAATCAGCACTGCACAAGTGTCGAAATATAATTTGAGTTTTGTCATGTGATGCACGTAAAGCACGTATTCGTTTGTCGAGGCACGACGCCATATTTTTTTATAAAATTTGTAAATTAAAAGTAAAGATTATATCGTTTGTTAAAATCGTTTATTATATTAAATAAATTTAATTCGTTTAAATATTTCGTGTTTTATTCAAAATTTGTTTCCTGAAATGGCATATTTTAAGTGAAGTACTCAACTGTGCGATTACTCCTGAATTTTAGCCGAGAAAGGACGAAGATCTTACGGCACAAGGAGAAGAATTCCAATGCGAAATTAGTTAAAATTTGAGTGGGAAGAAACATTTGAAAAATTCCTCTGCGCTATTTTACGCCCACTAAAAGGAACAAAACCTCACACATGTATAGTTCAGATAAATTTTGACACCCTCTTGAGTATTACAAAAATGTTTAAAATCAGTTATTTAATTTTAAAGAGAATTCTTCTTTCCTGGAATCGTTTCTGCCATTAATTGGAGTAATATTAGGTCGTGTAATACGAAATGTCGTTTTCCGACCACTTGGTCGATCATGTAATTGAGATAAATATCGACACTTTTTTAAGCATTAAAGAAATGTTTAAAAGCAATTCTTTAATTTTAAAAAGAATTCTTATAGCTTGGAATCATTTTGGCGATTAGCTGCAATAAGATTTACTCGTGTAATCTGAAAGGTTGACAATTAATATGTTCCCACTAATTTAGCCCACCCCTCCCCCACCTATTTTCTTTTTTCAAACGAAATTGTTGTGGCATAGTGTACTAGACGTACATTACCATCTGCTGTAAATTATAGAAGCTAAGTCCTGAAAAAAAAAATTTTTGTAGCCAAAAACTCTTTTTTGGCTTAAAGTCAGCACCAAATTTCAGATCAATCAGTTCAATAGTCCTAGTCTTATTGAATCACATAGAAAATACATAATAATCATAAAAGTAGTAAAAATGAAAAATACTAAAAATAATAAATATATAAATAAATAAATGATTTTTATACAATTTATTACATACTGGTGAACCAAGCCTTATAAAATATTCACTGCCTCACACACACATACGTGCATGGGTAAATAAATAGACTTGTGTCATTGTTATGACATATGTATGCCGTTTCACTTCTGTTTTGTTTCGCTTTTTTTATTCTATTTGTTGTAAAGTCATCGGCATGTGAACTATTCTTTGGCGTACCGTACAGTGCACATTTTCATCTCTAAAACAAAGTTACATTATTTATTGTGTGTATCAGCGTCCATACATACATAGTTCACATGTATACATGCTTCACGGTGTTGGAGTTTGTATCTATGTATAATAAATATAGTATAAGAGACCTCTGTGTAACGCGTGTGTCGGTCGAATTTAAACTGTGGAAGCAGCTGTTTCGACTGATATATGTGAGACGTGGACGACCGTGCGACCTCGTAAATTTTAAACAGACCCTAAAAACGTTGTAATATAGGTCATCGAAGGTTATTCCACCTATTTACAAATAGGCAGATATTTTTTTTTTTATAATACAATTGTACATACGAAAAAAATTTTCATTTTTATATTTGAAAATTAACCCTTTCATAGCTGAATGTAATACCATATTTTAATTTAAAATTTTGATAAAAAGATTCTTCTAAGTCGCTTTTGATTAATAAAGATTATTTTTTGGGGGACTTCAGAACTGCATTCAACCATACTGTTCTCTATGTATGCAAGCTTTCCGATAGATCATATAGGGCAATATACATATAAATAGTGATGAATCTGAAATCTGTAAGTGTTTTTGGTTCAAGTAAAATATTCGAATAATATTACTCTAAAAGACTGTTCTTGTGGCAGCGAGTAAAATTTTTTTAAAATACAACTTTGTAGAATAATCACTTAAACTTTTGGCTAAGCCTTCTAGTATAAAAGTAATAAAACTAAAGTTTTAAATACCGAAGTTTTTATTTAAATTTCAAAATTACTGCACTAAAGCGTGTTTGAAATCTCAAATAAGAACATTTGCATCGAATGATATTTACTTAAGTCTTAGCATATAGTTTGAAAATCAGAGAATCGCGAAAACATTTAATTTAATAGTTCCGAGATTCTAGTCGCATTATCAAGACCAAGAAATGTAATTATCAAGCTTATCACTAAATACTTCTAAAGTTTGCAGATACTCAGATAGGTAATTATTTTTTATAGTTACTTATTTAGAATAATTTTTATGATATTTCGTTTGTGTTACTGAACTTTCTCAATAAGTTAATGTCACAGTAAAAAAAAATATACCTACAGGTCAATGTCAACACATTTTGAGGTACATTTCAGAATATTTACAAGTTACACCCATTATGACGGGAAAGCTCAACTGATACATTGTTTTGACAACTAATACACCAATCAATATACAAACGTAACTCGCTCTCTGTCTAGACACAATAGATACAATAGGTCCGATAGCTACCACAGGTTTGCTGCACAATACTTAATGTATGATTGAAGTAGCTATATCGCATAGATCCAGTACCTACGGTGCCAAAACTATAAGATCGTACTATATTTTTATACCTTCACGTAATATTAATTGTAGATAATTAAGCTTTGTGAAAATCCATAACAGTTATGGTTAAATATATTAGCTGGTTTTTTAGTTAATTTAATCGTCTTGAGATATATTTTGAATTGAACTGACAAATTAAATATATCACCATAGTTTGTATACCTCATTCGGGTACGCTTTATGCAGAATTAGGTAATGACGCGGTACTGCGTTCTGGTGCAGTTAGCCAGGTTTCGCTTGACTTCCTACGGTGTCCATTCCCGTCAACGCGTTAGTATTTCGACAAGTCGAAATAGCTTCCTATTTACTTTAATGTAACGTAGCAAGGGTAAAATTTAAAGAAAAATTGTACCGAATCTATTTTTAAAAACGACAATAACTCAAAAAGTAATTGAGTAATCACGGTGACACATATTTTTAACATTTTTTTTTTTATTTGAAAATTTTTTAGTATGTATTGTTTGTTAAAAGTTGTATTTTCAAGATTATGTAAATTAATAATTTGTTTTAGCAATGTTTTGGCTAAAATAATATATTTTTAAAACTGAAACTTACATTAAAAATTGAACAAAACGTAAAGTAAATTGGATTTCTAATAATTTTTTTAAAATAAAGAAAAAAAGAAAAGCTTATTGCATAATGCTGACAAACATTAAATTAGTTCAGGGTCGTTTGAAATGGTTATTAGTTATCAAAATTTTACAACTGTGTACAATATAAGTGAAGTGTTATTAAAAAAACATTGAAAATTTAAAATCAAAAGAGCACACTGCATAAATTTTTTTAATTTGCCTACCTAACTAATCATAACAGACATTGTATAGACTAGTGATGCCGAGTCGACGAACGGTTGGTTGATTAATTGATTGAAGTTGTTTTTTAGACAAACTTAGTCTTTAGTTGAACGTATCGACCCTACAATAGTCGATTAATCGACTAAATTTTTAGTCGAATTTATGAATAGAATAATCTATGTACCTCTTGAATTTAATTCTAACAATGTTTTCTCTTGAATTTAGTTTTTGATATTTATTTTTTTTCCATTTCTTTTGTTATATCTAGTGATGAGCAAATGCAAGACCAAGACCAAGACTTAGCAGTCTTGGTCTTGGTCTTGTTCTTGCATTAAAAATCTTGGTCTTGGTCTTGCTAGAGCAGTTTGAGTCTTGGTCTTGGTCTTGCAAAATGCAGTCTTGGTATTGGTCTTGGTCTTGGTATTGCTAAAAATCTTGCACTTTCTTGCATTTTTTTATTAGCGAATTTTTTCCTTCTAAAATCAGAATTTTCTCTCTTTACGGTATTAATTATACTTTTAAACTATTTAAATAATTTAGCAAGAGTCTTGTTTTTTTCTTGCTATAGTCTTGGTCTTGCTCACTTGAGTCTTGGTATTGGTCTTGCAGCCAAACTTATAGTCTTGGTCTTGGTCTTGGTCTTGCAAAATGCAGTCTTGGTCTTGGTCTTGGTCTTGCAAAAAATGCAAGACCAAGACTAATTTTGCTCATCACTAGTTATATCAATGAATACATTTAATCATACTTATGTTAAAGAACGACGACCAGGCCTCTGTGAATTAAGTCGTCAGAATAGGTGGGGCGGGGTTAGTTGAGCAATTTTTCACTTAATCGGTCATAGCTCCTCAACCGTAAGTCCAAATTTATTGTTTTGCATACTGATGGGTAGGTGATTTCTTCCTTTTCTAAAGTTCCCATAGTAACATTTTTCTAACTAAATAAAATGATTATTTGACACAGTGGCGTAGTGAACATAACCGGCGCCCGGGGCACGACACTTTATTAGTGCCCCTCAGAGTCGGACCTAGCCTAAGTAGTGCCCGAGGCAGAGTCAAAAATAGCGCCCTTGTAGAAAAAATATTGCCTTTTTCCTCCCAAAAAACAAGTGACGAACAAAAAAAACTCACATACCTCATTTTTTTGGCGCCTCAAAGACTTGCCACCCTTTGGCGCACATTTGGCGCCCCTCTACGAGTGGCGCCCGGTGCATGATAGACCCCCTTGCACCCCCTTCGCTACGCCTCTGATTTGACAGTCAATCTTTTATTTATAATGCTTTAGTGAGATAACAGTGAAACAAAAGGTAATTTTCTTTGGATATTAAATACAGAAAATAAAATTAACAAAAAATCAACTTCAACTTAATATTTAAACTACAATCTTAAACTTAATATTTGAAATATATTCAGTCTTTCTACTTAATATCAGACTTTAACATTTAAGTAATTAATCAAAAAGAATTTAAATTAAGAGAGAAACATTAAGTAGATATTAAGAACTTCATCATTATTGTCACTGTTACAATTAATGCAAACGAGAGTTCTATTGCTCAACTTACCCCATTCAGGCAATTGGATACAAAAGTGAGGTTATGAAAAAACTGTCTGAATTAGAACCAAATCATTTCTAGATATCAAAAATATACTAAAATGAGTTTAACACTTACTTGATTTAACTTAGATAATAATTGCCTCGTATAGAATAAATATTCATAAACATAAACAAGAATTTTTTACTTTTTATACGCAAAATAAATAAAGCGTGCGCATACGTCACTCGATCGACAAGTTGTAACTGGCAGTTGCGTAATGTGTTCCCCTCTCCTGCCCCCTTCTATCCGCCATTTAATGAATTAGAATGCGATGTATAGTTTCTAAGATATTTCGATTGCTCAACTTACACCTATGCTCAACTAGCCCCGCTCTATCCTACCTAAATGTAGACAGTGTAGAAAAGTGTTTTTATCCAATTTTTATTTATTGCTTCTTTGTTTTTGTATTATTGTCAGTCACTCAGATAAATAAAATTTGTCCTAAAATGGAAACAGTGTATTCTTTATAACACAAATATTACAGCATATTATATTTTTCATCTATAACAGACGCCACCCACATAATTGTTAGCCTACTTTCTATTTACTTATACTTTTTACAATACTTTTATACTTGCATTTTTATGATGCAAGTGGAGGCAAAGGAAATTGATAGGGGGCGCGCCTAGGATTTGAAAGGTATGCCTCTACAGCCGTCTTGAAGGATATAGGAATCATGAAGGGAAACAAAATACTACCACAAGACCTCTTCCTGCCAAAAAGTTATATTAATAGTGGCTTTCTTTAACCACCGGTACGACCTGAAATAACGTATAAAGACTGAACTCGTTTAGATTAAAAAATTTCAACTGTATTTAAAAAATCTACATAAAAAATATAAAAATTAGAAGCAAAAATAGAATTTAGAATCTCCTAAAGTACCCTTTTCGACCTCTGAACCAATGATTTTATTGGAAATATTAATCATTGCTTGGACAGTTAGTTGCAACCAATTATTGGACACTGCTTTTGGAACGAAATGTTCCTTGAACCTTAAATGTATATAGGTAAGTAATAAACGGTTCCTGAATTTATATAATCATATCATATATAAATTATATCATTCATTAAATATAGATTAATGTTTTCTTTGAAATTTAATTTCAAATTTCAAATGCTAATTTAATTGTACGTTAAACATGCACAACAGCGTCTTCTTATATGTTGTAGGTACCTCCCTTAGGCGCCCTTACTGTAGTCAGGATATTTCTACTTGCTGTGCGGTTATGTTTTACTTATTTTCGATGGTATCTTGTTTTTAGTAATACTTGGAAATTATATGGAAAATATTTTTGTGTATGATTGGATCACTGCGAAAAATTTTTTTACGAGGAAATTCTAAAAGATATCTTTTTCTATATACTTATATGAGTCAATTTGATTTCTCATTTTTCTCTTTTAGCATATTATGTGATTATAATTTTTCAAAACATCTGTACCTATAATAATGATATATTTAATTCCGAAGTCAGTGACCGAATCGAAAAAAACAAGTCGTTGCTATACTGTTTTATTATAACTTTTATATAAAAATGTTTTTTCTTAAATGTAACCACTCATTATTTTCAAAATTAATCCATTTACTAGCATATGTAGGTGTAATGAGTCCAATAAATAACAATCACATTATTTGTTATGAATGATTACCAAAAATTCGCCCCCCCCTCAAAAAAAATATTCATTTTAATGAAAAATTATTTCAATATAAATTTTGTTTGTCAGTTAAAATAAATAGTACACTCTCGAAAACGCTTTTTTCTGTTAAAATGAGTTTTGAACGCGAGTTGGATAAAAAAAAAGCCGTACAAGTCCATATAATATTTGCCTGTCATAAATTATCTTTCTAAATAGTTGTATAATTTTACTCTTACCACACTTAGTTATACCTAACGTACATTATCGCACGTGGGTTATAACAAACGTACCTATATGTGAGACTTACTACATACATACATAAGTATATACAACTCATATATTTAATGTTTTATATATTACGGTAATAAATTAAACTACTTATTTTAGTGAAAGAAAAAATATTGCCCAGAAATATGGATGTTGGAAAAGAGAGTGGTATTTGTTGGTACAAAACAACCATATTTATGAGTAATAGGGTATAATTTCATTAAAATGAAAAATTATGGGCGAATTGAAACAAATTGTTTAGGTGGACGGGATTATTTTCAATAGTAGTAAATATTAAGTTTGATGTAGTTTATATGTATACATTTATGGATACAAATTTTGGGTAAAATTATTTAATTTTTAAACGATAAAATGATATTATTTTACATTATGTATCTTGTTTTTTTGGTAATTCATTTTTCAGTGTTTTAACCACGTTTTACAACGCCAACAATTCCATTTAAAGTGTATTAAATTAAGAGCACCTGTATCCGTCATTGACCCAAAAACCGTCAAGTTTCAGTAAAATAATAAATATTAAGATATTAAGCAAGCATATATTTTTTGTGTTTCCTGCTACACGTTCTGGAAAGTATTCCCAACCATTATTCCATTTATGGTACATAGTATTCAGTTAGCATTAGATATAATAACTGCTCATCGGAAAGTTAGTGTTTGTAAAATTTGCATATATTCACTAAAACTCTTAAATTTTAGCTAAGGTAAGCACTAATTTAATTTTACTGTAATTCTGGTTTAACGAATAATTAGTTATACTTTTTTGTTTTTTGAGGTTTATTATGAATTAAATTTTGTTAAAAAATAGTTTTTAGACCAGAAAATCTAACAGAAATTTATTATTTTTGATGGGGACTGCTGGTGCATAAAATACTGGCATTTTCCAGTAACCGTCATTGTGACGGTTATTGGAATAACAAATTGTATTTTAAAAAAGGATATATATTTTTCTATGTTTTTACACTAAAATTTTAAAATCTGGATTACATTCAAAAAAATATGATAAAGCTACTGACCAGTACCCGTCATTATTTCCTGTAACAATTAAATTTTAGTAGTCCTTGCAAATTAATGTCGGATACTGGTGCCCTACTAAAAAAATAGTTTACTAGTTGAGCGTTTTGTCCTGACAGATTATGATCATCAAGGTGTAAATTTTAGCTTTAATTTGTTGCTAACTGAATGTTCGATTTAAAAAAGGTACATAACGTAGTAAATTTTTCATATCAATTTGCCACTAAAATTAAAAATACACTTAAGTGTTGATGACGTGCAAATATATTATCAATTAATAAATAGAAAAAAAAATATTTTCGGACCTAAAGTAGGCAGTCGGGTGGGTCCAAGAAAAAGTTCTAATTAATATAAGAAATTACAACCTCCATGGATTCTAAAAAAAAAAAAAAAAAATTTCTAATTTTTGGTTCGGTAGTTTTAATGATATAACTCAAAATTTGGATAAAATAACTATTCCCCGCCCCCTGAACTCCTAAATTTCTAAAATTAAAATTTCTATTTTAATAAGGCTAGTCGATACTGAATTATAGTTTATAGGAAAACTGTGACTTTTTTCAACAGTATAATTGCTGCTGAAAAAAAATATTTTAAGTAACAAGGAGAAACATAGTTATAAACATAGTTATAAACTAGTTTATTTTAAAATAGTAGAATCATTCCAGATTTCCCAAAATGACGATCAGAGTAGGCCAAGAAAACAGTTTTTGCGTTTCTAAAAATAAATTAGACTTCGTACAAAAAGAGTTTCATATAAAACTTGTAGCAACTATTTAACATCGACAGAATGCAAATCTAAATGTCTTTTGCAAATTAGTGCATAGTTACCAATTTTTATAAAATTGCTTAGAAACGCCATTTTTTCAGTTGTCCATAACTTAAAAAAAAATTTCTTGGTGAAAAAGTTGGTCTTTGGCAAGTGGAATAAACGCGTTTTAAAAAGAAACTGCAAAATATTAAATACTTTTCGCAAAAATAATACACAGTAAACTCCCATATCGCACGTCCCCATTTAACAATTTCGTCGCACACAAGATGTGTATAATGGCACCCCTCCGTGTTTTAAAGCAAATATATTTGAATGGGTTAGTGTCCAATTAATAATTTGTAACAGTAAATCATACAAATATATAAATCAGAAACATTGACGCCCGTGATCTTTAACTTTCCCACTTAGCGATTTGGGTCCAGTAGATTGCGTAATGGAAGTTTCCTATGTACTTATTTTTCAGATTTTTTCATAAAATTTGATTTAACTAAGTTCTTAATTACGCAGAGATAAAATTCCTATAAAAATTACTGTGCTCATACTACAATCGACGTGTAACAGGCGAACATATCCAATTTTTGTACGGTAAAATTATAAAAATTACAATAATATAACTATAATTTTTATAATTTTACCGTACAAAAATTGGATATGTTCGCTTGTTACATGTAGTATGAGCCCAGTAATTTTTATAGGAATTTTCTCTCCGTGTACCTACAGACACGTTAACACGTACAAAATTTTCTTAGTGTTGTACTTACATATGCAATATATACGCATAATATTAAATAAGTAATTAAAGTATGCAAAAAAAGACCAAATTAACGATCTTTTGGACTCAAAAAGTGTTTTTATTCTCAAAAGCTGTTTTTGGTCTACTTTGACCCGCCATTTTGGAAACTTCTGCAACATTGATTCAGTTGTACACATAAATATACATAGATACACTTAAATATACATAGATTTAAAATAATTTTGGTCTACTGACTGCTCACTGTGTGAAAACGTAACTCTAAAAACCCGATGTGCTTTTGACTTATTTTTTATGTATTTATTTATGGTTTAATTCACTTAAGCCTTGGCACTGTAATTACTTACTGGGTATTGGCTTTGCAAAAAATACAAGACTGAAACATGATTACAAGACCACAATTGATTTCACTCATCACTAGTTATGAGAATCTGGGTCAAAAAATCGTAAAAATTAAATTATTTCTTATTTGTTCTGGAGTTACTGTTTGCATAAGAATACGATCTAAATTTTTAATTAATTTCTTTCGCGAACTTCCCCTTCCGTTTGCACTTCCCCATTCCCGCTGTCTCGCAAACATTTCTTGTTGGCTCTATATATGTACATATATTACGGATGCTTGAAAATAGAATTAATATCAACTTATTTTACAGCATCTAAAAATACATGAAGTAGCGTACGCTCTCATGTATATGGATTAGATGTCTAAATAAATCACTGTTTTATGTAAATAAAAATTTTGTTTATAGAGGCAAAACAACATTTTATTCAAAATGTTTAAATATACATACATACACACAATATACATACTGCAAACAATTTTGCCATATGTGCTTTCTATTTAAATAGTACATGTTTGTATCATGTTGCTACGTATAGGCACAGGATGTTCCAGAACTAGTAACAAAACCGCTGTACACAAATGTAGAATGGTAAGGTGGAATCTTAATGGATTTCTCTCGTGTGATGGATGGGTTAAAAAAATTTTTTTCCACTTGAAAACAATTCACTTTGAACGACTTATTTACAAGAGGAACAGGAAAGACCGCAGGCATCGTAAATTGATGGTAAGTTAAGATTTTCATACTTTTAACCGTAGTTGAAGTTTTAAACGCGTTTATTCAAAACTGTGCTTTTCAAATTTTCCTCCGTCATATCTCGAGAACGGTTTGACAGATTCCCTTGAAATTTTTGGGTAGACTCAGCACTTGTAGACGCACGGACTGAACTAAAATCAACCAAAAATTCCAAGTATTTCTATTTTTTTTCGTAACGAAAAGTTAGAAAAAAATCATGAAATTTGAAACTTTTTTTTCTCAAAAGTCTGCCAAAAACCCAATTTTCAATATTTTCAAATGATTGTAGTTCACTCGATGCATTTAGGCTTTCAGAATATAATGCCGTTTTTTTTTCTTTTCAGATAAGCAATCAGCCAAAATCGTGGAGGAAATGAGCGTTCTCTTTTTCGAGGAAAGTATCTTCAGAGTGGTACAACTTACGTTCTAATTAAGATTCTTACTTGAAATTTGCATTACATAAGTACTCTTGAGATACATAGTAATAAATAAATAATACAAAAAACTCGAAGTTGTGTGTTTTCATTGGCCGTCAAAAAATGCTTAAAAACACACATGTCGTCACTCGGGAAAACTCCCTTATACCTAGATGCTACTATCTCACTTGAAAAATTGAATATATAATAGGTCACAAATTCCAAGATTTAAACAGAACAGAAATCGATAGAGATTTAAACGCTAATACTCGTAATTGGTCAGTAAAATAAATAGTTAGTCAAGGCCACAGAGTTTTAGAAAATTAAATAAAGCTGTTTTAAAGCTCCACTGGTAAATCTAACACTGGGACTAACTGACCAATCATGATCAAATTTTTTGGTCGAAGTGCTTAGCATCAAGGAGACGAATCTCAACACAATTTCAAGTTTTATAGATGTCGATGCGATCCAGACGACATTTAACTTTTGACCACGGAATCATTTTCTTTCTATCTACATAACTTTTTGTAACATTCTGTAAGTATGTAAATATTCTTTTCATTTAACTATTACATAGTTATTTTAATGTACATGACAAACATTCAAAATGAAATAGCATTAGGTACAACAATGTAGATGATATCGTTCTGTTATTATATAATTTGTATTTTCTTTTTTGCTTTTTTTATATCGGTTACACTAAAGAGAAAAAATACTTATTAGTATTGCAAGTTCCGTTATAAAACTTGTTACTTATATCAGTGGTTTGCAAAGTGGGATGCGCGAAACAATATGTAAAGAAACCCTTAAGGTGAGGCTTCAGCTTAAGTCCATTCGTGCCTTGTTACAGTCAGTTTTCTTTGTAACTACTATATTGATATTGAATTAAAATTTGGCACACTGATAGAAGTCGTTTACTTACATTTATTTCAGGTGAAAGAAATTCCGAAATATTTTTATTTTTATTTGATTTGGAGGGATTGATGGCAGAATTTACCAATAAAGTTCTTCGGTTTCAATGTGTTTAAACCTAATTTTCCTGTAACAACTGCTAATGATTAATACTAAGCTCGTGTAAACAAGGCATTAAATATATTATTGCTTAGTAAGTTGCGCGTCGCACGCCAATAGCTTTGGGGAAAATTCACTGCGTGACAGTTTTATGGTTTGATTGAAGTGAATCGACTAACATACACGGAGAGAAAAATCATATAATTTTTGTAGATAAAATTTCAGAAAAATACCATGCTCTCTTATAATGCGTGCGCGATCGACGACTAAAGTAGAAAATATTTTCCGAACATGTAAATATTATTAAATTGAAACGTAAAAAGTATTAGTCATGGCTTCATAAAAATTGTTGTGCTAGCATGGTAAAATTTAATGTGCTAACACAACTTCTATCACACTCTTATGCATATATGCTATAGTTTAATTCTTGTTGTCGTACTCTTTCATTTGCGCATCTGACCCGCAACCTTATGTTGCTTGGGCTGTAGGCACTGAGGAACAATCGATCTTTTCCGACCTTTGATTCTTTATGATGCATACAAAATGATTGGCAACAATATATTCTAATACTGAATATAGTGAAGTAACAAAATGATGAATTAAACGGTGACCGTCCTGTAAGACTTTCTAATGAATACTGTTTGCACACGACACCAGTGACCAGCCTGGCTATGCTACTTGCCACACCAGCCTGGCTATGTGATCTTCATGTATGATTCTGCAGCCTGCCTCGCTATGTGACAGCGCTGATACTTTCTCTTTCTTTCTTTCTACTATTAGCAGATAGCATTTGAAATATTATAAGACAGCATGGCAATTTTTGTAAGAAAAACAATTAAAAAATATATTTTTATCGAGAATGGAACTTTTTACTGTGCTGTTTTACAAATTTTACGGAGCTAATATTACGGAAAGAACATTCTATCCTTTAAATTTTCTATGGTTAATTATAATTTTTAATTTTTACCGTACAAAACTGAATATGTTCGCCTTTTACACGTCGATTGTAGTGCTGAGCACAGTAATTTTTCTATGAATTTTCTCTCCGTGTAGGATATGAAATTGCGCGGAAGCGAAATTTGCATCATTCTAAAGCCAACCTTATAATGTACTTAAACATTGTATTTTTATATACCTCGGTGGGAGCGCAGAAAACGCAAAACGTGAGAGTATTTTTTTTTTTTGTGGATATGAAAGTCTTTAAGTTCTCCTACCAGTTAAGGTAAAAACATATGAAATCCCAGAAACAAAGTTAATCAAAATTTTTTTCTTGAAAGTACCTATGTTTGATATTTTTGCGTGTGAGTGTACATATACGTGTACAATATATATGTATACACTATATCCGCATGTAGGTTTGTTTCAAAGTTTATAATTATTTGTGTTTCACGACTATTGTTGTTACATGTATCCTATAATTAAATCACTTGTCATATTAATGCTATCTGCTGTCCTTATTCTTTCCTCTTCAAATATATATGTACATAGTGTTACATCAGGGTCACGTTAGCTTTTGTTCGTTTTATTTTTTTTATAACTGAATCAGTCACGTGAACCGTTATTTAATATCACTAAAAGTTTTGTCTTCTTAGTTTTCGTAATTAATTTTAAAACATTATTGAATATAGATTTTAGATAATTGTTTTTGGAATTGTTAGTATTTTTCAACACATAGACATGATTAATACAATAAAAAAAATGAATGAAAGGGTAACTTCAAAAATGTAAACTTTACCGCATCGATGCAGCATCATGAGTTTTCTGATGCGTCTAATATACTACATGATGCGCTGCTGATGCTCTCTTGAAATTTGATGCACATAAGATGTTTTTGAACGGGATATTGGCATCATTTAGCCTCTGATTTGGCTATAGATAAGACAGATAATGTAGCATGATAGACTATAGATAATATAGCAATACAGTCCTTGTATAGGTATATTATCTTTGAATTTCAACTTGAACTTACGTGAAATTGAAAATATTGAAATTATTTGAATAAAAAATATTACATACCTATTTTGAGTGCAAGATGTATTCAAATAGTTTAAACAATTTTAATCAAAGGTAAATACATTCATCTTTTTCAATAATTTGCTTTTTCGGAATTATTCCTGTTGGTGTTAATACCTACATAATATGGCAAGTAGTTATAATTCTATATTATACGCATGACATGAACGGGATATTGGCATCATTTAGCCTCTGATTTGGCTATAGATAAGACAGATAATGTAGCATTTTAGACTATAGATTATATAGCAATACAGTCCTCTTATAGGTATATTATCTTTGAATTTCAACTTGAACTTACTTGCATCTTGGACACGCATGACCAAATTTCTTAATGCTTTGTTTTGACGCATTAAATGCAAAAATGAAATTTTGATTTTCCGTTGTGATGCGTCTGATGCGTTTTTGAACTTTTGACTCTGCCTCATGCAAGCAGTGATGCATTTTTGAAGTTAGCCAAATTTATAAAGGTCCCCTCATATTTTGTGTTGGTAACCCTGAAAAAAGCTTGGCAATTCCCGCTCTTAATGCACTTTAGTGGGGAACAATGTTGTAAGCTCGAAACATGATATCAAGTGATGAGATTTTACTATCACCTGCTGGTGAAAAACGTCTTATCAGTGGGAAAAATGGAAGATAAATATCTCTAAAGGACTGACAAGAACAGGAAAGCGTAGAGGGACTCGGGAAATCCCTACATTTCGAAAAGTAAAAAAACGCATTCCTAAAAAATTGCCTCTAACTGAGGTAAGCCTTAATAACGTTGTAATCACCAAATGGTAGGTATCTGTTACTTAACGTAGTTGCTCTGAGATAGTCAGGTACAAAAGTATATCTCAAAAAAAAATTGTTCTTTTATCAAAAATTAAATAATGTATTAATATTCTTCAGTGATTATATTTGTATACCACTTGCTTTTTTTAATTTCCGAGCGCTTATGTTGTAGCAATTTAAAAATATTGTTGAAAAAGCGTGGTAAAAACATTGAAAAATGATGTTTTTAAATTATATTTCAAAAACGGCGTGGTCAATAATTTTTATTTCTTATTAAATATGATTTGTAACTTTATTTTAAATAACATATTAAAATTTTATCAAATTCCTTTGACACGTTTTCATTTTATTCAAAAAAAATTGAATTTTCCCATAAGAGCCCATGTTAAAATTATAAAACTTTGAAGTCGTTTTTCTCAAAATTGGGGTGGTCAATTTTTTTTCGGTAAGGACTCGTATTATTGGTATTGGAGTAAATAAATATCTAGAGAAGTTTCGTTAAAATCCTTTGAAAAAATCGTTTCATCGACCAACTACCTTAATTTTTATCCGCTATTTCATTGACCCAATAGAGCCTAGAGGCTGCGGGGAACAACGTTGTAAACGTCAGTCAGTTACACCGTTATTACCCTGAAAAATGCACAAGTTTCTTTGATCTTTTCATAATAAAGCCGTCAACGTAAATAAAATTTAAAAAAAATTGTTTTCTAGACCCATTGGATAAATGTTCAATATTGATAAGATTTTAAATTCTATTAAAAATATATTATTACGCTTTTTCCTTTCCTGAAAAATTTGCATTTCGGTACTTACAACGTTGTTCGGCGGAGCCATTCAATTAGAAACTGACTTTTCAATTATTCAGTTTGTAGAACTCACATTGAATATACGTATTTGAATATATATGTAATTTAGTGATGTCGGATGATTAATCGATTAATCGGTTTAGTCGAATAATTTTTTTTACCTTTAATCATTTTTTAGTCGACTATTTTACCTTCGACTAAATGACTAAAATGATTAATTTTTTTCTAAATGACTAAAATCGACTAATTCTAATAATTTTTCTGAATTATTTATTGGATTCCAAAAAATGAAAACTAAAACATTATTATTTGTATGATTTATCATCTTTATGTAATTAACACACTGTAATACGTTATACTTTTTTTTCATTTAAAAAAGAAAAAATAGATTTTAAAACTCAGTAATTAAATTCAAAAGAAAACATGGTTCATAAAAGAATTACGTAGGTTACATTATTCGTGAATTCGACTAAAAAGTTAGTCGATTAGTCGACTATTGTATGCTCGATATTTTCGACTAATGACTAATTTTGTCTAAAAAATAACTTCAGTCGATTAATCGACTAATTAACCCTCAGAGCGACATCACTAATATGTATGTCAGCGGCCGATTGTATAAGTCGGTAAATCCTGATGCAATTAGCTAAATCATGAAATGGCGTCCTTTCATGAAACTCCTAACTGGCGTCTTTTCTAACTAATACGAAGGAAAAAAACCAAGGTATTATTCTAAGGAAACATTAATTTTGTGAAAAATGCTACATTACAAAACAAAATTAAGTTCTTCGTTTATAGACTCTCAATTTTTATGAATTCATAGAATCTTTTTGACTTTTTGATATCAAACAGACCGTAAAAATGTTATCATGTTCATCGCAAGCAGCCGGTAAAAACGTTTCGGAATTTCGACGGATCTTAAGTATTGAAAATTATATGTGTGTTAGGTAAATGAGAGTACCTATAAGTTTCATTTGAATAAATTTTTATTTCAGTTAAAAAGAAAAAGGAAAGAATAATAATAACAGTATGAAATTCGGCTAGTTTTCCTCGATGTAAGATTTTTTCAATTTTAAATGTGACTTTAATTATGAAATTTTTCTCTATTTGTAGGTAAGTTCGTGTAAAAGTGTAACGTAAGACCTTATTAATATAACACTTCTTTCTTTTCTGCACGGTTTGGGAAAATACTCTTATGTCTATACAAAACCTCTTATAAAATTTTAATTGGTAAGTTATGTAAAATTGCTAAATTTCATTTCAAAATGTATCTTTCAAAATTTTAAAAACATGAATAATTTTCAAGATATAACACGTTAACACAATTGCATCAATTCATCAGGGGACCGTTAAATACTTTTGATTCGCTCTGTTAAAACAGTACACTGATATTTGTCTACCTGCGTAATAATTTTGCATAGTATTCATAAGTCTTAAAACATTTGCATACTAAAACTGACTTGATGGATTATTTACATATTGGCGTCTTTAATGGTTCATTTTGAATCTTTGATTCAAAATTTTTTGAAACATCCACCGGACTTTAGACGTTACACTTGAAAATCCGAATCTTACCAACTGGCTTTTGAAGTACTATGAATTAAACCAGGCTGGGCAAGTGGGTGGGGTAGCCGGAGTTGTAGCCTCGGGACCCGAGCTTGAGAAGGGGGCCCGTAACTGTCGGTAGAGAACCCGGGGCAAAGTTAAGAGTTTTTCTTTGCTCACCACTTATAATTTTAGAACGAAATTTATAAAAAATTCTGATTATTTCCGGGGGACCATCATTTCTCTCCACGACCCTGAATTACATTACTCTTTTTAGTAGTCCAACGAGCCAACGAGTACCACCAACGCATTTGTTTGTACGCATTCGTTATAATTTTTAATTTTCCATGTCTACTCCCACGGCGACAAAACGTCTAGAATATCTTAAGGAAAAATATAAACATATTCTATAAAACACATTCAAAGAATGGTAAATTCAGCAAAACATAATAAAAGAAAATTTTTTATTTCTAATCTGATTAAGACTTTATGTGAAAACTAATAGAACTTTTCCATTCACTATATAAAAGCAAACCTAGGGACACGGGGAGATTAATACTGCTTTGACAGAAAAGTCAAGGTTGTATTTTATTTTATTTAATACATATTGTGTATTGCTACTTTCAGTTCTTTTATGTGAACCGAAGAATCGAAGGCGGAATGAGTTGATCAATAAAGTGTATCTAGTTGATTATTATAAAAACTAAAGAAAGATAAAACTAAAGTAAAATAATACACAACAAAAGGTTTTCCTTCTATATTAGAAAACAATAAATGTTAAATAGTTCCGTACTTATTGTTTCCCAAAAAAGTTCAACTCATCAGTTAGATTATAGTCAGCGTACCAGGTGTTCCAGAAAACATTCCCAGCATGGAGATTTGGTAAACGTCAGTGGATTAAGATGTCACACGAAGAATAAATAATTTATATAATGGAACGATGAACAGATACTTACATAATTACGTTAGTAGTAGGTAGTAGTCGTTAGCTATTTTATATTGAGGCTCGATGTTGTCAGATGTAGAAAAAATTGAGTGGATAAGATAAGACTAACTCCAGGGGAGGGGGGGACTTCTAAAGTTATTAATTTTCTCCGTGAATCTGCCGCCGTATTGTGGATTATATCCTTTTTGAAACCAATGTTACTGCACTGCCATGCTAAGTTTATCTGAGATATGTGAAAATTATGGCAGTGAGAAAATTCGAACTGAAGAAAGTATCAGATGATTGTGATATAATATCTAAGATGATTGACTTGTTGGTATTATTGATTAACAAATCTTTACAGTATTGAGACACTGAATCCAAAAATACGCAAGGTTTTTTTGTGACAATCCAATAAATAAATACAATTAATACAAATTTATTCCAATATGGATCCAGGCTTGGTACATTAAAATATAGTTGTAAACGATTTTTCTGAATATTTTGTTTCTGGTACATCTCTTTTAGGAGTACAGCAGTAGTTAGTCAGCATTCTTGCATTCCATTTTCCCTGGTACTTTTTTTCCTATACTTGAAATAACTGTATGAAACCGTTCTCCATGTTCACTACTTATATACTCTAGATTCTGTGGAATCAAGGGAACTGGATTTTGAGTGATATGTTGCAAGCCAAATGACTATATGCTTTTAGTAGATGGTCCACATATTTTTTGTAGTTGTCGGGTTTATGTCATCCTAAGAAATATTTAACCACATGTTTTAAACAGATCCAAGCTTTTTTTCTAAGTCATTACATCTGCTTTCGAAATTATTATATTTTATCAATTCTCTTAAGTGATTTTAGCATCACTAAATTTGGGAAACTTCCCTATTAATTATACAAACCTTGTCCATTCTTGTCAGAGTTGTACTCTGTGATGTAAAAAACCATTTTTTTAAATTTTTTATGTAAAAAATTGTAAAATACGTAAAAAACTGTAAAAAAAACCGTAAAAAATTGTAGAAAATTGTAAAAAATATAAAATACTTAAATCATTTGTCCTTTGAATGACAAACAATTTATTTTGACGGTTATTACTTGTTTATAAGTTCACATGAAAAAACGTGTAAACAAAATGTCGACACAAAAATGATTTTCTGCTGGTGGAAGGCCATCCACAACTGACTACAAAGCTTTAAATTTCCAAATTAACAAACTGAGTTTTGAGAGATCAAAAAAACTACTGCATATTTACAGTGGTGGCCACAAAAATAGCACACCTTGTAGAAAATAAGGATAATATAAAATTTTTGGGATACAAATAAATATAATAAACGAAAACTAGCATAAATAAATTACTATAGTTATTTAGTAAAAAAATATATTAAAATTAAATATTATATTACTATATTACTTATAGTTTTAAAAAGAAAAACAGAAAAAGCAGGAAATATATCTGGACATTAAAATAGCACACTTTAATAAATTTAATATTAAAAGATTTTTCAAAAGCGATATAGCACTCTAACATGAACTATGCTGTTTATATGAAGTTTAATTGTTTAATATTTCGTTGGAAAACTTTTACATTCAATTACTTTTGCACATCTCATAGGCATATTTTCCACTAATGAACGGTAACGTTCAATAGGAATGCTATACCAAATTTCCTGCACAATCTTCCACAAATCTTCTAAATTCCTTGGATTTTTCTTTGATAATTTGTTTTTAAGATATTTCCAAAGATTTTCTAATGGATTTAAATCTGGACTTTGCGTTGGCCAGTCCAAAACTTATATTAATTTATTTCTTAGCCATTGTTTTATTTCCCCTGCTGTATGCTTTCGATCATTGTCCTGCATAAATATCCAATTAACGGGCAAATGTTTGTCTGCAAAAGGTTCCATATCGTTTTTTAATATATGTATATATACTTTGTGGTCCATTTTTCTATCAATTTTTACAATGGGGTCTACACCATGCCAAGACATGGCTCCCCAAACCATGACACTTCCACCATCATGCTTAATAGTTTTTACTGTGTACAATGGATTGTGAGACTGGTTTGGAGAACGTCGCACATACACTTTCCCATCAGAACCGAATCGATTTATTTTAGTTTCATCGCTCCACAACACTCTTTTCCAAAACAACACGTCTTTTTTTAAATGTTCTTTTGCGATTGCAAGTCTTTTTTTTTATTTGCACTAGAAATAAGTGGTTTCTTCTGGTTAATACATCCTTGTAAATTATGTTCATTTAAACGGCGACGGACAGTTCTGGCTGATACCACGACACCATGGTTTTCTTCTAATTCCTTTTTAATTTCAGTTGTTCAGTGTCTTAAAAGGATTAGAAGTGCTGGCGCGGTATATAATTCGTTATACTTGTGGAGTTGTCTTCCTCTTTCTGAGTTTTCTATTTATATTTTCGTATGATTTAGTTTCCTTGTATGTTTTTATTGCATTCTATATAACTTTTCTTGAGCACATTAAAATTTTCGCTATATCAGAAATATTCATTTTTTGATTTGTTAATTCAATAATAATTTTCCTCTTTTCGGGAGTGCAGTGCTTTCTCCTCCCCATTATATTTACAAAATATAAACCAAAAATACCTTTTAAAACAAATTAATATGATTAATATTAATTTTAATCTTTGAGAGATGTTATCTGGTTCACTGTTCCAATGAAAATAATGATGTGTGCTATTTATATGACCACATGAATATACAACTACTTGAAAAAATGTCTTACTCCGATGAAAGCTGATTACATTTATTTCTGACAATGTATATTTTTTATTAATTTATGAGTATCTAAATGTAATCAAGTATACTGAATAAGTTTATTGAATAGTTTTATTAATTTACACGTGTATATTCAGAATTTTTAACAAGTGTGCTATTTATGTGGCCACCACTGTATATCTCTCTTTAAATTATAATAAGTTAATAGCAATAAAATAACTGATGATAATGATGATGAAGATGATTGATACCTTTAATAAAATTTAACTGAATAAATAAAAATCTTTTTAATATTGAGTTCTTAAATAAACTACTCTATCAAAACTAACCTTTCTTTTTCCTGTTTGTCCCCATTTATATTTTTAATTTTCAAATTACTTAGTTATTAAGTTTTACTTTGCAAATATAGCAAATACTTCAATAGCAAATATGGAATACCATCAGTAACGCTTACCTATTAAATATAAAAAATTTAGTTTTTTACATTTTTTACATTTTTTACAGTTTTTTTTTATCAAAACAAGTATGTGTAAATTACAAAGTTTTTTACATGTAAAAAACTGTGTATTTTACCCGAAGCAAATTACACGCACAACTCTGATTCTTGTCCATAGCCTCCATTCTTGTCCAAAATGAGTATCTCATATATACCAGCGGAGTGGCTAAGCGTGCTTAGGGACTGGCATACCGACTAGTAGGTCAAGGGTTCGAATTTCGCGGCTGGCTGTGCTTGTGAAGGTTTTCTGCAGTTTCCTTTCACAACTCCAGATGGATATCGGCATAGCTCCTTAAGAAGACAGCTGCAGAGGCATACCTGCCAAATCCTAGCCCCGTCACTATTTCCCCCATCCTCCACCCACATCTTAATTCTAGCTAATTGTAATGTGTATAGATAAAGTACAAAAATAATGATATGGGTGGTGTCTATTATAGACAAAAATGTCTGAAGGGCAGACGTTAAACTCCCATTATTATTGTTATTGAGTAGATCCTCTAAGAAAAACCTTACGTGATGTGACAATTACGATTAAAAATTTGAATTCTACTCATAAAAATACGTAGATACGAGTGAGTATATGTGTAAATATTGCATGGGACAAAACATGTGTTGTCCAGTGATTATTAATTCAACCTTGCAGTATGACTTTGTTTACACAGGCCTTTTTAAAATAATTTTGTTACCAATTTTTATAGTAAAGAATTTAATTAAACGCTTTAAGCGTTGTTACGCAGAATTGCTGTATCTCAAACTTTCTACCTGAGATTGTCCTGATATGGTGACAGCTCCTCTTAAGCTGGAATCCAGTTGTTATGGGACACCTAGTAGTTATGGGAAGGTAGTATCTTGGTCGATCTATCTACTTCTAGAACATAAACATGGTTCAAGCACAGAGTAATTCTTTTATTCATTTATTTTGTATTTTTATCTGTTTTGTTGTTTGTGTTGTTTTTTTTTTTTTTTTTTTTGAGTTTCTTTTTTTTTACTATTATTCTTTTTTTTGTGTTGGATGTAGTTTCTTATCTCATTTTTCTTATCGAAAATGTCTTTTTATATTGTATTTAAGAAGAAAGTTTTTCGTGTCTCCCTCTGTGTTTGTGTTCTTTTTTTGTCTTCGTCCACACTGGAATACTTTTCCCTTATTACTATTTAAATAAGTAATTTAATTAAGAAAATTTATTGGGTAGAGTGTATTTTTTGTTAATTTGGGAGATAAGATATTCAGTGTAGCAGTGTGCCGGTGGATTTGTCTACATTAGCTACAAATTACTGAAATTTTTACTAATCTTTATGAATCACAATGGACAACTTTACACATTCAATTCTTTTTCACATTTAAAAAAAAATTATTTTCTACTGCTTCTATAAATTTTTTCTTGATATTGGCTTACGGAATTTACACAAACATTTTTAGATTCCCGGAAACAATAAAAAAGAATTAAAGTTTTTTAAAAAGTTGAAAAAAATTTAATAAAAGTCATACAGCATGCGAACTATGTGGTTTTCGAAACTTTAGTTTCCCCAAAAAAAAGTACAGTTACGTCATATAAATGTGGTACAATTAGGGGAGACTGGAGTAAAGTGGCCACTCTAAGGCAAAATGTTGTTTAGTTTATTTATTTGGAAAGAAATACAGATTAATAAGTATTTAGCATATAGTTGCTTTCTTGCAGAACCAATAGCCATCAATATATCAGCAATATCTTGAAAGGCATTTTTGCAATTTTTGTTTTCGCAACATGTGCAAAGTGACCACTTTACCCCACTATGTTGGGTAAAGTGGTCAGGGGTACCCATTTTAACCCAAAAAGAAATCTTGAAGTAAAAAACATGTTTATAGACAAAATCAAACTATGTTTGTATCATTAATTATTATATATCAACGGACGGACGGACGGACGGACATTGAAGTCTCATCATAAGGGTTCTTTTTTCATATTTCTTCCTGGAACCCTAAAAACTGATTTCAGGCAATTCTTTTGCTTGAATGGGGTTTTGTTAAATTTTTTTCTGATAAATCGTGTTTATTTATAGCTCACTTATTACGCGACTTTTATTAAAAATTTTTTTGGTAACATAAAAGCCCCCTTTATGGAACTGTGTCTAATACTGGAACAGTTTTGACATTTACATATTAATGAAGTTATTTCTGAAAGAAACGTCTGATAACAAAAATTATTATTAATAGGATGATTGTTTTTCAATTTAAATTCACCTCGCATTTAATGTTTCCTTACTTAATTAAAAAAATAAATATGTAAATGTCAAAACTGTTCCAGTATTAGATACCGTTCCATAATCGGGGCTTTTACGTTAAATCGCATTTGTTTTACATTTACTACACACTGTTAAAAATAATGTTTCTTAATTTATTGATGACACTCTGTATACATTACAAATGTTATTCCCAATACAATGAAGAATTAAGGTATATTCATACAACGAGTATAGATTTTCCAATTATATTATTATTTTCATTAATTAATAAATGTACCTATAGAAACACTGTAACAATATTGGGTGCCAGATATTTGATATGACTGAAACTCATAAAATTAATTTTAGAAATTAGAATATAGAAACATAAAATAATGAGACCTTTGCAATTTGTAAATACGTGGGTGTAGTATTTTCTATTGAAAATGATACAATGGAATTTCGCAAATTCGATAAATTCCTTGTTTGAATCCCAATACTATGTCGATGGTATTAAATTAAGCTACTGCGTTGGTGGCGTAAGTGATACGATGGTTATGCAAGTAAACTATACTAAAGTAGATACATTTTGATCTTTACACGGAAGCAACCTACTTAATAAACCATGCGTAGACAACGAGGACAATTTAAAAGAATTATTCAAACAATAAATAAATAGATAACTAAAATTGTGATTAAATTCGTATACCTAGTTCAGAATTTTTATTTATGAAACATATTTTTATTGTTTGAATAAATTTTTTTCTTCCTCAAACAAAGTCGTATATATATATATATATATATATATATATATATATATATATATATATATATATATATATATATATATATATATATACTAAATAAAGCTGCAAGTAAATTTTCAATTTAAAAAAAATATAGCTCAATTTTCTTTTAGAAAGTAACTAAATTGTTTTATTAACTTTTTTTTTTATTAATTTCAGAGCCCAAGTAAGGCCCTGTAATCATTTTAGAAACATTAGAAGGCAAGCAGAATATAAATATGTAAAGCAATAAATTTATTAATATCTGAAACCAAATAGCTTTGTAATCATTTTAGAAGTATTGCGCGACAGAAAGAATACGAATTTGTAAAACAATAAATATGAGTTGATTTGTTTTTTCAATTGTTATTTCCTACTGATAAAAATCCAAATGTTGCATCACAAAAGTTACAAACTAGCTTGTGTCGAATACAGCAATGGTTACATAAATGGCGAATTCGAGTAAATGAAACGAAATCAGTGCAAGTTACATTTACTATGAGAAAAGGAAATACAGCCCTGTAGTTAGTTTGAATGATGTGGTGTTACCATTAGCTACTGAAGCTAAATACCTTGGTATGCATCTAAATAGATAACTAACATGGCGTAAGCATATTTGGATTAAACGCAAGCAACTAAATGTTAAGTTTTCTAAGTACTATTGGTTTCTAGATCGTAAAGCAGAGTTGTCTTTAAGAAACGAAGTGCTAGTTTATAAAAGTGTTATCAAACCAGTATGGACTTATGGTATTCAACTTTGGGGTACTGCTAGTGTTAGCAATATTGAGATATTGCAACGTTTTCAATCTAAAGTGCTACGAGCCATTAGTGCTTCCCCGTAGTACGTGCGTAACGATGACATATATCGCAGTCTTCAAGTGCCCACAGTGCGTGAAGAAATAGTACGATACAGTGATAAATACATTCATCGCCTAGAAAGTCACCCTAATATGTGTGCCCTTAACCTACTTGACAATAATGACTCTCTGTATACACTAAATAGACAGAACATTTTTAGAATTAAGATATGGATTTATTTAGATTTTAATGAATAGTATATATTATATTTAGTATATAATTTATTTAAGTGATTACCAGTGGGTAATCACTATTCCCGTTATGTTCTATCATCGCTCGATTTATAGTTCTATTTAGAACAGATAATCGATAAACGAGGATGTTAAAAAAAATGTTATTTCAAAATTTTATAATCAAGTTATTTTTTAAGCACTTTCGGTTATTCACTTACAAGTAATACTACCCAAGTGTCAATCGCTAATCTTCTTGAAACTAGCTGATATCTAGAATAAGTAAAAATAAAGGACCCGTATTTTTTTTATCGGCCATCTTCCACGTTTACGGGGTGAAACCAGCCGTACGATTTGAACTTCCCTCAGAGTTGGAGGTTCAAATCGTATTTCTTAAGATATCTCGAAAACTATAAGAGATAGAGGAAAACTTTAAACTGACGAAATGTTCCTCTTTAAAAGACCTATTCACCTGTATAGGTTAAACCAGGTTCGGGTTTATAAGAAGGGATGGAGAGGTAAAAATGAGAGTGAATTTTCTTGTACAGCCTGAGTGGTTCAATGTATCAAATTTTTACCATCATAAATAGAAAGAGCACCGATGCTACAATTGATTTTCATATCGCAAGATTCAAGAACGCAGAAAGATCAAGGGTTTAATATGTGTCAATGATATATCGATGCCATAACATAACTTACTTTGAAAAGACATCTCCGGTGCTGCAGACCCTATCTTAACCTGCTAAACCCTTTTAAATAAATACTTCCTTAAGTCAACTATAAGGAGTATTTGAATTCTTAAAAATTTTCAATTTAATGGTTTTTTACATAAAACATTATGATGTATCCATTACCGAAAACCTTTTTACTTATCTATCTGAACACCGTGTACTAAACTATCAAAGGATTAACTAATGTTCTGACTTAGGTAATTTTTATTTTAATAAATTGTTGCAGCCGTAGATGCACTAAGCTTTATTCTCAAAGTTTATTTAATTTTCCACTAACAATTTTTCCATTACGAATACCACATATAAATAATACTTATCTATAACGTACGGATTAATTCCGATAAAACAAATTCATAGATTATTTAAAATTTCCATTAGTTTTTATTTTAAAAGCTACTACAATATTATGAAAACAAATATGGAACAGTTACTTTCTCTTTTAATCCATTCAGGAGTGATGTGTTGCTCTATTATAAAAATCTCACAGTATTTATCTTTATTTAAAACACCAAAAATAAAATTTTTAACATTTTTAATTCAATAAATTTCGATTCAATTATGTGAACCAACAATTTAATTTCCTTTAATTATTTTTTTTTTTTGACACATATGTGCCAGTTGCTTGAGGAAATAAAACAATTCATGCTGAGTTCAAATGTAATTTCAAATCAACTACTGCACAACATTATATCCGCCCACATACTCGCAGCAGCAAAAAAAAAGAAAAAAAACACAAGCAGAAAGAAAAATTGAAGTGAACGGCAGTAAAACAGTGGAGCATCCGAGTAACGACAAAAGAATGTCGTAAAAAAACACATTTATCGGCTTAATCATTTGATATCGTTACGTCATCGTTTTTTGTTTTAATGTTGTCTTGTGTCAAACGTGCGGCGTAGTCGTTTAATATTACTGTTGCTAAATATGGCCATTAAAAGAATAAATTGATACAATTAATATACATATATATTTAGGGTAAACAGTAGCGAATTTGTTCAGTAATGTTTGATCTTGGACAATTCTTTAATAGAGACATTTTAAAGCTTTATTTGAAATTAGAATAAAGTAAGAACGATACGTCAGTATCACTTTCAGACTTTCAAAAACTGCCCTTTGTAATCAAAATTTCATACAAACATTGTACCATGTTTGTATTTTATACCTATATCTTTAGGATCAAAGTCGATTTAATTTCTCCCATTATATCAAAACAATTAATTTTCTTCAGTGACCACAACCATTCTAGGTTTTAAGTAGCGTTTTAACAAAAATTTTTGCACGGTACAAATCTGTAGTTTTTAGCAAATCATTTGACTAATTCAGTTTTAGATTATCTTTTCTAGCTGGTACTATTTAAAAGAAATTTCAAGTATAGATTTTACGAATAAGTTAGAATTTCAATTATGTTAATTTAAATTTCAAAATTTAATATAATTTCCGAAATTAGTGAAAAATATTATAAGGGTTAAATTGATATCCAAATGCAACGTACCTAAAACTTAAACCTAATTTCTTTTTTAACATAAAATTACTACTGTCTTCTCACGACCGTTTTAATTGAAGGTTTGCTTGTTAAATATCTAAAATATTAATTGTGCGATATGAAGGTTGACCAAGGCGCTGGATTCGCGAGGAGCGTTTTAACGCAAGATCCGGCAACACTAGTATGTAGCTTAGTTCCTCGCCTAAAAATCCCTTATGGTTAAATAATCTGAGAGAGATGCTATTCGAATCTTTTCAAAAGCATCCAAGATTATATAGGTTATGCATTGTTTAAAATTTATGCATACCTATACTAAATTCATTTGAAACATTTAAACTTTAATTTTTTCTAATGATTTTAGATGTAGGTATGTATGTATATGGAAATTGGTACACTATCCAGAATCTTCAGATTCTTTAAATTGTTTTCATTTTGAAGTTGAATTTACAAACATGCAAATTGAATCACACACAAATCATAATAAAAAAAGTCACTATTACATAAATTACAAATTATGGTGGAAGCACCAGTAAGTGAAAAAACCTTAGACAATATCTGTAGTTATATAGAAGGATTTCGATTAAATTAGCGCATTAGAACCAAAATTACAATTTACTAAGGTTTGAGCTTTCATATGTATAAAACTATAAACTCCCTCATTGACCGACCTCTGATAAGTGACATTCTGCAAATTTTAATCATATCGAAAAAGCACTAGATAACACAAAGACTCCTGTAGTTATTACAAGTATACATACATATATGAACATCAAATTAAAAAGTTCGTTTATTTTTAACATATCATTTTCATTTTAATTATACGGGAGGAATAATTGGATGTCTAAATTGAAAAATTAGACTGATACATTTGTACAAACGTTGCTCATGGCGCACTGAATATTAAGAGGAAAAAAGACTTAAAAATATGATGATAAATTATCGGAAACACCTGTCATATGCCTAAAATTGTCATATCAAAATGTGTCATATAAGTTATAGTTAATGCCCGGACGTATAGTGCAGATCATAAATTATCCTGTCAAAAATTGCCCGAAAAACGTATCACCATTCGTTAGAAGCGGCACATAATTTATCTATTTTTCATAAATACATTTATAATTTTTTTCTAAATGCGCTTTATAGTTTGTGTGACACGAACTAAAGAGGTACTCTACAAATATATTTTGTTTTGAAAACAATAAAATTTCATATAAACAACATAGTCGCTCAATTTAAGTTTGTAACATCACTCGCGCGACGAACGAACACAGTTTAATTTGATCAACTACATGTGAATTATGTAAACATCTATTTGAAGAAAAAATTTTTTTTCATACACTGAAACTATAAATCATCCTGTCAAAAACTTGAATTGTTGATAAAACATATATGAGAGGAGCGTGTCTTGTAAATTTTTATGAGGAGATATTTCTTGTACAAAGATACAAATAAATTAAAACTATTACATAATTCGATTCCACCACTGGGTTGGTCATCGACAAGATGCTTGAATAGCGAAATCTGGCAAAAGTTCTCGAATATTCTTTCAATAATCAGAAAAGATATAAAAAATCCTTAATCAATGGATTGACCAACGAAAAAGTAACCAAGTACCAATATTTAGAATAAGTTCTAGAATATTCTTTTTGGAAATTAGAAAAAATATCGAATATCTGATTTCACCACCAAATTTTTCATCGAAAAGCGATCAATTAACGGAATTCGGCAAAGGTTCGAGAATATTCTATTCTGAAAATAGAAAATATATCAAAAAACCGACTTCACCATTGGTTTGGGCATCAAAAAAGTGTCCAAATAGCAGAATTCGTCAAAAGTTCTAGAATATTCTTTTTGGAAATCAGAAAAATTATTGAAAATTTTGCATCACCATTGGATTGTTCATCAAAAAAGTAACCAAGAAATGAAATTCGGTAAAAGCTCTAGAATATTCTATGTGAAAATCAGATAAGATATCCAAAACTTGATTTCACCATCGAATTAGTTAGTTAAAAAGGATCCATGTAGCGAAATTTAACGAAAGTTCGAGAATGTTCTATCTGGATATCAGCTAGGATATCGAAAAATTTACTTCACCATTTGTTTAGTCCTCGAAAAACAAGTTAAATGCAGGTGAAAACATTTGACAAAAGTTTCTATTCGAAAATTAATAAAGATGTCGAAAAACCAAAATCACTATTAGAAGAATTATTGAAATAGAAGCTAAATAAAGATATTTAACAAAAGTTTTAGAATGTTCTGTTCGAGAACTAGCAAAGATAAAGAATTACTTATCATAAACTGGTTATAATTGATGAATTTAGGCTCCATTAGTCCCATTGATTTGGTCAACGATAGTGTATTTTTAAAAAATTTGACAAGTCGTTACTTTTCGCAATCGTAAACTTTAATCGTAAATATCTCCTAAACGGTGCGTCACAGCTCAAAAATAACGAAATTTTTGAAGGCTTAAGCGAAGCAGGTTGTGGGTATTCCGAACGTACTGCGACTATCAAAACCTACTTTTCGTTATCGAAAATTATCGATACCGCGTAACTTGTCATAAATTGATTATAACTAGTTAATTTTGACTCTGTTAGTCCCAGTGCTCTGGTCAGTAACCGAAAAATTTTATAAAAAACTACTTTTCGTTAGCTTTCGTTATCGAAAACTTTAATCGTAAATATCTCCTAAACGGTGCGTCGTAGCTCAAAACTAACGAAATTTTTGAAGGCTTAAGCGAAGAAAGTTGTGGGTATTCCGAACGTATTGCGACTATCAAAACCTACTATTCGTTATCGAAAATTATCGATATCGAAAATAACGATATTTCCAAAATGGATGATATAAGGAAACAAAGTATTCTTTCAAATATATAACATCAACTATAAATTTTCGTTATCAAAATCTTTCGATCGAAAATAGATTGCAAATAGTATCCAATTTTTTTAAACTTATGGTTGTGATTTTTTATATCGTCAGTCATGTTTGTTTATTACACTTTTATGTTCAGTAAATAATCAGAAGATAAAATAATATTTTCCTGCCTTTTTTCATGGTGCCTAGGGCGACATTCAGGGTTAATCCGGCCCTGTAACTAACATCTGCAACTAAAAACTAAATTACTTATTAGTTAATACAATGAGTTGAATTTTTCAGTCATTAGTTGCAAAAAAGTATTTTTGTCATTGGTTTTTAATTATTAGTTGCAACTAACATCTAGGCATCTAGCCAATAGTGACTACTGTTTTGTTGAAAATTAATAAATGTTAATAAAGTGTGCTACACTTCACTGAAAGTATCATTTTCCTTTGCATTTACATAATAACAATTAAAATTTGTAAATGACTACAGATATTGAAATTACAGTTTATTTTCATTTTTTAACCCCTCATACTTGTTTTTGCGCTACTGGAGAACTTGACAGGATGATTTATAGTACACTATAGAGTCCGGGCTCTAGTTATAGTATATAAAGTTCCAAGCTGTCTTTATATTGTATAGAAAACAATTAGAAATAAAAATAAAACACATATTGCAAAAATATGTTTCAAGAATAAGAAAAAAATAATTTTCACATCTTTTTGTTTTTATTAATTCTTCTGTTTAAAATATTTTAACGGAAACCGGAAAGACTAGTACACACGATAGACATTACGTACCAATTACAGTATTTATTCTCTTAGTTAAGAACTTTTAATTACGAACGATTAACTATGCGTTAAATAATGTTAAGCAGTAAGTTAAGCTTATCTCAGTTCCCGTGACTGGTAACTTTACTAGGACTGATTATTATTGTAACCTAGACTCCAAGGACAACGTCAGTAAAAACCTCATCAAGATTCATCTAGTAGATTTCGATAGTAGCGAAGCCGTAGATTAAAGCTAGTAAACACATAATTATTTACCTAATGGACAAATATCCAAGAAATTTTGGTGAATTAAATTGGTGAGAAACAAATGAATTTTCATAAAAATCGTTGTTTTATTAAGAATCTACATCAGATTTGCCATTTCTGTAATTATTTCCTATTTTTGGTTCTTATAAAACAAGATTTTTATTAAAAATAAAGATTTTTTAAATTTTGCTTCACAGAAAATTACAATAAATGCGTTAGGTGAATAAGTGCGAGTTAAGTGAATATGCACAGAATTCCACTTGAAAAACGCCAAAAAGAAACTATGAATAATTACATTTTTAATAAAAGTTTCTTGCACTCACATTTCTAGATTTTTTTAAAAATAATGAAAAGTTTACTTCCTTTAAAATTACAGAGTGTTCGTAGCTCTTTTTTTAGGCACGTGACAAACACCTCAAATACATAACGTATGCTACGGTATTCTTACTTTTTAAATGCAGATAGGCAACGTACGTTTGTGTCGACGTATACGTGATTAACAACGTCATCAAGTTTGATTCAAGTCACGTTCATCTAGCGTCACGGACGATGCATATTGTAATGGCTTAAATATTGAGACCGATTTTGGGCAATCCACTGGCGGTACTATATTCGATGAGTTTTCCTTTCGACGATGAGATTTTCTTCTTTATAAGGGATGCCAGACAATAATTGTCAACTTTGCGCTGAGTGTAGATGTTAACGCTCGGAAATTTGCAGAGGTTTAGATTCTAGTCAAAAAGTCGAAGGCGGTTATCACCAAATAAACATCAGCACTTTTCAATTTAATGAGTTTAATATTATAGATTTGAACGTTACTTTATGGTATTCCATATTTGTAAATAATAAAGAAATATTTTACTTCGCAAAAATACCACTTTTATTTTGAAACTGTGACAATATTGTTTCGAACCGTCAGTTCATTTTCAAACAGAACTGACGGTTCGAAACAATACTGTCACAGTTTGAAAATGAACTGACGGTTCGAAACAATATTGTCACAGTTTCAAAATAAAAGTGGTATTTTTGCGAAGTAAAATATTTGTTTATTATTAATGAGTTTATTTAATTAGTTGCGTAATAAAAGTTCGTTACATCGATAAATGACACTGTTTTCATTTACTTGGATTGTAAATAATACGTAACGTCGACTAATTTCAAATAATAATTCGCGTATAAAAATATTTTAATTAACTTATTTATTTGATAATATGATATTCGAAGTTTGATGAATGATTGCAATGAGTTTATGTGTTTTAGCCGTCGTAGCACACGAAACGATGTTTACTCTTCTAACTCTAAAATTGCCATGAATCGTAAGTTTATCTTTTAAAAATATTTAACGAACAAAATTTGTTTACAGAAATTTCTAAACAAAGACAAACTTATAAGATGGAAAAAGATAAAGATTATATTTTAAATTTTACAAAACAACTAATTTTTGTTCTTGCAACCGCCTGCCTTTCTCAGAATTCTTACACAAACAAAGTCATAAATTAAATTATTCAAGTACACTGATGACTAATGATCGAAGAGGTTGCGGTGCTGACAGTATTGTCTTTATTTTTTTAAGGTATTAAAAATTGTTTATTTTTTTTAGATAAAACATTTTGATGCGATTTTAAATATATACAACAGGTAATTATGGATGCCTATATACGGACAATATCCTCTTATATTGATATGTTTTGAATATATTTTAGATATGCGTGTATACATTTATTGTCACAACTTGCTTGGTCCGATTTTAATTTTATGTATTGTGTTAGGGTATGTTTTGATGTAACCAGTGAATGATTTATGTGTATCAATTGTCTTTTTTCTCCCAGTAAAATGTGAGAGAGACAACACATTATTATGTTTTCCAAAAAATATTTTTTTAAATGACAGCTTATTTTTTTATTAACAAGTTTTAAGTTACAGTCAGTCAGTCAAATTTTCAACAATTTTAATTTAAAAAAAGTTAAAATTTTTGTACTTTTTTAAAATAACGCTTTTTTGTAACTTGAAACTAATTTTTATTAACAGCTGATGGTTAATAGAGAATATACCGATACAAGTTTTAAAAAAAAAAATGTATTTAGCCCGATTTTTTAACGTTTTAAGTTTTGAAAATATAAGTACGGTCCTGTCAGCACCGCAAGATTTCGAACACTACTGATGACGTTTCGGTACGAATATCGCCCTTATTTTTAAAATTGAAGCCACTACTGTAGCAGCACTCATTTTTTCGTTTGACATACATATTTTATAACTTATTGTTTATACACAGATTTAGAGCCAGGACACACGAACCACGCGACGACCACTTTTTTGTGGTTGTCGTGTGGTTGTACTGTCGTTCGTGTGTCTTAGACGACGATTGCGAGCCACTTTTTAGTGGCCGAATGACGTACAATCACTGCTGGACGAGATCAACGCCACTAATACTATTTGTCATATACAGTGTCTGCGTTAAGTATTCATACAATAATTAATTTATCGATAGTGAAATTTAAGAAACTTAAAATTTTGCAGCGTAAAGTAGGTACGCTAGGATAAAAATAAACAAAATTAATCAAAGAGCTGATGCTTCTATTAAATAATATTTCTTTGTAAATATCGGTATTTTGGTCTTACATATTTTTGCAGATTCAATTTTTAAAATTATTTGATAAAACATTTCAAAATTTTTCAGCTTTAATTTCTTTGAATTTGCAATTTTTTTCTATTATTCTAAAATTAAAAAGGTTTAAATAATTATATAGCTTATTTATCTAATAACACTCAATAATCAACGTTCAAATAGCAGGAGAGCTTCTAGTACATAACATCCTGCTTTTATTATTAACCGACGGGGTTTTCCATTCCATAAAAATGTATATATTCAATTAAACAAAATTCATTTATAACAATTATTTTTTATTATCTAAATAAAGGTGAGCAGTAATCGGCACCTTTATTCTAAACAAATCCTGTTATCTACATAGGTATACTTTGATCCATATACCTGTCAGTATAAAAATATATAACATTGTATTAAACTATTTAATAAATTTCACTTACCACATACATTTTTACCTTTTTTTTTTTTATTTTCAAAGTTTTTATAAAATTTGAAGCAAGGATATTCTTATGCCTTTAGTTTTTCTATGCAATTACTACATCCCAAATATGTTTAATCTCAGATTGCAGGTAAATTCCGGATTTCCTCAATAAATAATTTAGTATCAAACGAATCTTCATTAACAATTGTCATTTTTTTAAGAAAAAAACAAAAAAAAAAAAGAAACAATTTAAAAGACCAACAAAAATTTAAAAAAAATACACACAATTAAGAAAACTAAACAAAACAAAAATTACTAAACACCTACTTGAGTCGTATTATTCAATGATTTGTTGTAATGTTCGAGAGACACTGTAGTAGTACTAGTATCTATTTGTCGCTTAAAAGTGGTCCACTGGTCGCAAGTTTTAGCGACTAAAAACGACAATACGACGACACATTGCGACAGTATCCGATTACGACGACAAGCTGTGGCTCGTGTGTCTTGAAATTTGTGTTTCCATAAGAAAAGTACATGCATACATACCCGGCCACAGAACAGCCACTATTTTGTCGCTGTCGCGTGGTCGTGGCGTGGTTCGTGTGTCTTGGCTCTTAACATAAAAATTACAACTCTTCACGACGAAGTTTTGAAGTGAGTACATATACAAAAGCACGGCTCTGAGAGAACTAAAAATCATGTGTGAATAGAAAAACATATATGTACATCGAGAAAGTGCGCAGGTACTATCGACCGAAAACTTGCAGATAGCATGAAGTATGTTTATACGTGATCACAAGTTCTTTCATAGAGTAACTTGCGAAAGAAAACTTGCAGAAAGTATAAAACATGTGGATGCGTCTGTGCAAGTAGTGTCTGCAAAAACTTCCGCAAGTGACTTGCATGTGTACACTAAGCATTACACGAGAAAAGGAATACACCTTACACATTGCTGTATAATTCAACATATACAATTAACATTACTTATCGGTTATTACTGTGGAATTACTTTCTTGGGATATAGACTGAGTTATTACCACATTTAACAATAGGAAAATCATGAAAATTAATATGGAAAACATGAAATACATAAACGAAATACGCTACCCGTGATGGTGGAGGTTCTATTTCGTTACAATATCAACGAGGTGTATTTTCCAATGTTTATGTGAGATAAGCTAAATGTTAGTGTATGATATCTTAATGTGGCAAAATAAAACGTGGATTTTTCAACATCTTAAAAATCAAAAGCATACATAAATTGCAGTCGGCTTAGTGTATCCGAGCCTAAGTAAACCACATGTTGGTGATTTCGCGCCTTTGATTGATTGTGAATTCGATATATGTTCGTTCAGTTTGTTTGTACGTGAGAATGATTTTAGATTTTTATTTTTGTTTTTAGTACGCGAATATTTATTTTTACTGTAATTACGTAATCATTTTTAGTTCAATGTTTCTCAAAAATGTCTATTTTTTTTAAATTGTATCATTTTTTAAAATACTTAAATGATACAAATATAATAAAATAAATTAATTTATTATAGATAAGGAATATCGATATCACAAACGGATAATTGAGATTTCGACAGAAAATTTGGATGTTATTTCAAATTTCGCAATAATATTATTGATATTATTGTAGTTTCAAACAGTTTTCATTTAATCGGAATTTTTTCCATTTGAATCAGACTATTGTGTACATAAATAAATATTATGTCCTTGAGAAAGAGAGACGTAACTAATTTTTTGTAGATTTCGTTTAAAAATATAAAATCAGTGATATTTTAAAAGAAAATGAAACTGAAACTGGATACGCACCAAGCAGAACACGTAACTCTTATATTAAATAGTTGCACTGAAATAAAAAGAACAGATAAACGGACTAAAAGAGTATGATCAATTGCAAAAGTTTTGACTCACTCACTTTACAACATTAATCAATAATCGAAAACCTTAAATACTGCAATTTCATACTGTATTCAATTATTGATTATTTACTAGTTCACAATCTCTAAACTGACAAACCAAATGATATACTGTGCGGTTGAGAAGTCTGTTGTTTACGCATACTCAAGTGATAAGTGAGTAAGAAAATATGTAAAATTAATGTACTTAAAAAGGGCAAGCATGCTTGATTAAGATTATATTTAATTCATGAAAATAAAATTAATTAATTTTAGTAGCTAGTATAACACATTTAAATCAATTGTTTTTCAGTTTATTTTTCGTTGAATATATTTTATGGTGTTTTAGAGCCGCCATATTAAAATTAGCATATCATGTATTCTCATTCTTGATATTAAAACGAAGCTAACGACATTTCTTTTACCAAAATCTATCAAGTCATTTAGGCTGCAGACTACGCCAAAATTACAAACATGTTTACATACATATTCCTACAGTTCAAAAACATAACTCTCCTTGGAATATACTCTTTAAGACCATTCATTCAATACCATAAACGATGTATTTGCGCAATTTTGATTTTTTAGGTCATTAATTTTTGACAAATTATCTATATTCTATACCATATGTATTATATTATATTTCACGCTGACGTTGTTATATCGCCTATATTACGTACGCAATTAAAACGAATCGGATCTGAAAAGATATTTTGGAAGTATTGAGGGTATCCGGAAACGGACAAATTTACAGACATACTGGTCAAATACATTATTATTTTCATTTTGAGCTTCGTCATAGTCGGGTAAAAAAGCAACTGTCAATTTTATTATTTTATTTTTAATAGTTGTTATAAACTGTTTATTTTTTTTAAAATCTTTTTTAACGGGTTACTTATACAGTGGCCCAACCCTCTGCTTGTTGTGACTATAATGGAAAATTTTCTTATAATCGCCTAAAGGACAAAGCGTAATGTTGATATGCATACTATAAAGATTTTTGTTTTGTTATTAATGTTTGTTTGTAAATGTAAACAAAGTAAATAAATAAACAAAATGTTCATAAATGTAGTGCCTAATGCGAGTATTACTGGAAAAATATATTTATTTGAAAATGTTATGTTTATATTTATGTTAAATGTATATGCCCACGTACACTCACTAACAAAACTGAGTCAACCGTTCTAAAAAGATCTTTTTGATGATTTTCTTGTTCTTTGAGTTATTATTGAGCTGCTGAGGTGGACAGCTCTTCTATTAAAAAATACGCTGCACGGTACACGGCCTTCTCGCATTACTAGCAAACTTTTATTTAATCTTTAAAGTGTTTTTGTGCTAAAATTGTTTCTTTCTTTACATTTCGTGTCTTTTCCTATTTTTAACTTCATTTACGAAACAAAAATAATATTAAGGCAAGAACAGATACTGTTTCATAAATTTTTTTAACAAATTATTAAACTGTGGAAAATAAGAAAAGAACAACTAACTACGTAGCTTTTCTTAAATGTCAATCCGCAGAAAAACCAATAAAATTAAGAAAACCAATATATATTATTTGACGTTTCAACCTGTTATTCTTTTGAGAGCTCGAAAAACAAAAAGATTTCTATTTTTATAATAATAAAAAAGTTTTTTTTAAAGTTATAGTAAAAGGTTTTTATTTTCATAGTAACAAAAAAAGAAACCATTCGATGCAGCCACCGTTAATATATTTTACGTCTTCGTATGTACAGTTACTATCATTATTCCGATTGTGTTTAAATTTTTAAAATACCACTTAACTAACTCTTAAGGTACACGTCCACTTGATACAATTGTGGCGCTACACTGTAGCGCAAGATGCTTGCAACACATGTTTCCTGTGGACACAGCCATGAAACATGCCGTGCAACAAAAGTATCATGTTGCACCGATAAAAATGTTGATGCGATACAACGTTCAGTGTACACAGGTTTCTTTCTGTTGCAAGGCATGTATCGTACTAAACAAACCTAGTTTCTCTCGTACGATACATGCCTCGCAACAACAGTATATACAATACGTATAAATACATTAATATATATTGCATAGGATTCAATGAATTTATTTTTTCATCTTTTTTGAAATTGAACAAGCGAGGTGGTTTGTGTACAACCCTAGTAGTCCATGCGATCTCTTAAAATAGTATTTCAGTAACTATAAATTTTATTTAAAACATATGGCACATTCATACAAGTATTTCCAAGAAATTTTTTATTAAAAAGTTCAGGTATTTCGGGTGATAAAATTTTAATGCCAATGGTGGTATTTTAACCATCTGATAAAAAAAGTTAGGGTAATAAAATTTTTTAAAAAAAATATGTGTGCTTTCCTCATTTGTGTATCCCGTTTTTTATCTTTTCCGAAATTAGCCTGGAATTAACGTAAATAAATACATAATTGAAATCTACTGGGAGCATGTGTAAAAAATTTTCATGTAAATCAGGATCTCCATTTCGTAATTCAGTCATCAATTTATTATAAGCCCCTTACTGATTTTCCTTTTCGCGATCCAATCTCGTACCCATATTTTTTTAAAGTTTCTGAATGGCATGTTTTCTTTTTAAATTCATGGTAAGAACGAAAGCAGCCGCAATTTTACTTTTGACATTTTTGTCACTGGCCACATAAAATATCAAAATAAAACTAAGCAACGTTTAATAAAATAAATAGACAAATGTATCGAGATACAAATGTTGCAGCTAGTGTACATACTTGGTGCAACACATCGCAACAAATTGTATCACGAATTCTCCATACCATGTTGCAGATACAAATGTAGTGCGAAACACGTGTTTAAGTTGACACGCCATTGCAACATTTGTAGCGCAACAAACGATTTGTTGCGCTACAATTGTATCAAGTCGACTCGTACCTTAAAATACTTTTAAAATTTGAGCGAAGTGTGATAAGTAGTAAGTAAGCTATCAACATTTAATGGAATTTCACGGCAGAGTTGTGGTTACCCTACATCTAGGAAAAGAAGCCCTATAATATTTGAAAATATTGTCAAAAATAGCCGAATGATTCTGAAGTTATGCCACTCGATGGAATCTGGCGACACACAGACTAGCACACAGGTGGGCCAGCGGACACAAAACAAAAGGAAAATTTCAGGAAAATTTTAATTTTGAAAGCAACAAAACTTGTAACAACGATCATAATGTTGCCACTACTTTAGTGGTCTCGGATGCAATATATTTCGCTGAAATTAAAAAAAATACCATTTCTATATCTCTATAACCGTAATTTTGTACCTTTCTGTAGAGGCGTTTTATAACTAAAAAAAAACAAAACATGTCGAACAGTCATAATAAAAATTACATACACTTCAATCAGCACTCATTCTAGTAGTTGGTTATGTATTGCTTGTTCATGTTCGTAACTAAAAACCAAATTGTTTATAGTGAATGAAAAATGTATATTTTAATGTACGTTTTATTTTACAATAAATATTTATTAAAATTTTAAAATTAAAAGCCCATATGCATGTTTGTGTGTATGTTTCGGTGTTCAAATGTAATAAAGTTTTTTTTTCTTGTTATTTTCAGTGTACTGCATTTTATTCGTTTATGGTATTCGTATTACATACTAAAAAAATTAAAAAATGTGCATTAATATTACTTGTATATAGTTGTATTATTTTGATTTAGAAACAGTAACTAAATAGTGGGTGAACCATTTTGACCATTAAAAAAAAGTTAGGAAATGTTCAATGACAAAGTTCAAAATTCAAATTTGGCTGCCAATATATTTTCATTAGGTAGTAATGTACAAAACATACCTTACTCGTTTGTACTGTATAAGTAACGTACAATATTGTCACGCATACACCCGTGCACATATTTCGAAATACTTCCAATACAGGGAATAAATAAACATGCTTTACAAAAAAGGAAAAATTAATGAACTGAAAATTTTATTCAAATTTTTATTACTATAGGTAGTATAATTACCAAAATTCAACTCAAAGAATACCGTTGAAGGTTTGAAAGTTTCTGGTGGACCCGCATTATAAAAGTGCTATAAAAAAAAATTCACCTTTTTAGAGACCGTCATTAATTTTATGACTTATTTTAGAAAAAATTATGTAAATATTTTTGAATTGAGTTAAAAATAATTTTAGTTCTATATGAATTTATATGTAACTTAACTAAAAGTTAATATTATATTATAAAAATGTGTTGAAATGCTCACACAGAAAATTCCTCACATGGAAAAACGCGCACAGTGGTAAATGCTCACAAGAAAAATGCCCACGTTGATAAATACTCACACTGAAAAATGCTCACAATAGCTATTAAACAGGTGACACAGAATTAATATTTCATGAATTTCTCATGCAAATTAGTTGTTTAATAAAAAATTCGACACCTTAGAATCCAGACTAAATTATCGATCTCATTATATCCCGGTGGAATATTCCCGTAGGAGAAAATACAAATTAATCATACTGAGACCAGATTGGTTGAATCGACACTAATTAAATTTGGTAATAAAGATAATATATATATACAGCACAAAAGGAAATTAGCGCCACAAGTGGTGAAAAAAGAAAACCTAATATGTAGGATTTACGTGGAGAGATTCTGGCAATTCCCCCGTTTGAGTACATTATCCATGTGTAGTGTCCACGAATTATCGCTTTAAAATTTAACTCACATTTTATAGTAATTAGTAGCAGCATTATAGTGTGCCTTGCGACATTGTTCCGAGTCTCGGATATCCAAATAGAAAATCTTATCTTTTGTAGTTAATTTGTAATAATAAAAGTTTCCGATGCATTTTGACTATTTTGTACATTTTGTATATCTCATACACAGATTTTACAATATGTCGTCTTTGATACTGCATTTGACTGCATTGGTATATAAAATAAAATATTTCTTTTTTGAATTACATATCTACATTTATATTTGCACAATCTTATACTTCAAAAACTGTAACTATCAACCAGTCAGTGTGGTAAATGCAACCAAGGGTGCTACTGTGGTATGCGATTGGACCTATTCCGAGAGTCGTGAATTTCTCAATATTTATTTCTTTTATGTCAAATCTTTTCCAACAAAATGTCTTTTTATTAGAATGTTATACTATTCAATTACCAGCAAATAGTTATAGGTCACTTTACATTTTAAATACAAGAATTTAGTAGATCGCATACTATAGTGATACCAACCAGTCCATATGACCACCTGACTAACTATGACTACCATTTTCAATAATAACCTTTAAATACACACGTATAACTTTAATAATGCTCACTACTTATAGAACGAGAGAGAGAGCGAGTCTACACCACTCACTCGTTTACTTCACAGATATTGGTAATATTAAAGAAAATTGCATTGCCTGCAATAAAATGTTATAAGAAAAATAAATGCATTTAGAATAGCAAATTGTAAGTAAGTAAAGTTTCTTCTCAAACAAATTGAACAATTTTGCATTCCGTACACATTCATCGACGTTTTGCTGAAGAGAGATCGAGATAGTTACATTGTATACATATAAGGAAAATTATTCTATAACTTTTTAGTAGTATAAAGACTAGTATTTATTTTTATTCTGATTGCCTTTTCTAGTTTATTTTTAATTTTATATGATGAAACGTCATCGTCTTGTAAAAATTGAAAAACGATCAATTCTTAGATAATTCAGTTGTCGCACAAAAATGAACAGAGTGAATATTTCTCAGCATGTCGAAATTGAAAAATTTCGTACTCTTAAGGAGCGAAACATTCTCGCCAAATTGACCGCGCCCAATTGACCTCGCCAAGGTTGGTCGAAGCAACGAAGCAACGAAGTGACCTTCTACACTCTCGTAGAGGAAGGTCGCCCAAAAGGGGTAAGCGCTTGTATATCGTTGTATCGAATGTTTTTGTCAGGTCGTGTGTAGATCGAGATTAACCGGATATCAACCAATATCAATCAGTTGCACTTGAACGCTTGTGTTGTTTAATGTCCTAGTTAAGCATCATCAAATTTTTTATTAGTTTTCTCAAAAATTTTGATGATAAATATTCTGTGACTAGTCACAAAACTTTTTATTTGGAATATTTTTGGTATTACCGTACTAGGTTATCATTATTTGACTTTTAATGTAGAAAGAGATAGACATGTATCGGCTTTCATTTTGAAATTATTCTAAGTTAATAAAATTAAGTCTTTTTGGGCAGAGGGTAGACAAAAGAGAAGCATCTTAATGGAAAAAACTGTTGAAAGGGGAAAAAAATAAAAAATCTTCTTTTTACGACGAAATAAGGGAAAAAGCTTAAAAAAATACTTCTACCTTGTTTGTGGTGATTTTGATGTAGAACCACCTGAAGTAATATACTCCAATGTGGAGGTTGTAAAAAAAGTTACAGTTAATTGTTATTCTATAATTTTTGTCTTTTTTCAATTTTTTTAATTAATTATTATTATTGTTAAGTTTTATATGATTAAGAAAGTTTATATTAGAAAATAATAAGAGTATTTAAATACATAATGTACTTACTTGCTTTGCCCAAAGACGGTTACCCTCTTTAGGATACCTATACGGACAAAGCGGGTTTTTGCAGAGGTTTTGTATTTTCTTTATTAAAAATATCATATAAAAATTTCTTAAGCCAAAGTTTTTGTTTTAAAATTCGATAACTATTCTGTCTGATAATATAAGATCTGCTTTTTGAGGTCAAAAGCCACTTTTTTGGGCGTTTAATCTTAGCTTATCCGCTCTGAGCTACCTTCCCCTACTCGGTCAACTTTACGAGAATGTAGTTGGTCTATTATAAATAAGATCTGAATTTCAGATAAAAATTGTCCGTTATGTAGGTTAACTAAAAGATAGTATTACGTGCGTAATTCTATGGAAATTTCCCTTGTAAAACTCACTGCGAAGCTCATAAAGAAATTTCAATTGCTCCTATTAATCTCTCTGTTAGATCCCTTCACTCCTAATAGTATTTTTGTTCGATTCAAATCTTGTATCGAATATGTCTTGAAAAGTTAAACGTACGGAAGAGTCGCTCAATAAGGAATTTATTATTATTGATATTACAAAGAAACTTAAGAATTACGGGACCGATTCCAAAATTTTTTACATTGTTACACTAAAGCTTTGGATCTGAAAGTATTTCAGATAGTCAAACATTTGATTGCTTCCCTGGCTAACGATGTAGCGAAACAATGTAAAAAGTTCTATAAAAAAATTTCGAATATACTATGTACGTGTAAGCTTAGTATAGGTACGTGTATCTATTTTTCGGGAAAATTCCATTATATTAATTGCATTTTATAATTTTAATTATATAGTTCAGAAGGCACACATGTAACAGGATAATTCAAAAGTCATTTCAAACTCAATAAAATTCATATACCTAACTCATAAATAAAATAATAAAAACTACAATCAGCTATGCTTACGTTAGGACCAAGACCATCAGTTAAGGAATTAAATGTGCAAACTGGTATAACGGCAGGAAAGAAATGATTTGTACAAAATTATTAATCAGACAATAGGTACTGAAATTTGGTAAAATTGTAATTAAACAAATTTTTGGCCTCGACACTGAAAATTTTCATGCGCATTTCACGTTTTAAAACTTCCTGAGAAATTTTGGTTTGGTGTCTGTTTGTCGATCGATCTGTCTGTCCATTGTGAATCCAAAAATCCCACCAAATGGCTTTTAGATGGTTGTTACTCTTTTCGTAATTTCCGTAACTTTAGACTTTGTAATTTAGGACAAGAAGTCATATCTTATATAAAAATGAAGTAATTTTTTTTAAGTATTTTTTTAAAAGAAAATAAAGGATCAATTTTTACAGAACCTGGACTGTGCCTTTATAAAATATTTGGCAGTATCTTTACCTTTAGTATTAAAATAGTACAATTTAACGGAAGATCCTTTGTCATAAAGTTTTGTTTATTATAACAAAAAGAAAAATTTAAAAAGTCTAAAACTAAAAATTCTGCAAGCCTTAAAAATCTAAAGTTCCTGAAAAGACAAAGTTACGATTTCTACGAGAAAATTTCATTTTTTCAAGACGAAAAAAATAGTTAATCCTAATTACTTAACCTAGGCAATTTAGATAAATGTCTTCAGAGAACGTGCTTAATCTTGTAATAAACAATACATACCTATACGAATGCCTATACGAATGTTACATGCTCATACTCTGGTTCTACTCTTTACTGAAAAATTTCGAATTTCTATTGTCAATTTTTGTCAATCGAAAAGGAAATCATTTTTAGTAAATTTCCTACTTAATTACAGACAGACTTGTAACGTGGCATTCATGTTTAATGAAACAAACTACACGCCGTCTAAGCGTTTCTAATTTTCTACTTCTGCGCGTGTCTCAATACATTCCATAAAAGTGTCGGTCACAGTAAATTCTTCCCCCATTGCATAGTCGGAAAAGTTAGAATTTCATTAAATCGATATTCAGCAGCAACTTATATTTTTCCCTTCTGTTTGGGGAAAAGTTTACATTCTATACACATATTCCAGTGGTTGGTTGTGTATGTTTTTAGGAAAAAAGGATTTAACATTTTATCTATACAAATAGATATTATGTTTTAACACACACCTGCGGCTTTATTTTCTGTTGTTCGAACGATGTTCAGTGTCGAACATGGGGACTAATGGGCCACAGTACAATACGATACAACCTACCTTTGTCTACGTCGTATTCTTGTCTTTCAATTATTTCGTAACGTTTGATGATTATGATCCTACAGCTATGCATATAGCGCGGGAACCCAACACAATTTTCATGTGTGATTACGATATGGATGAAAATATGTACTTAATTTTAATCGTGGAAGAGGATTCTAACAAGAAAATTTTGTGCTAACGCTTCCCTAACCAACGTATTTTCATTCTCAAAATTTTGAACAGCTTCTTCAGTACACAGTACAAAAATCTGTGTTCTGTGTAAAAAAAACTAGTGGTTAAAATTTTTGTTTTAAATATATTCAGTGTTTATGTTAAATGAAAATATTAACTGTTAAATTTCGATTTAACAGAATAAAAATGTTAATCTATTTTGAATAACAAAAAAGTAACACAATCTTTGTGTAAAGGAAAAGAATGTTACAAGTATACTGTTTTGTGTCTATTTGAACAAAAAAATTGTGTCATACGTACACAGAACTAATGTTATGTATTTTTAATAATACTTTTAGCGTGTAGAATTAACACTTTTCAAGTGTAGGTGATTCAACAAAAAAATAATATCCTACGCTTTTACTGTTTCACCTATGAGCGGGGGTATAGCATCATTCGACATTGTATATTCAATGAAAGCTTATGTATTTACAGAAGACAGAAAATTTCAAAATTAAATTGGTTTCAATTATATAGATATTGAACATTGATTAGGTAAGTTAATTAAAATTTTTTTTTAAAATTAAAGTATATATTACATACATTTATAAATGCATTTCATACCTATGCTATTGAGAAAGTGATCACTCATACGCGTAAATTAATTGCTCATACTCGTTTTCCATACGTCATTCACTGTTGTATTATTTGATTTTAAAGTAGTTATATGATATCTAAAAAAAATACATTTTAATTTCATACAGCAAATTCTTCTCCATCAATTTCATCATCAAACACACCAGCTCATTCACGGGTATCAACTCCATTAGTAGATTGTGATGATCCAGAAACCACATCAACTGAACCGGAGGCAAAATGACGCCGACTTGATAACCCTACAAATCCGAGCTCGATTCTTTTTATAAAGAGGTAAGCTTCATTATGAAATTATATTTCAATTTCAAAAATTATCGAGTGCTTGTGAAACATTACTACGTATGACGAACTTTTGTTCGCATTTAAACATACGCAGTATTCATTGTCGGATTGGGGCGGCTGTCGATTCGGAATCAACGGAATTATATATTGAAAATATGAATGAAGATCCTACGATTTTAAAATTTTTAGCCACATACTAAAAGGAACTGTTTCACCCCTTAAGATATGTAGAATCAAATATAAGTTATATTTATTTCCTAAAAGTCTGTGTGATATAGTATATAAACAAAATACCGTTAATTTTTAAATTTTTAAGTTCACACTTGTACTTAGGAATGGTTTCATCCCTTAAAAATCTATGGATAAAAAAAAAATACAAGAAAGCATTTCATGCATTTCATGCATTTTTCGTGCGGCTTCCTGATAAGTTGATAAAAAAAATTGACTTTAGTCACAGAAGATTGCACTGAAATCTCAAATTAGATTGTTAATTTCCATAATTATAGCGTACATGAACATTTTTAAGAGATTATTAATGTGTATAAAATCTGGACTGGATTTACTAGAAAGGCTCTTCAGAAAATTGAGCATTTCAGAAACTTTAATTTCAAATAAGTATCGGGTGCTTGTGAAACATTATTACATATGACGAACTTTTGTTCGTATTTAAACATACGTTAGTATTCATATGTTCACTCAACGTTCAGTTAAACTGAAACTAGAACACTCGATTTCCTTACTATATAATATATATATGGATTTGGTAATATTATGACCAAATCCATATGTTAATTAAAAATCACATATTATGATGATTGAAAAATTCTCAAACTGGATCGGCTGGGATTTGAACACAGGATCTTCTGGTAACTACTCAGATGTCTTGTCCCCTAGACGACACGATGGTTTAGGATCATTTAGGAGTGTTAATCAACCAGTTTACTGTCAGCACAAATTTTTTACCAATATTATTTTTTCTATATGTACTATTCAAATAAATCGTACATGAAAAATATGCTAGGCTCCCGGGCTAAAAGCTGTGTAGAGTTGTTGAAAACTGAATTTAAAACAAATTGTATTTATTAAGTTTTAGTTGTGCCTAGTCCCACTCGTTATCTGCTACATTTATTTCATCCTTGGTTTTTTCTCCTAGTTTCGTAGGCGTAATTAATGAGAAAGTTTCATTGTAATTTTGCATACGGTTATTATAAATTTATGCTTTACTTTTAATTGAAAATAGGTTTTACAATATGTATACGTACATATCCTGTGTAGATGTTATTAAAATTGAAATGAAAATATGCAAGGGATTTTCATTTTGGTTGCCTTCCGGGTAATTTATTAATATATTAAAAATATTCATACGTTTAAAAAGTTTTGTGAAATATTTTGTTTTGGTTTTAGAAAATAATGTTCATTTAAAAATATTTTCTAGTATTGTTCTCATTCCAAGTTTTGCTCAATTCACTAACTGAAATCACTATAATATTAACAATTTCAATTTAGTAAACAAATTTACAATAAGGTTAACATAGATTTTCTTACACTTAATTTTGTTTCGTAATTTTGAAAAAAGTGTAATATCTCGGTGGAGACTTCTATGTTGTAAATACTAAACAGTGATTTCAGGGACAGATAAAGCTCTCTAATTAGGATTAGTCAGGGTCCCGGTGTCCCAAAAGCGCCAAAAATAAACTGCCTAAGCAATTTTTAAAAGTTTTTTTTACTGTCAGAGAGTTAAAATATTTTAGATAAATGTACCAAAAATTAAGTATCTAAAACATTTTAAAATTTTTTTCGCTTGTAAATCTTTGCAAATTCATTATTTTATGCAGGATGCTGCCACATCGGTGATTATTCCGATTGGGTAGTTCATTTTTGTTCATGCGTGCCACAGGAATATTTTTTCCACAATATTCGGACATACCACGTTTTTACTAAAATGAGGTCTACAAAAATTTTGTTTAGATCTTAATTACTGTATTACTTGCACCAATGTTCTTACAAAATAAGTTTTTAAGGAAACACTCGTATTGATACTTATTAATAACTCATATTCTTTAATGAGTACTTTCGAAGTGTTAGGTAACGGGACATTAAGAATTATCCAACTAATTAGGCGTTTGAAGTAACACAGCGTAAAACAATTACAAAATATAAAATTTAATTATTCAGAATGTATGTAAGAAAATATTTCTTTTTTTCATAATTACAATCACGAAAGTCATAAAAAACTTTTTAATGAGAGTTATAAAATTTGTTATGACACGGCAACATAATCATAAACGGCATGCTATCTATTGATCAATTATCAGTGGACAGTTAGTTCTATTTGGACGTTAAATATTAATTGATTCATTAAATCTACAAAGTAGGCACAAAATATTTTACGTCGTAATAAAGTGACGCTAAAATGAGAAGGAAAAAGTAGACGGTACATGCTTGAGAGTTAACAGTATGCCCTCTACGAACAAGATTTTATCTTATTTATTTATGTAAGTTTCTAAATATAACATTAGATATTTACCATCGCTTTTCGCCTTCTATTCTTTTAACATAGCTGCTCATCAAAAAATCAACGAAACGCTAATTACTTTGAAAATTTTTGCCTTTGTCCAGGAGCTTAAATCTCAGCTAAAAACATTCCGACAATGGTTTCGAACAGACCATTTTAAAACCTGAAGTTTCTATTTTGTAAATCCAGAATTTAAATACTTTTTTTCTACAGGTTAGTATTTCCTTTTATGGCAATTCATGATAAAAAAATCAAAGCACGTTGACAAATTATCTATGTTTTTTGCACTTTAATGGTGTCTTTAGAAAATGCATTTTTTACAAAGTGGACTTTACGAAAGGTAGGAAATTTGTTTGGTTGATAGCTTTAGATTTCTAAACCCGAAATTGTTGTAGCATCATTATTTTCGGAAATGGTAAGAGTTAAAAATATCGTTTTTGTTTAACCACAAATAGATTCTGATTATTGATCGTAGAATGGTTTTTATAGTTGCATTCAAAAATAATATGATGCACAATCTATTGAAGGAATTTTCCAAAATTTTTTGCACAATTTTAAGGTGGAAAAAAAAGATTTGAAAGAATATTTTGCTGCTGAAAAACGGTTAGTAGACACTTCAAGTTTTAAAATGGTCTTCCAAGAATCATCGTCTGATTATTTTTTGAAATATTTTTGAAAATTCTTAGCATTCCTTTAAGTTTTTTAAAATAATATGCAAGTTTCCGAAAACGTTTCCTGTAGTCAAAACTTTTACAGGAAATCTACCATCAACAAAATTTTCTAATTATTGTTCTCTAATGTCTCTTACAATAAATGATTATTCGTTTTTATGTTTACCTACTATTAAAAAACGAAAAATTGCATGGCTCATTTCCGTACATATACATATACCACGAGATGAAGAACAAAAACAAGAAAAGAAAAAAATTATGCCGGTAAATTAATACACGACTACGAATTCAATTTCTAAATATAATATACATGTCCTAGTTAATCAGTTGTTCTACTATATACAAATAAACATATTGGTACAAGAATAATCATACATCTGTAAAAATTATGCGCAGTGACCAGGAGAGTATCCAAAAGAGTTAACATACTAATCTATAAAGATTTATAAGATGCACATCTTGAAGAAAATTTTTAAAGTAAAAATTAAGTAAATTATTAAAGGTGTATGCAGAGCTGTGGACAGAAATGGCGGACCCCGAGACAAAAGCACCAATAACGAGCCAAAAAAGCACTTTTCTTAAAAATTTTTCCCCGAAAAAAGTAAGTGACGGAAGAAAAAATCACGTCTCTTAAAAATTTCTTCCCATAAATATGTAAAGAGCAAAGAAAAAAAAGTTTTTACTTTTTCTCGGACCCATTACGACCGCTACGGGTTTCCTCTACCAGTTCGGGCCCCGGGGCTACAACCTCGGCTACCCCAGCCTGACTAGCTTTGAAATATTTTATTTGATTCAGCCTTTTTTCAGTGTTTGTGAAATCTACGTTTTATTTTTACTATTAATTCTAATTGCTTAAAAAGATAGGACCGTACTACAGTCTCACAATCAGTAATCGCAAGTTAGAATCTTATTACTGTCTCTACACATTTTAAGATTAAACATTCCTTCGTTACCGGATCCATTTGATCCAAATAAGTACCTTCCAATAAAGAAAGAAAGAACTCATCTATGATGAAAACCATTTTTGTCGAAGAAATTGTTTCACTGCTACAAAAATATTTAAAATACAAATTCTGTTCTCTGTTTTTCATTTGTATAGTTCAGAAGAAAGTTTATTCGAGTTAAATTGTACACCTATACAGTATGCAAACATATATTTGTAATTGTAATAGTTAGTGAAGACGAAAACTAAGAAATTTTAATTAGGCACAACAATTCTCTTAACCTAAATAAATAAAATAGGAACATTTTTATTTTTGTTGTAGTTTTTTTTCTTTTTTTTTTTATATGTAATTTCAGAAAACTTATGTAAATATTGAAACTATGATAAAAATACATGTTTACTATTGAATTACAAAAAAAGTAAGGTCAATTCGGTTCACCAGAAAAATATAACGTATTTTCATATTTTTTGGAATTTTTTTGGAATTTTGTGCGATAATTGTTAAAATGGTCCACACATTGTGTGATTAACTGTACTGACATTATTATCGACACTAATCATGATTTTTAGATTTCGTACTGTAATTTTAGAAAAGGTATACATATTGTATAGAAAAAAATAATGATGTGGATGGCATCTATTTTGGATACCATGCCTCCAAACCACAGTGATAAAAGTCGTCTTTAAACCCCAAATCTCGGTAAATTCTGAAATCGTGTATTCACTGAACCAGCGGGAATTTAGTACAGTGTCCATCCAATGGTACGTACTCCGACTTTACGTAGTGACGTCAGCGATTTAGTGGGGTTCTCCTCTCACAGATATGTTGTTGTTTGTCTGTGTTGGTGAAAATTTATGTCCAAAGCCAGAGTCAGGGCCGTAGGTAATATTGTCCGAGGGTCTCGTAGCCTTTAAAAATTTTAAAATTTTACTGCAGATATATATGCACATATTCTGTATAAGTAATATGCAAAATGAGTAACGTAAAATTCTAGATATTCTAATCGTCAACTATCAGAGATATCAAAAACAGACTTCACCGTTAAATTGACCTTTAAAAATGAGACTAAACAGTGTAGTTTGACAAAAATTCTAGAATGTTCTATTTGTCAACTAGCAAAGATATTGAAAAATCAATTGTACCACTTAAGTGTCCATTAAAAAAGAGGTCAAATTACACATTTTGACAAATGTTCTGGAATATTCTATTGGTCGACTGGCAAAGATATTCAAAAACAGACATCGACATTGAATTGGCTACCAAAAAAGAGACCAAATAACACATTTTGAGAAATATTCTAGAATATTCTATTTGTCAGTTAAAAAAGATATTGGAAAATCTATTGCACCACTTAATTGTCCAACCGAAATTAAACTAATGTAAACCAAATGTCCGATTTTGACAAACAATTTTTGCTATTTGACGAATAGAATATTCTAGAATATTTATCAATATGTGCTATTCCGTCTTTTATTCGATGACCAATTAAATGGTGCAATCGATTTTTCGATATCTTTGTTACTTGACGAATAGAACATTCTAGAATTTTTGTCAAAATGCGCTGTTTAATCTAATTTTTAGTGCCAAATTCAATAGTGAAGTTTATTTTTTGGTATCTTTGCTAGTTCACGAGTAGAATATTCTAGAATTTTTGCAGCTTCCGTTATTTGGCGTTTTTTACGCTGATGAATGCGATAATGAAATTTATTTTTCGACAGTTTTCTAAAAGAAAAGTCGTCACTCATATTCATCAGTATAACATTAGATTTCCTTTGTCTACACAACGGAATTTTAGGTGTAAATTGTATCTTAAGATAATTTTGTTTTAAATAAATTCAGATAAATAATATTTACCGACCCCCGAAACAAAAGTTTACCGTCGCCCCTGATCTTCGGATTTTACTTACTTCCCCTTAAATTTGCACCGACCACTACGCTAAATTGGATTTGTGGTGTAATAATGATTGTCTAGTAGGGTGTAATGCTTGCTCGCTTGTATTCACTAATCATTCTGCAACTGTCCTTGTCCTTTTTCTTAAACAAGAATGTAAGCGAACTCATTCCAATATACGTGAGTGAACGTTACCAAAAACGGGCGAATGTTCGCACTTGCTCGTTCTCGTTCGTTTATTCAGTGGTTACGTAGCTTTATACATATATTATGGACTTGATACATAAACAGCTATTATTTGATTAGCATCTAGCATCAGCAATGCTAAGCTTGACATAAGACTTGTTTCTCACAAAAAGCGACGAAAAATACAAAAACCAAACAAAAAACACGTTCCACCACTCGTAAATAATATAGCAACATTGTACATATTTTTAAGACGAAACTTTATGTTGTATACGTTTTCATTTTGTGTGAACGAAATTTTACTCGTTATTTATAACACTTTTTTGTGTACTCGCCTCTACTTTTCTCATGCTTTCTCGTGGCAAAGAAAGGAAAAAAAAATGGAAGTAATGGATACAGAGAGTAAAGCAATAGTATAAATTATACAAAACAAAGATATAATGACAAAAGAAATTTATTTAATATAAAACTAGTGAGTAACTGGAGCTATCACGAAAGCTTGTTTGTGAATTAGTGTTTCTCGATGCTAAAAGTTGCAAGCGTGTTAGCGCTTGTTAATGGAGCTGAGTTTAGTGTTCTATATTTTGTTTAGTATCAAAAGAAACTATTCTATTCATTCCAGCTTGCCTATATATGAGAATGTAACTGTAATGGTGGTGGTGAATGTGGCGAGAAAGGATTCCTGTGGGATATGCTTATACTAATGATATTAATTCTTATAAGCGTCTATTAACACTTGAAACTTTAAATATTAAATCATTACACAAAAGTAACCCATATAAGGTACCTAAGGCATTTAAGGCCCAGCGGGTAATAAGGCCCATTAGCTATATTTCTTACCAAGAAAAGTTCTCTTACTTATCAACAAGTTTAAAATGAACTTTCAATCATTTCAAAACCAGATACAAAAGTTGAGCTACTCAGAGTAACAAACTCATGTCATATTTTAACAAACAAATTTAGAGGTTACATTTTCGTTCGTTGATATAAAAATTGTGCACATTGTGAGTGTTATATTAATGATTTTTTAAAGGTATGTTTCTTTCAAATTGTTATCAAAATTGAAAAAAATTAATATTCTTTAAGTTTTACATCAATTAATTTAGTTTATTTCTAAAGTATTTATATAAAATGTATATAAGCATAAATATTGACATGTTGATAATAAGGCCCATGCAAATTTTGTTTGGGCTTTATTACCAACACAATTAAAATCAAACACTACAAAGTCAAATCAATTAAAACAGGTCTGAAGTCATTAACAAATGAAGCAAAATTAGACGCACAACCTTAAATTACTACAGTTACTCTAATATAAAAATAACAAAAAGGAAAAAGGACAAAATACTAAGTACATTTAATTTTGATTTATTTGTTGCATTTGTTTAATGATGCCAGATCAGTTTTAGTTGGTTTGGTCGAATTTTTATTTTTATTCCTTAGTGTTTGGAAATATGGCTGATAAAAAGAAGATAGCGTTGTGGTCTGAGGAAGCACTGGTATCAGCCTTAAGCTATGTCACTCGACATGGCAATCAAAGAGAGGTTGCAAGGAGATTCGGAATTCTAAGAAGAACTCTTATATTTAATAATTATATATTACGACTTAATATATTCAAACACCTAGTACTTGACTTTTTTCGAAAAATATGATAAAAAAATTAAAAATTAAAAATAATGACTTAGGTAATTTTTTTATTGTTGTTTTCAATAACAGTCACGCACTCAAGCGGGATTCAAGGATTTTCGAAACTTTTTTGAACGTGTAAAAATAACAAAATATTTTGATATATAAGTTCAAGTTATTCTTAAAGTATTTTCAAGTTCAAGTTATTCTTAAAGTAATTAAAATCCCCCAATTAATTTAAAAAAAAAAATAATAAATGTACTATTTCAGGCAGTTGTAAGAGGTGGGCCTTATTTTCTACACCAGTCGGAAATAAGGCCCAATTGCAGACACTTTTTAGAATCAAATTTTTGACTTGTATAATTACAAATTCATTAATTTTTTTAGGAATTTTTATCAAAAAATAAGTAAATTTTTATAATTAAATACTATATTTTTGATATTTTATAAGATATATAAATAATAAGAATATTTTGCTTAGGTGGGCCTTAATTGCCTTAGGTACCTTATATGGTAACACATATTTTTAGTGATACAAGATGTTTATAAAACAGTTTTCAACATTTAGATATTTGCGCAATACCATGCGACTAAACAAATATCCCATAATTCTGGAATTAGTTACAGATTTCGCTACCGGAGTTTACAATAAATAACTATGGAAAGGCATCTAGAATATGATGGTGACGATGCTTGAAAACTTAGCGTGTAGTAAAATCTCGTAGATACTAGTGGATGCCGAGAGATGGGAACGGGAGTGATTTTCTTAACCCGTTCCCGCCCGCTTCCGGTTTCGCTTGACACTTCCGTTCAGTATTCCTATAGCAAAATTTTCGCCCGTTTTCTAAAAATTGGTCTCGTTCCCGGTGAGACTTGCTTTATTATTTCGAGTTCCGCTTTTTTGTATTAAATAAATGAAAATAGAAGTGTAACACCACCGAAACATTTTTCCATTTCCGGCCGCTTCCATTCCTTTAAAAAAATTTTCACTCCCGGTTGATTCCGCTCCCAGTCCGTTTTAAGAACATCACACCCGTTCCTGGCGGGACGCACCGGAACCCGAGTGGACCCTTAAAACGCCCGGTCTGATTCCCATCTGTATCTAGACTTTTAATTTTATTTTTGAGTTAAAACAACACAAACTTTAAAGAGCAAGAATGGTGGCTTTTATCGTATTTCGACGTGAAAAACTCCAAAAGCCAAGTTAGATAATTTTCTCTTACTGTAAGGAAAGACACAATGGGCATGTTTTATAGTTCAATAGAGACACATAGAGACGATAACAAACATTAGCTATTTATTAATCTGTATCCTAGCTAAAAACTATATCCTTGTTAAAATTTAGAAAAATAAAATTTAAACTGGATGAAATAATACATATGACATCACGTTTAAACTAGATAATTTAATTAAATTGGGCAATATGTATAAAATAATTTTTTGTCGAGTTTGTTTATTATTAATTTCATTACTTGGCAACGGTACTATTCTTTTTTTTTAATTCTATAGTTCAACTGCAGTACCCGCGACGTCGTTCGCGCAACGCATTGTTATAAACTCAATAATAAGAAGTATATAAGTGTAATAATTATACAGAACTTGCATAGAACAATAATTTTTACGTAATGCATGCACATGGTTTTTGTATTTTCCCGAAGTAAGGAAACATTTTCTCGTAATAAAAAGTATCCTAGGTGTTGTTGCAGGTAATAAGTTATCACCACACCAAATTTCATCAAAATCCGTTCAATAGTTTTTGTGTGATGTGTGCACATGCGCAAAATAGTTTTTCTATTTTCACGTGGGAATGAGATATTTCCCCCGAGTAAAGAGCATCTTGGATGTTGATCCAAGCAATAACTTATCACCATACCAAATTTCATCAAAATCCGTTAAATAGTTTCTGTGTAATATGTGCACATACTCAAAACGGTTTTTCCATTTTCCCGTAGGAATCAGACATTTTCCCGGGATAAATAGTATCTTTGATGTTGACCCAGGTAATAAGTTATCACCGCACCAGTTTTTTTTTTAAATTCGCCCAAGAGTTTTTGCATAATGTGTGCACATGCTCAGAATGGTTTTTCTATTTTCGCGTGGGAATCAGAAATTTTCCCGGAATAAAAAGTATTCTAGATCTTAACCAAGGTTATAAGTTATTATCATACAAAATTTCAATAAAATCCGTCTAATAGTTTTTGCGTGATGCGTGAACAGACAGACAAAAATTTTTAAAATCGCTGTTTTGATATCTACATCGATAACTATTTGCAGTACCAGTACGATCTTCAGAAAATATTCCATGTACAGAAATGGTCTTGTTACAGTTTTATTATATGTATAGATGATATTGGATTATACTTAGTTTTTGACTACCCGTACTTAGATTATACGTAGTTTGTACTCGATTATACGTAAACCGTTGCAATTTTTTGATACCTTTTTTTAGATATCGAAGCATCACGCCTTTATTCAACGGTACTCGGGTTCAAAAATATATCCATGTTAGAAAAAAGATGAAAAACAAACTTAGACAAAGAAGCCTTTATTTTGTCGGCTGATGTATCATGGTTGTAAGACAACTAACTACTTCAAAAATTTATTGACCAAACTGAGTTTGTATCATAGATTGGAAATTATGCGAGACAAGATAACAGCTCCGCTCATGCACTTATTTTCTCCCAGCGAAACTACCTTCCACAGTCAAGCAACTGAGGACCGCAAAATCAGTGAATGAAAGAAAATCATGTGCGTATAAAAACTGCAAATACGAATACGAATGTCAAAATGTTGCGAAAGCGAAAATGAATATTTCCTACAACCACAGTCTATAATTCTATATCAAACGACAGATTTTTCGATAGACACTCTATAACCATAAAAAGTATTGTATTGTAAGTATAATTGTTTTGCGAAATTTTAAGCTTTATACTAACGTTAGATTAAAGAATAAGTATAGAATATAATGTAAATTAAATATAAATCTAGGTACTTTACTGAAGAATTATCGTCTGAAAGATTTCGTTTATAAATAGATTATCGAATTTTGAAGTTACGAACTGTATGAAAATTTTCTCCATTATATAGAATGAAGCTAAATTGTTGATGTCGCAAATATTTTGTATTTAAACCTAACACTATAACTTGAGACAAAGAAATGGATACTTTGAAAATGAGTTTAGTATTAGTAAAGGATAGTCAGAAAATCTCCTTAATATTTTTTGGAGGGAAGTAGGTGTTCTTCTATCATAATTCGATAGGTGGAAATAAGGATCAACCTTTTTTCCAACCTGTCGAAATGAGATAAAAATAGAGATCTAAAAAAATTTATCTATAACACGACGGCTTTAAGTAGGTGATTTAAAAAAACAAATTTCTAGATGGCTACAAGAATATGGTTGGTGAGTGAAAATAAACACCTATTCGAACAATAGAACATAAATTTAATGCAAATGGTGACTGGTGAAAACCCTTCATAGATGGATGAAGCTATCGACTACCGTCTCTTATGCTAATTTTAGAGATTTTGCTACCATTGTGTCCTGTGTGAGTAGGTATGTTTCATAACGATGCTACGAACGGTGGTATTTCCTGAATAAAATACACACACACAACCGTTTTTCATTTGAATTTAGAAATACACAATGACCTAGGTTATTTGTTCGTACAAAAAAAAATTCACATACAAAGAGTGATAGCGAATTTAACGAAACTTAAGGTAATACGGAAAGCGAATTTAAGGTAACTTTGTTAACATTAAATATTCTTTGAATGTTATTCACCGAATGGTTGATTATATCTTATACGGGAAGTGTGCTTTTAATTCTTAACTTTTTGCAATTGCATTTTTTAAAAAGAAAATTTATTATCGGGTACATTATATTAATCTGATTTTAATAATATCGATTCCGATAACAATAGAGGTCCATATGGGTTATTTATAAGACAGTTCGATAATATCGAAAAAGAAAATTAGCAATAATCTTATCAACATGACTTGAAATATCACAGGTAGTTTTTGTAATAAAAATTTAAAATACACTTACGAGTGAATATAATACATTAAACAAACAAAAGCAGGGCCCTATTTTGGTCCGCCATAAATGTTAGAACGTGGGAATTATAAAATATTAAAATTTATTAAAATTTTTATGGAATAAGTGTTTATGTTCCTACGCTCAAGGGAAAATATAATAGCCATATAGTGGTTAAAACTATACGCTTCAGTGGTGTAGCAACTTCATTTATTATTTATTGGGTCATTCGGAACGTTCGTGCCGTTTCTAGTGTAATTTAGCATCCCGATTTTCTTCAAATGGCCGAAAACTGTGAATTTTGAATGCTCAAAAGTTGGCGCTAATTCTTAACAGTTTGCCTCAGGTTTCACTTTATTTCTTGACGGATAAATTAATCGTCAATACACACAGGTCGACCGGACGAAGCTTCATATTCCAAAGAAAAATTACTTTTTTGAAATGTAGCAAACCACTTTCTATAAGTTCTGTCAGAAAGCACATCATCACCATAAACACTACAAATGTTTCTCGTTGCGTCAGCTGCATTAGCACCTTTGTTAAACTGGTATAACATGACACGATGTTCCTTAATGTCTAAGATTGCTCGTTATTACAACACTATCGGCCTAACACTAACATGTTTTTGCATGTTTCGTTTGCGGTTGCTACTTGAAGAAATATGAATTTATCCGAGCGGTTTCGAAAATGGCACGATGACGTAATAGTTATCAATAAATCTTTGCATCCGAAATTATGGTACTGTCTGAGATTCCTCTGTAAATATAAGGTGAACCATTAAAAAAAAAAACTATATGATTTGAATGGGAATATTTGATCCACAAGTTGTAAGTTTACGGATCGGATAAGTGGACTGTATGGGATGGTTCAATCGAGTGGTTAGAATTTTAAATGTAAAGTAATATTTACTAGTGTCAATATCACTTACTTGCTGTTATAATGTGATATTCCATGTAGTAGCTTTGGTTTCTCCAGCACTGCTTCGATAAGGTTAACAAAAGGGAAAAATAGGAAATACTAAGGTGTCGACACAGTATTAGAGCCACTCTAACACTTATTAATATTTTAACAAATTGATATTTAAATTATTAACAATATTGACACTAAACAATAAAATTAGATAGCTTAATTCACACAATGGTATTATATTGTAACATGTACGACCTGGTTGGTTATACATTCCAATAAAAACTACATTTTTTTAAGAGAAATTAAGTTAACTTAAGTTGCTAAAATATACAGAAGTCAGTAAAACTAAGTTATGCGATGCCACCTAGTAACAGGAAATAACAACACGTATTTTATTGGAATTCAATTAAGTTGAAAGGAGTAAATACTATATTTTAGTTTATATAATTTTTTTTTTTAAGAAAATTAGGTAAAATAATAATTAGTTATTAGAAATAAAATTGGGAAAAAGAGAATCGTTCCGGTATGTGGGAAAACTAACCGTTATGTATTTTATTTATCAGGCATATGTAAAGGAAATATTTAATTTTTTCTGTTATTCAAAATCTCCCTCGGATCGCATTACTGAGAGTGGCACTATTGAGAGCTTCTAATTATATCTGTGAGTATCTGATGATAGTATATATTTCCCGCGTTACATTTTCTATTAATTTTGCCAGTGTTACATTTTAATCCTTATTTCAGTTTCCTACTCTCTGATATTTGATTGATATACCTGAATCACACAGTACTTACTATTGTAAAAAGTTAAAGTTATATGGTGAGTCGGTAAATATTGTCAAACAGAATTTAAATTGAATTTTATTTTCGGTTTTTTTTTTTTTGTTTGGTATGTATGTGTGGTACCTGCTATTGGTTGGTGTTGATGCTTTGTTTGTTTTGTTTGTTTGTGCTGTCAAAATTGAACAACACAAATTGTGGCCAGTGTTTTTTTGATGACATATTTAAATGCATTATGTAATACGTCACTACGTTAGCATAGGTACATAGTATGGACAAATCGTTGCATTATCTTCATTTTTAATTAACAATTAAATTAGTGTAGTGCAAACTTATGTTGAGTCATTCATTCGTTAATCACACACAAATTTGTGAATTTGATGTCATCAATTTGTTAAAAATAGATCAGTTGTATTGACAACTAATAAAGAATTGAAATGATCTAGAGTCCAAATTAAAAATCATGCATAAAATATATATTCACGTTAGATGTGGTTTACCAATTTCTTGAGATTTATTAGATATTTTAATGTTTCCAAAATTCATAACTACAACCAGAATAATAGGTCCTAGTATTTGTTATACTTTGTCTTCCTTCAAAATTTTAAGAATTTTAAGATGACATCACTATTGTCAAAATTTTAGTAGTAGCTTATTACTAGATCATAAATACCCCTGTCTCAGCAATCTACGTAACATAGCGAATTTCCTTGCACTAATCTAGAGTCATTTCGTGTGCTTATGGGCCACTCTCAGTTTTCAGCCATTTCAAAGAAAAAATTTCAAAATAGGACAAGATTTTTAGAATTTTTTTTTTTCGTATTATTTTAAAATGACAAAATAGCAACAAATTTCAATGTAATATCTTTAGGTACAAATATATAATAAAGAAAGAAAATTTGTTTTTATGTGCGAAGTAAGCACAAAAAGTACTAAACCGATTTTAAAAATTTTTTCCCTATTAGAAAACTAAAATGATCCAGATTAACAAAGGATATGTTATATATAAGGCCCTCTGAATCATAGCGACCTAAGTAGATTCTAAAGCGAACTAGGTACTCAATTAATTTTGAAAATTTTTCCACTGTTTTAAATTATTCCAAATTGACATTGACTTTGTTCCATCTGGTCCGTTCAGGATATTGGGAGCCCCAAAATTAATTTTTTTCATTGTTTGGAAATTAAACAATTGTAGGCCGACATGGACTATATTATATTAGGTTGTCCAAAATTCTGGAGAAATTTATTTTTAAATACTATTGAATTAGGAGAGAAGTTAACGTGAGGTCAAAATTGTCCATCAGAGTATTATAAACCCAAAAAGGGCTTAAAGTAAACAGCTAGACGGCACTTGAGTAGCAAGATCAGAGTGTTATGGACTACCAGATAGTAAGGCCATAGTGATTGTGGACCGCTGGGTAGTAAGATCACAGTGATTATGGGTCACTGGGTAGTAAAGTCATAGTAATTAGTGACAGAAATTCGCAAAATAAATTTTGATTCTTTGTAACGTTTAAGCGTCTTTTTCAGTGCCTTATGTTTTTAGCTTTATCTCATAAATACTTATAAATTAATCCCTTATCCGCTATTGACTCCAACCCCTTCTTTCGGAATGGGTGGAAATAGGACATAAAAATACTTCCGCCGACATTTCCATTTTAGAAGCGTTTAACGAGCAAAACCAATCACTACAAATAATAACATATGGTACAGAAATTCGGGATATCTGATAATTAAACTTGTAATACAGATATTTGTAAGAAAATATATAAAACACCAAAATAAAAACAAAATTAACACCTGAGCGAAGTCAAGATGGGCTATTAGAATATATATATATATATATATATATATATATATATATATATATATATATATATATATATATATATATATATATATATATAATATATATATATATATATATATATATATATATATATATATATATATATATATATATAATTTATCCAAAAATTTGATTTTAATGACAAACGTCCTATAGCATTAAGAAAATTCATGATAATGTATCATTTACTCAGAAATTTTTAATTTATTCGTACGTAATATAGATTCTAAAAGTTATAATAAATAAAAACAAAGATTTTGATTGCTTCTATTCAACGGAAGTATATGTTTTTTCTTCCGTAGAACACTCCCTTGTCGCGATTTTTCATAAAATCGTCCATAATTCACAAATAAAAAGGACAATTGGTAAGCTTTTTTAAGTCACACATTTCATTTATTAATGCCTTTCATTCCACTTAATATTTAAGAAAAATATGCTTGGGACAGTTTTGTATAAAAATTTTCCAATTAGCAGAGATATAGCCATATATATATATATATATATATATATATATATATATATATATATATATATATATATATATATATATATGGCTATATCTCTGCTAATTGGAAAATTTTTATACAAAACTGTCCCAAGCATATTTTTCTTAAATATTAAGAAAATAATTATGTAAGTAGAATGAAAGGCATTAATAAATTAAATGTGTGACTTAAAAAAGCTTACCAATTGTCCTTTTTATTTGTGAATTATGGACGATTTTATAAAAAATCGCGACAAGGGAGTGTTCTACGGAAGAAAAAACATATACTTCCGTTGAATAGAAGCAATCAAAATCTTTGTTTTTATTTATTATAACTTTTAGAATCTATATTACGTACTAGTGGTTTATAGTTACGTACAACTAGTGGCTCAAACGTGTGGTTTACTTACAAATCCAGCGGTGAGAGAGAATAAAGTGATGTCAGCGCACTTAACTCTGCAACCGAACGAACTTCACACCGATTGTGTTCCGTTTCATGATATAAACGATCGCGCCAATGCACAGTGTGATTTCAGTAGCATTTTCAAATTGTAACAGGTGACTGATCAAAAAATATGAGGGCAACATTTGATTGCTGGTTTTTTTATGAAATTTTTATTGTAAAAATATGATTGCGTTTTACAAAGATGCTTACTGTATTCTAGTATTATTCACATTCTTTTTACTGAAGCAGTAATGGTACTGAAAATAAATATTCGTAATAATACCTCTAATTCTGGAAATGAGACACGACAGGAAACTGTGAATTGACTGTAAATAGAATATTACAATATTATATATTATATTACTAAATGCGTTATGGCATGTAAAGAATACCTGATAAGTTGTTGTCTTTATTAATACATAAAACTCAACAATAATAAGATCTATTATGTAAAATCTACCTAGAACCGCGATTTTCCAATTAATAGAGAAATTGTCATATATATATATATATATATATATATATACATATATATATATATATATATATATATATATATATATATATATATATATATATATATATATATATATAGCATGTGAGTTTTAAGAGTTGCCATTTTTATTACAACCAAAACAACCTTTGTATAACAGAAATGGTTCTGGAAATTAAAAAAAAATTAAAAAAATAAACTTGGGTAAAAAAAATTTTTTTGCTCATTTATGTTGTTAATTAATGCATTAGATCAGTTTTATCGAAAAATCAATATATAATCTCATTTAAAAATCTATAAGTTCCACACTTATTTGTAAATAAACGGTTTGGCTGTAATAAAAATGGCAACTTTCAAAAAACTCACACAGTATATATATATATATATATATATATATATATATACATATATATATATATATATATATATATATATATATATATATATATATATATATATATATATATAAGTATATATGATTTTACGGCAACAGGTTAGGACAAAATTTATTTGTAAGGGCGACGTCATTTAATGATGGTGGGGATTCAACATAATGCGGACTTAAAAGAGATTGCAATTGTCAATTTTGTGAAAAAACCTACTGATCAGAAACGCTAGATTAAAATTTTACAAAATGTATTAAAATAATTATAGATGTTTATACAACACTTTATTACATTGTATTTATATTAGAATGTTGTTGAAATAAAACTTTATTATTATTACTATTGAAACTTTACAACTAGAATTTACAGTGAAGAGTTAGAAAACGTAATAATATGTATCTGTAAATACTTGGTAGGAGTTAGCAGCAAGCACGGTAAGCGCTCTGTCGGCAGTTTGTCGTACATATATATATATATATATATATATATATATATATATATATATATATATATATATATATATATATATATATATATATATATATATATATGTAGTTAGGAGTTTGATGTTTAAATATTTTAAACAGTGTGTGACATAACTCCTTCGTGTATTTTAGGTATGATTAAATATTCAAAATATCTACAGAGAGTACGTACGGAGACCTTACGGCATGCTGTGTACATACGTAAAGTTGTCATGTTCTTACCTAATGTTTTGTTCAACATTTTCCGTAAAAGAATTATAAGTATCATTCCCGTTATAAGGGGATGTCGGGTAAAAATGAATAAAACCAAAAAGGGATTTTTACCAAACTCTATGTATAGGAAGCAGTCTAATATACTGTAGACTGAAATTAATACTTTTAGTAAAACATATTTTAAGGGTATTGCTTTTAGTAAATACACGCGCATACAATAATAACCGTTCTACTCAACACTCCTCCCATGGCCATCAAAACCTTTTCCCTAGCAAAAAAATATAGCAGGATTAAAAATTTAAAAGAAAATGATTGGTGAAGAAATTTGAGCACTTTATTGCAATTTTTTCATCAGTTTTAGTGTTAGGTAAATTGAGAACTTTCCTTGTTATTGATTAAAATTAAATCTGTTGGGTCTAATAGTCATAATCGTTCATTATTATACTGGAACTCTTAAAAATTTACAAAATCCCCCTTAGAAATTTTGTTATAAACTCAAAAAATTTTGAGTGACTGTAAATATCTTAAACTATTTCCGGCCAAGCCTCCTGAGGAATATGGTATATTCTATATAGAATATACTATCAAAAATGAAAAGTACTCCCTCTCGCAGAATTTTGCATAACCGTTTATTTTTAACATTTTCGTTTACAAAAATTAATTTTCCTGGGGAATCAGTTTACCTTTGGATCAAAAAACTTTTTGACGTGAGTGTTCTTCTATTTCTAATGGTGAAAAAAAAAATATCGCAAAAACTTTTGAACTTGGGAAAATATTGGCAGAAAATTTTTTTTGCGAAAAGTGCCCAAGAAAACCATGTTCCGGGCATCGGACGTGTTTGGCTGAAGACCTTATCCAAGATTATGGATTTCTAATATTTTCACCAAATTTCGTCAAAATAGAATGCTACATTCGAGAGTTATCGTACGGAAACCTAAACGCACATATATATATATATATATATATATATATATATATATATATATATACATTCCTACTTACATATATATAAATATATAAAATTTAGTGAATGTCATTTTGAGCTTCTGGGGACCTTAAGGTAAATCAATTACAAGAAATTTTCCTAGCTTAGAATTTGAAATTTTAGTATATTATAGAGAAAGATATGATGCATTCACTGACACTATTTTGAATAATTTTTGACGTGTAGTTTAGAAGAAATAAATTTTAACAGTTAGAATTTTTAACGTACGAGTAAATGCAAAAGTACGATTAAAGGTGAATCAGAGGTATATAATTAAGTAAGTTGTGTCATTAAAAACCAGCTTTAAGATTTAAATAGCTGAATTTTCATTCTGAAAATTCGCTAAAAACGAAAAATTATTTTCTTTTATGTTTTTGAATCATTAAAAAACTATTTTGTTTAATATTGGACGTTTAGTTATTGTAATAAATAGAATAAAAACTACAAAAATGTTTAATTTTTATAAATGACAGGAACACACCCATAATATATTTGTTTAAGTATTAATTATAATGTGTGCTTAGACGTCAACTACCAGAATCAAATTCAATACTTTTAAAATTATTAAAATTAGAAGACTGAACAATAATCAAATATTAAATACTGTCGCATGTATTATAAAATTTAACCTATTTTTCTACACATAAATTATATTTATTTATAGAGAAAAAAATAAAAACGCCGTGAGCAGCGGGGCCCCATCACGGTAGTCGAATTCTCCCCTTCATCTTCGGTATTGAATGTCTACAAGCGAAATGTGATTGAAAGTCTACAACCGAATTGTCATTTTGTTGGTTTCAAAACTGGTGATGAGTGTTCGGCTGATCGAGGCTTTAAAAAAAGGTTTTAAGTATTTAAGGGCTGTATCTCAGTAAATTTCAATTTTGTGCCGAAAACAGGTAGCAGAAAAAAAGCCAACACAATTCGTACGAGGACATTCCTGCCCATGTTTATCCGCTAATTGCCTTTATGTTTCAGTTTTAAAAATTAAAAAAGGACCTTAAATAGTAAACTGGAAGGCCTTTATAAAGATATTTTTTCTTTCCAAAAAAATCCAAAATTTCTATTTTATAAATACTAAAAATCCAAAATTCCTAATTTATAAATAAACAGTGACTTTAATAACATTTTTAAATTACTTAATATGTATGTATTTCATTTGTCATAAAAGTAAGTTCACTTTTTTTTAAATTTTTTAAAATTACTATTCGCCTACTTGTATTTAGAATAAACATAATGCTTTTAAAACACATTTAACAATAGCATTCAATTCCGATGTAAAAATGGGAGAAGTGGGGGGAAAAGTGATGCGGACTCCCTACAAGGTACTAGCTGGATACTAACTGAATACACGTACAAAATTTCAGCCCTCTAGGTTTCCTTATGGAGTCTCTAGACATGTTAGAAAACAAGCAAAAAAATTAAGGAAATATTGGCGTAAAAATCGTGGGGGTAAGGGTTAAAAGTTGAAACCTCCAAAAAACAGTGTCTGGCTATTAGCTTAACCTGTACACCAAATTTCAGCCCTCTAGGTTTATTTGGGGAGATTTTGACCCGAACGAAACTGTTAAAAAACAAGAAAAATCATGTTCTTTTGGGTATAAAAATGGTGGGGGTAGGGGTTAAAAGTCGAGACCCCCAAAAGGCACCCCCTTGATACTAACTCAATCCGAATACAAAATTTCAGCCCTCTAGGTTTATTCGGGTGACCTGTGCGAGTGGTACAAACTTCGAAAACGGCGAAAATGCATGAAATTGTAGCTTAAAAATGAGGGGGGTGGGGGTAAAATATTAAAACGTCCAAAAAGCACAACCTAGGTACGAACTTTATCAACACACCAAATTTCAACCCTCTACGTTAATTCTGGGGGGCTGGGGGCCTGTTAGATCCAGCGAAAATCGTTTTTCCCCCCTCTACTCCCACCATATCATCCTAGGAAGCTGAATTTTGGATATGTTGTAGATAATTGACCGAAACATTATTTAAAACCGATTTGGAAAAGTTCTATTGCTTTTACGCCCCCCACCACCCCCTTAAAGGTCGGGTCCGAAAAAAAATTTGCCCAAAATTTGACCCCACTTTGATAGTATTGTTGTGCATCGGAGTAAGCCCCACTTACCAAATTTCATCTCTTAACTTCCATAGGGGGGCCCTACACATATTAAAAGGTTGCGGGAAAATATATATATATATATATATATATCAGACATCTTTTTTTTTTACATAATCGTGTTCTACGGGTCCGAAAACGGATAGCGCCCCTGGTCTCGCCTCTCGCAGCTCTTATCGTATAGACTGTATAAGTCTAATTTTTCGGAGAAAATTCGACTAAAAATAGACTTTGTAATTCATTTGTCAGTAGTAATCGATTCATCTTAAATTAAATTTCTCTTATAGTTCCGAGGTCAAGTCGCGTCACGACAAAAGCTGTAATAGTTGAATTTTTATACATTCGAAAACTCGCTAAAATTTAAATTTTTGGATTGAGTTTCATGAGAACAAAAAAAATTATTACAAAATAACCTAATTTTTTTTTTCATTTTAACTATTTAAAATGTATTTTCTCTTCTTGATAGTAGCAAATGTCGAAATTAAAAAATAAGACGAAAATTTCATTTGTTCGAGTTTAACAATTATTCCATCAACAGAAAATATGGAAATATTTTTAAACGCTGGCTCTAATAAATGTAATGATTCGGGAATGTTAATTTATGCAACAAAATAACATGTTTAAAACATTAATAGTCAACCACTAGACTAGTCCGTTGCCTTTGTCGATTCCTTTTTGGTATTTGTTTTTTCTGTAAATTAAATAACACGTTTCATCGACTGAATCTTTTAATTAGACACCGTGTTGTGACATGTTCTATCTGTTATTATACACACTGTGATCGCCCAGCCGTACACAACCACACACACTATTCGGCGGTTCGTATGAAAATTTCGTTTGAACGAAACAGGTGTGAAAGTAATTGTTAACAAAAATAAACAGATGTCGGTAATTATTTTTAATTTTAATATAAATTTTCGAAAATCTATTTTAAACATGGAAAAATGTTTGCTTCATATTAAAAATTCTTGTACGCTCTACTTAATGAAAGTAGATATATTGGTACATTTTATAAGTGACAATAAAAAATTTGGAAAACGAGTCGGAATATTAAATTTCACAAGTGGTGCTTATAAAACACTTTTTATTTTTTATAATTAGTTTTCGTTTTATATAGATATATTAAAATATAAAATTCACATTTAGTTATTGTACTGAATTATAAAAAGATGAGGAAATACTAAATTTTATAATGTTGAACTAAATTCGGAGTGGTATTAAATATTTTATTAAATTTCAAATCCAACCAGATTTGCGTACTTTTACAAGAAATACGTATCTTTTAATTTGTGTAAGTTAATGTTTAAATAAGAAATTACTAACATCTACTCCTTTCAGTGGGTTCAGCTGGATAGAAAAAGGTAACGTGGATTATACAAAACTCTTAAAAAATAACTTCAACTATCTAAAAATTGCAGAGCCAGTTATATACTGCGTTTTTCTTATAATATATAGATCTTAACTTTATTCAAAGAATAGTGCTCGCTTGCAACCATGCTCTTATAAAAACCTTGATATTCCCCCGAAATTCACGGAACCGCAACCCGATATTGTTCATGTTGGATTCCATAAATCTTTAGTAAACATTTTATTAATTTAATTTCTTTCATTTTATTAATGAAAGAAATTCAAAATATTTACAAGAATCTCTATATATATCTTTTCCACGTAAACCACAAAAGAAGACAGGCTAACAAAAAATTGTGAATTTAATTTCAGAATCATGTAATTACTAGTTAATCCTCTCTTTAATTCTCTTAAAAAATATTGTTTAACTATAAAGTTTAACGATTTAATATATTATACAGTTGAAGACGGGATTGAGTATGATCGTTTAATATTATTTGGTTTAAGTTTATGTAGATTCCAAAAAGTTCTAAAGCTTTTAGTTTCCCAAGATCCGATAATATTTTACAAAAAATTACCAGGCACTTTATTTATCTATTTATTTATTTTAATTAGATGTTAATCATTACTAAAATAAATAACAATTTTGTTTTTCTATAAGGAATTCTTATGATTTCATATTAAAGAATTTTATCAGTATTATAATTTAGCTTTTATCCAATATTCCCCTACATCTATGTTTTGTTTCGTGATAATCGTATCTTAATGTGACAGTAGATATGTAATATATTGGTAAATATCTTACAAAAGTACCTTTTGGGTAATACGAACTAATGTAATAACATTTGATATCTTTCAACATTCTTAGTAGATACAGGGCAAATCTTAAGAGAATAATTTCGTCATAAATCTTCAACTAAAATGTAGCTCTTATTTTACTTATTGGCAATATCAATGAGGATGCTAGTGCTAGAGTGGTGTTTATGAAGCTCTACAGTTAGGATGCGGGTGCTCGTTACCGTTAATTAAAGGTGTATATTTTTAAACTTTTTTAAAACAAAGTTAAACTAGTAATGAACCATATCAGTTAGTTTCAATTAAATAAATTTTATTTTTTTCACCAGATATCGTAGTTCTATTAAACAAATACCGTAGTTAATGACCAGTAATTATTTAATATTAATTCACGAAATTTTGAGGCTCTTTTTCCGATGAAATCAGATCTTTAGCGAAATTTACAATGCTTAATTTTTTTTTTTCTTGGATGTCGATGTGTCCATATCTTATGAGATCTGAGAGATAGGTATGTATCGAAAAATTCTGAGACTGAAAGAATGTCCTGAACATTTTGTGAATTTCTTGGGCTTATCATTTCATTTATAGTCCGGGCGTCCAGTATAAATAAAATCGAAATAATTTTCTTGTCGATAAAACATTAGGAAAATATACCATATAAATCACAAGAGTGGCTATCGGTCCAGAATTTGATCGAATAACAAGGAAAATCCCACTTGTGATATAAACAAGTTACACGCTATTTGAAATGGTAGATTTTCCAGTTGTGAAGGATTCCATTTCTCATTTGGTGGAAGGCTGATAGAACTCTAATCTAATCTAAATTAGATTAGAAATTCTCATAGAATATAGAGAGAAATTCTCATAGAAATCTAGTTTTCCTAAAAATATTCCTTTACCTTCCTCATCGAGACTTCTTCTAAAACTAGTGAGATACAGATTATCATGTCTCATATTAACTCGAGCAAGTAGACAACTTGTTTATAGAGAAATTGGGATTTACTCATCGTTAGATCAAGTTTCGGACCATACGTACCTGTAAACCATTTTTCATCGTTTATATTTTCCAAGAGTTCGATTTTTTTTACATTGGGCTCTCCGCCTAATAAGTATTTATGTTGTGTACCATTCATGTCTTTGGTACGTATGTGTAGGTATAATCATATTCAATTCCTACAGGAGTCATAAACTTATCTAAGGCAAAGTGTTGTTTTTAATATATGTATGTACACAGTGTTCAGATGCGCATAAATAATAAATATTTCAACAAAAATATTACATCTGCTATTATTTAACCATACTCTTCTTTATGTGCCTTCTTGTCACATGTGTACAATATTTAATGTGACATAGCAAAATACCTCCCTAAATATCTATTTAGGAAAATTTCAATAATTTTATCAATGATTTTTACTGTACTATAGGTATAACTATTGTTTTAATAAATATTTTTCAATGTTTTGGATTATGATAACACAGAATTTTTTTACAGTAGTATATTAATCTCTTACAAGAGTGTTTGCCAAACTTTTATCATGGCGAAACACTTCTTAAATTCTGCAATTTTTAAGAAAGACTAGGGTAAATTTGGATCTTTGCTATATTTATTACGCATGTGATTTATACCAGTTTGTTCCGACATTATTCCGAGAAATTGTCCAGTGACTTAACCTCTACAGTGCGTGATTTGAGGATAATGGATTTTTTATTTTGAAAAATGTGGAACTTCTTCAAGATACAACAATCTGACACTATTTGCTAGAAAGGTAGACCAGTTACACGGGCAAGCCATTTCCGTAGTTACAAAAGCAAACAAACCTTTAATTACCTTTTTGTTGGCAAACAACCAGTATTTAATCAAAATTTCTTGATAATGTGGTTCGAAATTGACATAATGTTGAAAATTGCTTCCAGGCAATATTTTTTGATTACCCTTTGTCCGAAAAGGAGATTTCGTCGGTTTAACCGGTTAAAGATAAAAATGTCTGTTGAAAAAGAACATTGTACCATAATTATATGAGCCAATGATCAAAACTAAACGTAAATTTGGTCGACTAATCTAAGACCATATATTTTGTAAAAATTAACCGTAATAACCCATAGGTAAATATTTTTAATTGTTAAAAATAATATCAAAAATCGTTATAAAAAATTAATTTAATAATTATTAACTTAATTAATTTAAAACTTGCCCGAAAATTTGGTGTTGCTTTAAATAACAACAAGGGTTTTGTTACTAAAAAAAACTCTTTATTTTATTAAGAAATTGTTCTCTACTGATTTTACATTACAACCAAATTTGCCATTGCAATTTATAATTCCCATAATTATACCTACTTGATTCGAGTAGGCTAACCGATTGAAGCATAATTAAGAGAATGTGATGACAGAAATAAAATTACTTTTATTTAAATTAAATAATTAAGAGAATAGCTTAGGTATATATTATAGTTTTGCTTTTGTACTGTAAAATACTCCATTTTTGGTTGAAAATTCGATTTTAGTTTTCTTCAAAGAATGTTCAGAAACAAAAGTTGTTTTTCTATTCGGAAAAAATAGAATCCTACCCTAATTGCAGAAATTCGGGTATTATCAGCTTTTTATTCTCTTACATCAACAACTGTAAAATATTGGAACATTCTTACGATTAAAAAACTCATTCTTCGGAAAACAAGCTTTAAGGAGATATGTTTAGATTAATTATGAAATCGGACATAACAAATCAGATTTAGAAATACAGTTTCAAAATATTAACGTTGTTTTATCAAACTATTATGCTCAAATAATAAAATCAACGTATTTTAATTAAAAATCCTTTATATCGTTATTAAAATTTGAATTTGTCATGCGTAATATTAATTGATACATACGTTTCTGATTCAATTCAATAAAATAATAACGGTACGATGAACAGAACGAAATTAAACAATTTGGAATAAACGAAATAAGCTGTTTAAGGGGAGGTTTACTTGAGCGTTGTTAAAATAAATCGATTTTTTTTTTTTTTTGCAGAAATTGGTAGCTAATTAGGTGTAGAATATGTTACCAAAGTGATTTTGCTAAAGTAATTTAAGGGAAGGTTTACTTGAGATTTGATCAAAAAATAGATTTTTTTTGCCGGTATTAATAGCAAATTATGTGCAGAATATGTTCCCAAAGTGAGTTTACTGAAAATAATTTTAAAAAAACGATTTTTGCACAAAATCCAAACCCAGCTTTCTATAAAAAAAAAACACAAAAAACGAAGTTCACGCAATAATGAGTATTAAATATAAAATTTTGAAAATACGTTTCTTTATATATATTTTTAATATCTCAGAACCATATTTTTGGAACTGGTTGACACAATAACTCAAAAACTATTCGATGGATCCTTTTTTTAAATTTTTTATTTTAAAGATAATTCAATTCTCTCGCACCTATACCTAAGTCTGATACACTCAATATTTTTTTCTTTTTTATTTTACTTTAAAGAGCGGAAAATAAGGCAAAAATCGTAATAAAAGTTCACACATCGGCCATTTTTTTTTCTTTCAGCAATTTATTGACATTATAGGTATAGGTGCCGGTACTCTTCATATATTTTATAAATCTTTTTTGTTTTTGGATTTCAGTGGTTTATTATCGGCACTATGATGTCAACCAATAAGGCATCGGATTTTCGGATCGTCCCACTGCATTATGTATAAAATGGACAATTTTTCATATTTTTCCTTGAAAATTTTTTTTTGTCTAGACTAATACTTAATAAATATGTGTACAAAATTTGAAATTGATATTTACTTCCGTTCTTGAGAAAAAAATTCCAGAAAAATACATAATTTTTAAGAACTCTCTAGTAAACCTCCCCTTAAATGAAAAAAAGTAGGTAATAAGCATAAATATGTTGTATTTATTTAAAAAAATATTAATTAAATTTATAGTTAAAGTAATACCTATATGTATGTATAGATGACTGATTATAAGTTTTAATAGGATTAAAGTCTGCAATTTTTAGATACATTTTAAGGAGTAAAATACAACTTTTCTTACTTCAGTACAACTACAATTAATTTTCATATGATCATCATCAGATAAGGGGATAGAAACACATCAAAATTGATTGAATAAAAAGTGGTATTTTTACAAAGTAAAGTGTTTTATTAATTACTAGCAAATATGGAATTTCATAAAGCAACGCTCAAGTCAATAAAATATATTAACGATGAGGATGATTTCTGATGAAAATGAGGAACGATGAAGATGAAAAATTACACCGATTATTACCGAATCGACTATTGTAATAATAAATTAGTGTGCAAAACTTCAAAACAGTCGATATAGTAGGGTTTTGAGAAATCATTCGCATCGCAACCCACCCCAAAAAATTAAGTACCTATTTTAACAATGTCAGTTATTTATAGTGCTTCACTTCGTTCGCTAAAGAAATATGAAAATTAGCCATTTTCATATTTCAAAGGTCCAGGTAACAGGGGTTCTCCTGTAGCAAAAATTTTTAATTAGAAAATTCTTTTTTTTCAATTTTATGTACCTAAAATTTAAAACAATTCAATATTGTCCTGAACTCTTAATACGTACTTGTTTGATGTGTACTATTTCAATAAAAATTTCTGGCCTGTGATTGGTGTAAAAGTATTTATGGTGAAAGCGCAGGTAACTATCCCCATTTGGTACGTCAACAAAAAAAGAATATATAATAAATTTGTAAATAATAGTTATGTTTAATGAAATAAAAAATCCTAACGATGTAAAATTAATAAATTTCATGTTCGTACTAGTAATTATTCATTTCTATATCCCGTCGCGTCCCGTAACGTCCCGCCACGCCCACACATTTTTTTATAATTTGTAGGTACCTACCATTAATAAAATATAATGTATTGAATATTAATTAAATATTAAAAATCACGTGTAGTAAATGAAAATTTATATTAATCAAAAAATATCACGGTTGAATAAATAACAAGCCCATTTAATAAATAATCGATGAGCGAAACAAATATTTTTTTTGCCGAATGTATTGATACAGTTACCGAACAAAATAACTGACACACTTCATACTACTAAAATAATTTACAAGTATTTTACAATTGGAGATTGTATTTCTTAATTTGGATATAACTATATATTAATAAACTTAAAAGCAATATGAGCACGACTAAGAATCTCTCTTCTACTTATTAATCAAAAATTTACGGGCGTAATTTCCTTTAAAAATCTCCTCTTAATCACTCCAAATTTTAATATTTCACATTTTAAAACGTTTCCACCATTACCTTCTTTTTTAATACTGCGTAGACCAAAAGTTGTCAATCTATGACCCGGTTGATTTCCGCAAATTAGGTATATAAGGCCATTCATTCCTTCTCCCAAAGCTTTTTTTTTATCTTAGTAGCCTAAGGTTTTGTTTTTAAAAAAATTTTGTTCTCTATTTTTACTTGCCCTTCGTAACACTCTTATTTTGATTGATTTTAACTCGCGGGCAAAAACCTAAGCTTGCCAAAAACCCCTGTTTTAGGCGAGGATTACGTGCCAAAAATATGCCGTATTCTGAGAGTTGATTTTCTTCATGTAAATATACGAGTTAGTTTTCAAGAAGTTCATAAAAAGACTTAAAAGAAAATTATCCTTAGTTGATTTTTTAATTATCTATCTAGGTATTAAAGAGACTGTTACACATAAAATCTATACATATAATAAAACTTAAATAAAAAAGACCATTTCTGTACATGGAATATTTTCTGAAAATTGTACTGGTACTGTAAATAGTTATCGATGTAGATATCAAAACAGTTATTTTTAAAATTTTGTCTGTCTGTCTGTCTGTTCACTCATCACGCAAAAACTATTGGACGGATTTTAATGAAATTTGGTATAATGGTAACCTATTACCCGGGTCAACACCTAGGATACTTTTTATTCCGGGAAAATTTCTCATTTCCACGGGAAAATAGAAAAACCATTCTGCACATGTGCACACATTACGAAAAATCTATTGGACGGATTTTGATGAAATTTGGTGTAGTGATAGCTTATTACCTGCATCAACACATAGGATACTTTTTATTACGGGAAAATGTTTCCTTCCCTCGGGAAAATACAAAACCATTTTGAGCATGTGCATGTATTACTCAAAAATTATCGTCCTATACAAGTTCGGTATAATTATTACACTTATATATTTCTCATTGAGCTTAAAACAATGTGTCGCGCGAACGACGTCGCGCCTACAGCTAGTAGTTAATATTTTCAGACACATTTGGATTGAATACGATGGTATTTACGGTAAACAAAAAAATTTTACTTTTAATAAGTTTATGGCCACTAAAAACCCTTTCAAAAAGTCATTCTATTTATTCTTTTGCTCTATAAGTGAAAGTACCAAATCAACCAAAAATGATCTGGCGTCATCAAGCAAACGCAACAAATGAGGCAAAATTAAACGCTCCCAAACATCTGTCTCTTTTCTCGTTTCATTTGTTAATAGCACCAGACCAGTTTTAATTGATTTAGCCTATATCAATATAACAGTTGGTTAAATTACAGTAATTTTACAATATTACAGTAATGTTGAAATGTGATATCTTCCAACACGGTTGTTTACAAAAGTTAATTTAATAATTTAGGTTTTCGAGTGATCGATGTTGACTGACAAACGACAAATTTTGGTGAATACTAAGACTTAAGGTAAAGTATAAAATTACTCTACGGGTATACCTAATTAACTGCTAGTAAATGAAATTAGAAATACTAAAAAACTTGAAATTCAGGTGACTAATGGCGAGTATTAACTTCAAAGTTTTTCTGTGTTTCTTTAATTTTGTCCGGTTGTGTTCCGGTTTACTGCTGAGTTAGGCACTATTGAATGATTGAAGTATTGTTAAAATTATTTATTATTATTAATTACACTTGTTAAAATAATTTATCAATACATTAATAATTATTCATATTTTTTATATTTTTTAATCAATAATAATATTATATAGGTACCTAGATGTTGGAGAAGAAAATTAATAATCGACAAATTACACTAAAAATTTAAAAATTGATATTGTTGTTTCCCTAAAAATGAAAATTAAACATTGTAAACATTATTTACATAATTGGCAATTGAATTCATAATTAAATATTCAGAATACAGTTGATAAATTAATATTTTTGAAATATTAAAAACATAATGATTTTGTGACTTTTTAGTTAAAATTTCATTATAATAAAAAATTTTTGAAAATGTCAGAACATCTGTAATTGGTTTCTTAAGTGTGACTGGCATATATTAAGTGTGAAAATATATTAGTAGCTACTTACTTATACAGTAATTACTAATTTTTGTTGTTCATTAATGGCTGCATAAACCGAAACATGTGACAGAGGTACTGATTTAAAATGAAAGTAGTAACTACAAATTTAAAATGTGCTTTAACTGTTTAAAATAGAATATCGTAAAATAAGGTTCAGATCCATAAATTAAGGAATACGAAGAAGACCCAATCGAGAAAAGATCGATATTTTTGAGAACAATGTGTTATTTCCATGTATTATATTTTGTATCTTATATACTTATGTCAGTTGTTGATTCGGCTGTGTAATATGATCATGTAGTTAGAAATACAAATACCTTAAAACAAAAATAAAATACCCCTGTCGCAGCACCTGCATAACATAGCGAATTTCCATTTATAAAAATAAGTTTTTCTGTGAATTTTCACTCTTCTAAGTGATTTTTCCTCTTCTTTCTAATGGTGGAAATAAATGTTGCAAAAATTTTTTAAATTGAGACAATTTTGGCAAAAGCTAATTTTTGTCACTAAAAATTACCAAAAAAAACCATATTCCAGGCATCCGACATGGCTGGCTAACGAACTTGTCCAACGGTGTGGGACTAAATACAAATATAATACATAAATTATAGTGATTATTATTTTCTGTTTGTAGGGACCTCAAAAAAAATTTCTACCATAGTCTCGGGTTCAAGTCGCATCATAAGAGTGGCTGTAATAGCTAAATTCTATTCTGGAAATTCGTTAAAACCACCCCTAAAACCTATAAGTCTATCAAGTACTTAACACATTGATATTTTTTTTTGTATATATCATCATCTAAAAACATTTCAGTCCCATTTTGACAATCTTGCCAGAACTTAAATACTTTTTTAAATTTTTTTTATTGTTAAAATAGAAACGTTATTTTGAAGTCGGTTAAAATTACTATATTTTACATCAAAATGTCAACACAATCACCCCCTAGTTAATTACCCCTAGACTTGATGCTAGAAAATTGAAAAAAAAAACAGGTCATATAGATTTTTTTAATTTAGATTTTATTTGTAATGATTGAGTTACGAAATTCAAAAGGACATTTTAAAAATGTGTGTATTCGCTATGAGCTTTTGTTTGGAGGGAATCCAGCTCCTCAAAATCGGCTCCAGCGCTCAAGATGGGCAGAACATATCAGTTTATCAGGACGGCATTTGTACATAATTTTAATATGTTCTTTAAGAAATAGTACTTTGTCCAAAATAGTTGTTTGATTTTTTCAAGGCGAGTATTCATTACGATTTCCATTTACCGGCTTCTACAAAATAAAAAAAAATCATTTGTAACACTACTATCAAACGTAATTTTATTTTGAAATCTTCAAAAAGAATATAAAAGTTACCTCTTATATGCTTTTTTTGAGTTAATTATTGAAAAATATTCAATTTTCCGAAATTTTTGAGGTTAAATGAGCGGATGTATGGTTTTTATTAAACAAATTTCAGCTTTTTAATATATTTTTGCCTTAAAATATTTAATATTTTCAAAAATGTATGATAGAATTTGTCAAAATTTAAAATTATTTGTCTTGTCAAAAAAAAAAAAAATAAATAAATAAATAAATAAATAAATAAAAATAATAATATGCAAATTTATTTACGAGTAAAATGCTGTGTTTATACATAATAATTATAACAGTATTGTTATTTGGATAAAAAATTACGTAAAAGTATTATTGTTGGAATATGATTTAACGTAATTTTTATGCGATTGTAGCAATCTCTTATTAATTTTAGTAAGGTGTAAACTTAATCTAAATTCTGACCTTATCACATAAAACAATTTTCTTGGTAATTTTCCTATAAAAAAATGGAATAGATAGATTATAAAGATTTACTTGACTGAGAGAAATAGAATATAACTGAAACGTTAAATTGGATTAAAAAAATCATGACACGTCACTTATAAAGCCGTTTTTTTCTAATGTAGCATCGCAAAAAATGAGACAGAAAAAAAAGACTTGCCAGTGTAATAAAAAATGATTTGTTCCAACATATTTTCTAACTTTTCCCAAAAAGTAATTAATTTAGAGCAATCGTGTTTAAACATTTTTTACGCATATTGCCTTTTACTTTGGCTTGGTGTAAACAAAATTTAAAAAATTGCTTAATTCTGGTAAAAAACTCAGTTTATTGACAAATAATGCACGAAAAACCTACTTCTGGGCATCCGACGTGTCTGGCTAACGAACTTAGCCGAGCCAATCTAGTCTTCAGTACGCACACAAAATTTCATAAGCATTAAACGTTTCGTTCGAGAGTTATCGCGCCGATACATAAATAAATAAATATATATATTATATCATTTTCGTATTCTAGGGACATCAAAACATATTTCTGTTATAGTCTCGGCCTCAGATTGCGTCACGAGAGCGGCTGTAATAGCTGAATTTCGAATATAAAAATAATAAACAAATTGCTAAATACCAGTGAAGAAAATACAAAAAAAATACTTTAGCAGAAAAAAATGAATTAAATTTTTAAAAAAATGAGATTACTTTTAAGCAGCTAAGTACCGTAATAGGTGTGGGTCTCTAGCGTTCGTCCGAACCTCCTCGCTCCAAACGTCGACTGTAGTCGACATAAAATAATACACAATTTTTTAATATATGACGGTTAATATGTTGTTATGAATGTCTATAAATGGAAAGAAAATACTCGTTTACAATGTTTCATGAGTTTGGTTGCCATTCATAACACCAGAAACTTTCAAATGTCTACTATAGTTGAAATTAAGTTATAAAAAATAATATATATAAATATATATATATATATATATATATATATATATATATATATATATATATATATATATATATATATATATATATATTAAAAGTCTAATTGGAGGATAAGTGCGAAATTTTAATTAAGCAACACTCAAACCCCGAGTTGCTCTAGCGATGGGCCTTAAAATATCACAATGTTTTTCAAAGTCATATTTGAAATTTATCAAATCATAAAAGTAACCAAAATTTTTGACCACAAAGTGGTTAAAACTTCTGTCGGGTAACTTTTTAAATTTCTTGATTTTCAGTAATCTTTATTGTTAAAATTTTTGACCACAAAGTGGACGACCGCAATATAAACCACAATTTATCTTTATTTTCAAAATAATCCTGAATAATGGAAAATGTATGTCCAAAAATTTGACATAGTTTCCCTGTAAAACTCATTTGTCTTCCATTACATTAAAAAAGTGAGTCACCTTAAATGATGCAATATCTTAAAAATATTTTCAGTAAATTTTTTTAATATTTTTTCCACACTCATTTAGCAACTTCAATTTTAATATCAATTTTAAAATCAGCTGGAGATACTTAAAACTAAATGACGAGTATGCAAGGAAAAGATCTACCGTCTATCTTCATTTAAATCGCATAACAAAGAGATATCTCTATAGCAAAAATATTATAGTTCTTTTTCATTGTCTCTTTTATTACCTACTATTACATCTACATGTTAAAGTTGCCTTCCATGCATTGCCAAAGTACATGGTCCAACACCATCTAGGCACTCTCACTCGATGAGTGTAAAAAAAAAAACTCATTATCAATATACGGGTAACAGTCATTAATAATTTTGAACAAAATGTAATTTTAATGATCGGCTAGAGTCCAATAATAATCGGATATCTCACTAACCCCCTTTAACATTTTCACACAATCAATATCGGATAGGTAATTTAATACCGATCAGGTGATATTTGTTTAATTTAGTGTTGGGACATTAAACTTCGATATCGTCAACATTATTTATAGATAATTGAGTTGAATATTAGTAATGTTGCAACGAAAATAGAATTCAGAATACATTTCCATTTTTATTAATTTTAGAAGCTATTACAGTTTTTAATGGAACGAACGTTCAGTCTTTTTGTGTAAAATATCGATACCGTTGTCCCAACTCTAATCCAATTATACGTAACTATAAATGAATTTCAATCGAATATACCGACATATATCGTATATAGATATAATTATTGGATATTTTTGAAAATTTGATACATTATCAGTCAAATGAAATAATTTGTTTACATGCACTACACCAGTGATTCTCAAAATGGGGTTGTGCGAGCTATTTAGGAGGGTCTTAGAGACAATTGATAACAGATTCCATACCCATTTTTATACATTTCCTACCTATTTATACATGTTTCAGGGTCCTTTGAAGATTTTTAAGTGAAAAGGGGGATCACAGACCAAAAAGTTTGAGTGCCACTGCATTACACAATAAATGTACAAAATGATTCATAAAAACCACTATCCATGCTAATTGATTCATTAAACTGTTGATTTAGTTAAGACCTCTTAGCGTCTACTCCGAGCAACAACGTATATCAAAACTATCGAAACTGAATGCATCCTAATTTGAAAGACATTTTAAGAATAGATTTTAGTATGAATTTTTTCTTAAGTAAAAAGTAAAAATATTAAAAAATACAGCTGAACCTCTTTTTATGCGTTTTTTTAACCTAAACTGTAATAATTTACTTTGATAAAATTTCTTGTTTAGAAAAGCAATTTCTAAAGAAATCGTGAGGTTTTGAGAATTTTGATTTATTTTCTATGAATCTTTTTTATACGGTTCTCAATGAACCGTATAAAAAAAGTTTTTTTTTTACAATCTGGAGCTAAAATTCTAAAACTGTACTTTCTATATTTACTTATGTGTTTTTGAAAATTTTTTTGTGCGATTTTTTATACGGTCTTTCTATTCATTACATAAAAAAGTACATTCTGTAATCAAATTTATGTTAGTACTTTTAGTAGCACTAGTAGCTTATTATTCGTATTATAGTTGACAATTTTATGTATTTTTATTTGGTCATTTTTTGATTCTTTTTTGAATAGCTTCTACACACATATAGATATATTTCGTCAAAATAAAAATGTCATTTCTATTTAATATTATATCCATTAGTGCATGTTGTTAATTAAAAATTTTATGATAAATGACTATATTTTTTTTTTTTTTTAATACTTTTCTCTGCCTCTGCGTTACTGATGTTTATGTTGATGATGATGATGACTTCGAATGATGAAACTTTCCGACTCGTTCATTTTAGTCGCCTACCTATTATACTCACATGTACGCATTTATTCATTAATGTTAAAGAATAATATACATATAATATATTAGCGAGATGAAATTTTTGAAGTGGATGGGCAGGGTAGACCGGGGCAAGTTTGGTACAGGGGTAAGTTTACACAATCCTTATAACTCACAAACCGTTGATCGGAGCGCAGCACTTGTCAGGCCAAACAAGTTACTGAGACTGCCATTTGCAAGTACATCAGTTTGCAACCAGTACTATTAGTAACAAACAACGTAGAGCAGAATTTGTGATTTTTTTTGAAATGGGTAAATTTTTACGCTACTATGTTGATGTGAATAGCAATTATACTATTAGATCTTTACAATTCATAATGGATTATCTTGTTAGGCCGTTCTTTTACGGCTATTTTAAGATAGTTTGTTAAATGCTAATCTCATTAAAAAATTTTATAGGTTATATTTTGTTGAAAATATGCCGAAGGGGCAAATTTACACAAGGCACATGGGGTATGTTTACACATATGATAACTGTAGGTTTATTGAAACTGATTCAATTTTTTTTGTGTGCATGAACTGTAACAGTGATTTTGACTGTGACTCATCCTAATAATTGATTTGTAGATACTATGAAATTTTCGTTATTTTATATTTTTTGGTATTTGAATTGGAAGTTTTGTGTTTTTTTTTGCTAATAAAACTGATTCGCATATTTATTTGTTTTTTTTTTTTTTTTTTTTTTTTTTTTTTACAGTTGTTAGGCCTATTTTTTCCTATTTTAGAAAGTGTGTAAACTTACCATAGGTACTTTGAAGGGGGCATGTTTATACAGGCGACATCACTCAAGAAAAAGCTAAGTATCTAAAAAGGTATGATAGTAGGAAGGTTTTTATAGGTGTCAAAATGAATCTTAATAATCAAGTTATATTAGAGTATAAAAAGCATGTAAATAGCTGTAATACAAAAAATTAGAAAAATCGAAAAATAAAAACTATATCAACATGCCCTGGTCTCCCCTATATTTAAATTATACTTAATATGCTCGCCGCTAGGATGCAATAAATACAGTATACTTGTCATTTTTTTAATTATTTATGTTATATGAAGTTTTTTTTTTATTTTTTTTTATTTTTGGAAATTAAGACTTGATGTTATTGCCATATTATGTACTTTCTCTTTTCCATTTTTTTTAATCAACTTTTTTATTATTAGTGAAAATTAATATAACTTTTTTAAATTCTGTGTCTTTTAGTTTTTATTTACTGATCATTCGGAAGCCTGTATCAGCAACATATTATAGGATCGCGATTATATATTTAAGATTTAAACTTATATGCCTCAATTATTATTAATTTTATTAAAAATATATGAGCCGTTTATTTTGAAAGTGGGGCAAATCAATATTTTGTTATTGTGAGATACTTAAGGGTTTGCGTTTCAACAAATTTAAAAATATTGGTAAGTGTTAATAGACATATTTTTTGTATTTTGTGGCATTAGATAATGTAAGTTTATGATCCAATAGTGTTCATAGTGCTGACTAAAAAAAATAGTGGTTTTATTGTAACTAAATGGACTTGCCTCACTTTTAAAATTAATGAATTATTGTAATCGTTAATTTAAATCGATGATATTTGGGTTTTATCATTTAAAAATAAACATAATAAAAACTTTTCATATGACAGTTCAACTTCAGAAGCACATACTGCGACATTATTACCCCCTGCCAGTGCCTTAGTAGTAGAAATGAGTGTATGAAAATAAGTATGTACTTTAAAATGGTGACTCACCCCCTTTACAGTGTTGCTTAAAATGAATTTGTAAATTTATTCTAATAGTTTTAAACTATTTTCCTTGAAGAAGTTTTTAATTACTCAAATAGTACGATTATGTCGACACAGTCACCCTCGTAGTTAACTATCGCTGGATTTAATATTAGGAAACTGAGTAAAAACAGGTCGATTAGATTTTTTTACGTACATTTGAAATCTGTAACTAAAACTTTGTTATATTTTTTTTACTCCTTTTCGCAAAACTACCCCAAAAATTTTTATAAACTACCCCTGTTGGTGTAATTTAAACAAATTACATATCAATGGATAGCTTTTTAATAAAGAACAATATCGCCAATTTAAGCTTTTGCTCTATTTCTTACCGTTTCGAGATATTTGAAAAATTAAATTTTCACCCCAATTTTTGGTGGACGATTTCACCCCTTCAAACTGCTTTTCCGCAGATAAAAAAAAATACGTGTTACTTATTTTTTAGTGTTCTACAACATATCGAATTTTCATCAAAATCAATAGGTCCGGTCTCGGATATTTTACTTGTAAGATGGACTTGCACCACTATCAAAATAAACAGATTTACAATACTGTTAAGAGTTAAAACTTCAATCTTCCAAATATTAGGCTTCTGAATTTTTTTGACCATAAATTATTGACAGGTAAAAAGATCATACTTATCTATAACTACCATTATCTTCATTTTTTTCAAAAATGGACTTGCCCCAATTTCAAAATAAACGGCTCATATTATTCATAGTAGGTAAATACCGTAAATACATACATAAATACTAAGACGGAATATTTGAACGGATTTCTTATTAGATTAATTAATGTAATTGTATAGTAATTTTGGAGAAAACTTTTACAAAAATTTATACAATCCGAATATTGGCATGCGATGTGAAGGCACCTTTGGCACATAGTAATTCAGCGTGTAAACACAGTAACGTATCCTTATTTGTTTCCATCGGATACGTTTATGAACATTCTCAGAGAATCTCCTGGGTAATGTATATATTTTAAATAAATGTAAAAACAGATTTGTTACATATACTTCCAATCAAGGTGAAATATGTATTTAGTACCAATCGTTTAGTATCAGCACGTGTTACTTAAGACGGTTCTACACGATGCTACGAACACCTTCCAACATTGGACCTTCGATGGTTCATCGCATCGTGTGGCCGTTGTTCGAACGTACGAGTGTCCAATGTCGACCGTCAAACATTCGCATTTGGCCATGTCCCGCTCGATGTCGGTATTCTTGCACCGAGTCAAAGGGATGCTTCGAACGTTTAAAGGTCAATGTTGGTTGCGTTGGTTGGTTCGACTCAGCAGCTGCACGACTCGTTCATGTGAAGAGAGACAACATCAGTGTATAACATTAGAGATAACATCAGACAGATAACAGCCTCGTCCACTGAGTACCAACACATCATCATTCGTATTGGATCAAACATTCGATTCACCGTGTAGCAGATACATTCGTCGCACCAACTATCGAACTTAATTGCCTCAAACGTTCGATCGAACGTTGGAAGGAACGTTCGTAGCATCGTGTAGAACCGGCTTTAGAATAAATTGGTTTCCTGTGTGGCAAGTAAAACATGTTAAAGTGAGATGGAAAAATTCAAATTCGGTTATTGCAACAATTAGATTCTCAGCGTCAGTAGGGTAACAAACATTTAATATAACACACGTACCTCATGGTCTATTTTTATATTGCAAATGAGAAAAGCAAAAATAAATATTTTATTCAAATTTGTAGCAAAAGAACGTACTTTTATTATTGTAAGATCGATTCGAATTCTGGTGGTTGTTTTTTTTTTTTTTTACGTATACTTTTACTAGTATTTTCGCAACTTTTTATGGCTATACAAATCGCTATTCGCCATTCAAAATATTAAAAATACTCCTTACCCCAGTTTTCGCTTCTCTCCCCCTCCCCAACAAATTATCATATGAGTGCCGTTGGGATAAATTAAATAATTATAACTTCGACTAGAAGTAAAAGGAAAATGATGCACTTCACTGAGGGTTTGCATAAACTTAAGCCTGAATAAATTGAAAACATTTTTTAAACGTTTTCAATTCACTACATGCCTGACTAATATCCATAAATTGTTTTCAGCCAAGGGTATTATTTTAATAATACTAACCTCTTCACGGTAACTACACCCTACTTACTTGGAATCAATGGTATAAAATGCGGGCCTTAACGCTCAAAACAATTCAGTGGGACGTCATAAAATCGCACTGTCAATTTTATTTATTTATTTATTTTTTTTAAATAACTGGAATCATTTTTCTTAAATATTTTTGTAAAGTTGTACTTTTCTGCTTGAACTCTTAGGCCCGATTTACATTAACGCTCCGCTCTCGGTACGATATCACTCCGCTCCTGGTTCGATATAATATTCTTACTCAATAAACAATGAGCGTATCGGTTCGATATCAGTCACGGTTCTCTCTCGCTCCAATGCCACTCCAATATCAATACCACTCAGGTAATATTTTATCGGAGCGATATCAGACTTGTTACATGGTGTGTACCTATACTGTAAACACTTTTTTGATTCCACTCCACTCCGCTTGCATTCAGTTGTTATGAAAAGATATTTGTATCAAACTGAGACCGAATTGCTAGCGTACCCAGAGCGGCATTATAATGTGAATAGAAAACGAATAGGTACCAGCATTATATCAGCACTCTAATATGAACACAACAAGATTATATTGAATCGAGAGCTGAGTCATATCGTACCGAGAGCGGAACGTTAATGTAAATCGGGCCTAACACACCTATAAGGATAAATGATAATGACTTAAAATTCTGTCAATGATCTTAAGAATCTGTCAATGTTCCTGATTTTAATATTATTCCACAGATGTTCAATGTTGAAAATAAAAAAAATTACCAAATTATAAAATTTATTGAGTCATTTTTAATCATTAAATGTATCAATAATTTATTAAATGTAGATAAAAATATTTTCTCGTCTAGACTGTGTAGACTGCACTCTCCTCATATAACACATAGACAAACAATTTTGGCAAACGTTGGAAAAATTATAATGCAATCTACAATAGATGATTCTATCGGTCTATGTATGTGTGCAGTTCCCAGATAACTGAATTTATGATATATGTACAGTGATAATCACTCATATGACTACATAAGAAGTACCTATTCATAAATAATTCAAGAAGTACAATGTTACAATCGTAAGAATGCTCTGAGTATGTAAAATATATACTTATCTTTATTATTATTATTATTAAAGAAAAAATTCATTAAATATAATATTTCTCAATACTGACATGATACTGCACCCTTACTGTAGGTAACGAGTTGAATATATGAGCTTAAATTAATAATAAATCATTAATAATGTTTTGGATAAATCAAGGGCGCCCATACCCGGAGGCAAGAGGGGGTCGCGTCCCCTCCTAGCTGTTAGGGTAATGATAAAATATATAGGTAATTATAGTGGTAGTCAAGTGTTTTTTATTTTACGTATACAAGTATTTTAGCAACTTTTTATGGCTGCTTACAAATCGGTATTCGTCATTCAAAATATTAAATATACTCTTTATCCCGGTTTTCGGACCCCTTACAAATTTTCATATGGGCGTCCTTGGGATAAATTAAATAATTTGAATCATATAAAATACAAGTAATTTCATAGTAGTCATAGGTAAAATTATTTTTGGTGGTATCTGTAGAAATATTTATTAAAACTTACAATACTATTTTGCGGTTTTTCGTAAATTTCTATGGTTAGATTAAAAATTTCGCAATACCCTTTCTTAGCGAGCGCCTACGACCGAACAGGGACCTACGTACCAAATTTTACGTCTGTATGTGTTATAGTTTTGGAGATTTCGTGATGGGTAAGTGAGTGAGTAGATTTGCCTTTTATATAATAGATTAATTACTTAACAATGATCAACTTGCCATTAGCGTTTTTGTTTCGCCTTACAACTATTACAAATTTCATTATAACCATAGAATTTAACCGTTTTCACTCTCGACTTTTACAGATATCGTCATTACGCTCTCGCATTTCAGTAAACTCTCACGCAGTAGAGTTAACCCTCACTATAGAAGTTTTCACTTCAAAAAACAGTTATACTGCTACTAGCTCCTGGATATTGCCATAGTAAAAAGCAATTTACTGCGCCCTCCTTGCGTTTAGTAATCTATCTTCTAGATTCTTTAACAGTGATACATAGTTTAACAAACATCTATACTAATATTCATTGCTGTATACCTAAGTATTCAATTTGAGGAATCATCCGGTACTTAGACGAACATTTACATACAGATTTAAATCGAATGATAAATTTTCTAACTATTGTTTGATGATGATGATTATAATTATTATTATTATTATTATTATTGCACATTGCAAAATTGAATTTAATTATTATGTTGGTAGATTGGACAACATGGACGACTCTATGGCATAGTACAACTACATACATATACATGTAGATAGATGTACATGTAATAATTTCTAGCTAAGTAGAATATATCTATACGTATGTAGTTGTAATGTGTCTGACTGAGTCATAGTTCGAATATGTAACGTAATTGGTGCATATTAAAATGTTAAAACAATTAACAAAATGGATGACAGATAATAATGGCTGTAATTAAAAATCACATAGGTGATTATAAATTTAGTTTTAAATAGCACATCTATCTATCAGGGTCGGGGGCAGGCGTGGTCCGCCCCGAACCCCACTTCAGATACAATGCAGTGGTGTCAGGGTGCAGTAGTAAGAGGCCCAGATTGTTAACTATAAAAGTATAGTAGGTTATTCCCCTTTTTTAAGGGTATGTGTTCTTGTTTTATTTTTTATTTTTGCTCGTCACTCTGTTTTAAGGGCCCGGCTTTAAAGAACGCCCTGGGCCTCGGAAAAGGTTAGTCCATCATTGCTTCCTACGCCTAAATTTTGTTAAAAAATGCAACATAATAAAATTTATTTATAGATATAGTTTTTAAATTAATTTCCAGCTAGCCGTACCCGCGATGTCATTCGCGCAAAGCATTGTTATAAACTCAATGAGAAGTATGTAAGTGTAATAATTATACAGAACTTGCAAAGAATAATAATTTTTGTGTAATGCAGGCACATGCTCAAAATGGTTTTTCTATTTTCCCGTGGAAACGAGGCATTTTTCCGGCGTAAAAAGTATCTTAAATGTAGCCCTAGGTAATAAGTTATCACCACACCAAAATTTATTAAAATCCGTCCAATAGTTTTTGTATAATGTGTGCACATGCTCAAAATGGTTTTTCCATTTTCCCGTGGGAATGAGAAATTTTCCCGGAGTAAAAAGTAATTTAGATGTTGACCCAGGTATTAAGTTATCATCACACCAAATTTCATTAAAATCCGTCCAATAGTTTTTGCGTGATGCGTAAACAGACAGACAGACAAAAATTAAAAAAATCTCGGTTTTGGTATCTACATCAATAACTATTTACAGAACCAGTACAATTTTCAAAAAAATATTCCATGTACAGAAATGGTCTCGTTACAATTTTATTATGTGTATAGATTAATCGAAATTGAATTACTACTAATTGTAAGTGGGTACGAAAATTAACTAAACCTTACGAATTGTATATATTTCGTCATATCGAAACGCACCTTGTGAGTACATGTTTCTCGATTTTTTCGATTTTTTCGATTATTAGACATCAAGCTGGTCTATAACACTTTACTAAACTATTATGTTTTAGAAAACATACAAAAAAATAAAAAATAAAAATAAAAACGTATGAATCTTACGGACACCTCCTAAAAGCTTTAAGTATTTTACTTACTTACACTTAAATTGTATCTAATACATATCCAGATCGATCAAGCTTAAGAGTGTAATTCTGATATACTCCCCATTTCAGATACAATTGATCATGAGTCAAATTTAAAATACCCCTGTCGCAGCATCCTGCATAACATAGCGAATTTACGTTTATAAAAGTTAGTTTTTCTTGGAAACTAGTTGACATAGAATAATATTTTAAAGACCTTTTTATGTGACTTTTTCTCCTCTTTCCAATGGTGTAAACAAATTTCATAAAAATTTTTGAATAAGAGAAAATTTTGGCATAAAACTATTTTTTTCACGAAAATTGCCAAAAAAACCATATTTTGGGCATCGGACGTGCCTGGTTAACGAACTCGTCCAACGGTTTGGGACTTTCAATATTTTCACCAAGTTTCATAAACGTAAGACATTTCGTTCGAGAGTTATCGCGCGGACACATATAAATTTTAGTGAATATTATTTTCGGTTTCTAAGGACCTCAAAACAAATTTCTGCCATAGTCCCGGGCTCAAGTCGCGTCATGACGGTGGCTGTAATAGCTGAGTTTCATTCTGGAAATTCGCTAAAATTAAATAATTCTTATATTCAAAACAAATCAATCTTCTATTCTTTTTTAAAAGCAAACTGCAATTTTAAAATTTACCTAAGTGGGATAATGAAAAAAATAAAGTCAAGAAAACGGAAATTATTTAAACCCATAAGTGATGAAGCATGGTTAGATTTAAGTGAAATGAACTATATACGATTATAAAGTATGAAATGTCATTAGACAAATTTTTTCGAGTATGGTACGTGCTTAAGGAAAGTTAATTATACGCGGCCATTAAACCAGAAGTGGCAAATAAAATGTCGGAAGATCGGGCAAAAGATGGTTCGTTTCTCTAAAATTCGATTGAATTGTTTCTTTGCCTTTTGAAAAAGTGAGGAAAAAAGAAGGGGAATATAATAAAATAATTTAGTTAGCCAACTTTTACTCAAAATTCCATAGAAGTTATTAAAAATATTGTTGAATCATTTCTGAACCTGAAAATTCATACTGAATTAAATAATGATTCTTAAAATTTGTTACACTCTCAGTGACATTAAGCTTTAAAAATAAACTTCAAAAAAATGATCTTTTGGTGTCCTACTTGCCTCTTGCAAATAACCATCAACATCCATAATTCTATTTTCAAGATTAAAATCTTTGCTTCCTTGAAAACAAAATTTCGACAACAAATTGTCTCCAGACGACATATTTTCCCGTTGAGTTTGATCATTTCCCGAAAACATAAACATCCTCTTTCCGTATCATTAAAAATAACGATTTTATTTTTTTTCATTTTATCAAATCAAATTAAAAAAAAAAGAAATAGATTGTAGAAAATTTGCACACAAATACAAATGGCATTGAAATTTTGCCACGACATGCCATATTAATATTGGATCAGTGCCCATTTGACTTGAGAATATCATCATCTGTGTGTTGTGTACTTCCTTTTTTCTGCCGTTTGATTAACACAATATTATTATTCATTTTCTTTATTCTATTTGCTTCTTTTTCTGATTAGACGTAATAATCAGTGACGGCACGTCTGATAAATATATGTGATGCACTGGTGATCTATACATATAATACCCTAAACCACCCGTACTGAATATGTTAGGTAGTTTTTGAAAGTGGATTTTAAAATATTTTGTCAAAAATAATCAAATTTTTGTAACATATCGTAACGGAATCGAACGTAATCGATTTGGCTCTCTTGTTACGGCGGTCTACACCATTTAGAGCCAGAAATGTGTTTTAAAGTAACTCATCAGACAATTTGTTTTAAATGGCTTTAACAAAAATATACGAAACTCTGATAATTTTGGATTTTTACATTGTTTTGTATAAATTTAAAACGACAACTGAAGAAAACTGAAGAAAGGCACCTTCTTTGGAAATTCAGTAATAAAACTATAAAAATAAATATTAATTTCAAATCTGTTACTGACAATACTATCTGACTTTAAAACTAATAAAAATTTTAAGTCTGATTGGACGGTACTATGTTATTTAACAATAAAAAAAAAAATAATAATAAAAAAACAGAAAAAAGTACAAGCGGCCGGCTGTAGTGAAAAACAAGTCTTCGGCCTGTTAATGAACTGTAGAGTTAAGAATATTATGCGTTGGTTGACTATAGCCAGTCCGACAAGTAGACATGTCCACACTTATAATTTTTAATTCAATAATTCATATCTTTAAAAATTTTAAAAAAATTCTTTTTTTATCGCGATGATGTGATTATCGTGTTATTCGTATTAAATTTCTTGATTTGGCGACGTTCACAAAAAATTTTTTGTTGAAAAAATTTTCTTTTTGTCTTATGTTGTCATCAATTATTTGTCAAAATCCTTTCGTTTTTGAATTTTTTAAATGGAAATGTCAGTGCTAATTAGGCAATAATTTAATAAGTGGACGTAAAGTGAGTATAGTTTTTGTAAATATTCTGACAGTGAACTTCAATTAAATTGTCTAGGATCAGAGTTGTTCTGCTAATTTATCTAATTATTATTAGGAAAAATAATAGCGTGATATCTCCTTGCGTCATAGATGTGAACAAGGACAAGTTTTTACGAATTGCAGATTGAAATTCAAAATGGCCGGAATTCTTGTATACAATTATCGGTCTTTTAGTGCATTCTACTGATTTCGTTGGAAAACCTGAAAAGTTAGGATGTATTTTGATAGCTAAACCCCTCTTCAGTTGTAATATTTTCCTCTAAATCTGTACACGTGGGAAATCAAGTGGTTTCTCCAGAAATTTTACAATTTATAGATAAGTTTGAAAGTTTTTAATAGTTGAAACGTTTTAGTGTTCTATTGTTCCATCTCAAAGTTGGTAGTATAGTTACGTCGGTGTTCATCCGTCCGTTTGTCACAAGCGTTTTCCTCAAAGATTGGGTGACGTAGAAAATTTAAATTTGGCATAATTATAGAAAGATAATACAGTGTCTGAAATTTGGTCAGATTCACAACCCTATTCCCGAAAGTGCTAGTCCAGCCCCGGATCTACGATTTTTTAGAACCGGGGCAGAAACTTGACAGTGGCGCCCCCTCACACCAGTGTTTGAGATAAATTTTTAAAAACCTCATTAGTCCTTTACAAAATTCCTATTTTACCCATTGCGGCAATGACAAAAATTGTGGGTTTTGTAAAGGATCAATATACAAGTTGATTTTTTATTTTAAAAAACCTACTCCGAAAACACGTTGTGCAAATTTCCGATTTTTATCATCAGCCTCATCAGAGATATAGAGGCTAAAAAAGTTTCAAAATTTGAAAAAAGTCAATTTTTTGAAGTTTGTAAAAATTAAAGATTATAAGTTTCACAATTGAAATTTTTTTGGGTAATTACACTTATATAAAACCATTTACATAAAAAATACTAAGCTGTTTAAAACACTCCTTGTATAAAAAAAAAAAAGTATTCAAAAAGTGAATTTTGCTAAATTTTGATATCAAACTTTAGATGAAGTTTTCTTGTGGAATCGACGAAAATAAGCCAAATACGGACATAACTTAAAGAGAAATTTAGTACCATTAAAATTGTTTTTATTTCAAGCTTTTCGGATGGACGATTTATGAAACATGTGTACTGGCGTAAAAGGCTGGTAACACGGAAATCAGCGCAAATTGGAATACAAAACTAGCCACTACACTTAAACGATTTAAGATAATTTTTTTTTTATAGAATTGTCCTTAATACCTCAAATACAATAGAAACTAGGGATGTTATGGATATCCGTAACCGTAACCGAAACTACCGGATATCCGAAATAATTCATTATCCGTAACCGAAACCGTATCCGAAAATAATTGTTTCGGATTTGTTTCGGATAAAGACAGACCACTGCTGCTGGAAAGTGAGTTTAAATCGAAGAAAATAAATTAAAATATTATCAGCATATGTTTCTTTTGATAGATTTGCGTTGATTCGTGTTTGGCGTTCACATTTTTTGGTACAATTTTCTCCTTTTTTCTAAAATAATTGTTCATTAAAAGCAATTATCCGTAACCGTAACCGTATCCGAATCATTATCCGATATTATTATATATCCGTAACCGAAACCGAAACCGAAAAAAATGTTTTTAAATATCCGTATCCGTATCCGTATCCGAAATTTCATATCCGTAACATCCCTAATAGAAACAACTGGGAGAATATTAATTTTTTCTAAAATTATCGAGCAAACAACTTTTTTTTGGACCAATTGATACAGACCGACTCGTTATGATTTTGGCGCCCCTTAAAACTGCCGCCTGAGGCAGGGGCTCCGGTTTGTCCTCACTTAGATCCGGGCCTGAGTGCTACTCAGATAAAAATCTAAAAAAAATCTAGAGGTTGGGAATAGGTTGCGGAGTGTAGATTGAACGAAAGTTATTAGGACTGAACACTCAGACTTTTTTCTCCGCGTACCCCTATTTAATTATAAATTCAAAATTTTACTCCTTACAAAAATTTACAAAAAATAGATTGAAGGTTGGAAGCGACGTCAGAAAATATAAAGATAAAATGTAGGTATTTGGTAACAAAATACCATATTAGAAAAATTAAACGCTACTAGATATGGCACTTATCTTGAATGAAGTGGGTGGTCCTATTTAACTTCGAATTATTTATATTTTTTATATTTTCCGTAACTTTTGAGTTTTACTGAAGAAACTCGAGAACTCGTTGTTGCAAAATATAAAAGCAAATTAATTGATTTGCGTGACAATTCGAAAACTGATTTTGCTCTACTTTCCAAAAATATTTTTTCTATACCTTTAGTTATCACCATTCACTTTTATCACCGAATGTTTCTAGTAATATTTCAAGCTGCGTAAAAATTAATCTTAAATTCTCACATGCTTTTCAAAAAAAAAAAAAAAAAAAAATGAATTCTACCTTTCATTTTCTACTCTCGTTTAATAGAGCTAAACAACAGGTATTAAAACCTAATAATTGTTTAATTAACTTCTGCGACGTTGAATAAATATGGCCGGATTCCTCTTGGTATCGCGACAAAACGTACAACTTGGGTGAATATTTACCTGTGAAGGGTTTTATTGTTTAATAATACCCCGACAAAACGTACCATTTCATATTTCTTTAGACATCTAACTATGAAAATAATCCTTATTGAAGATACATAGCTATCATTTTATCGTATTGTACATGACACGAAATCATCTTCGTCAGTATAATATTATGTATACAAAAAAATACACTTTAAGTATTACAAAAAACAAAAGTGAAGAAATGGCGTTAAATTTTATAAAAGCAGCTATATGTATGTATTATGTATACAAATCCAAGAAATTCTCAAAAGGAAAATATCAAATAATTAATAAGGTAAGTAAGTATATTATAATTTTGAAAATGCCAAAAATTATTAAATCGTTATAAAGGATACATCAAAATAATATACCCGGCGTTAGATAATAATTTCACTGAAAAACCCGGTCTAAAAAGTAAATCACGCAGTAAGGTCTTATTAGGGCCTTTCACACCGATCCTTTCTATTTAACGACGAATGCATAATTTTATTGTTTTCGAGTTTTTCGTAACTTAATGGTCGTTTCCATTGTATTTAGCTTGTTTCCGTTACATTATTTTTGTTATTTTTTGGATTTTTGCATAATTTGGTGGTTATTTTTATTGTATTTAATTAATATAAGACCCTACGGTGATTTACTTTTTAGACCGGTTTCTTCAGTAAAATTAATAGCACCGGATATATTATTCTGATGTATTATCTTTTATAACGGCTTAGTAATTTTTTGCATTTTCAGAATTGTCATTTAACTTTACTAATTATTTGATATTTTCCTTTTGAAAATTTCTTGAATTTTGTATACATAATACATATATATTACGAGTATATAGCTGTTTTTATAAAATTTAACGCTATTTTTCCACTTTTGTAAATTTTTGCAGTACCTAAAGTGTTTTGTTTTTCTTTTTGTATATATAAATTTTTACTGACGAAGACTATTTCGTGTCATGTACATGATAAAATGATAGCTACCTTCTATAAGGATATTTTTCATGGTTATATGCAAACATGCAAACATCAAAGAATAAAACCCTCCACAGGTAAATTCTAACCCAAGTGGTACGTTTTGTCGCTGGTACGTTTTGTCATGTATTCTTTCCTCCTACCCTGATGTAATTCCAGGGGTATAAGTACCCACACTTTCAGAAATAGTGCCATAGCGAAAATATAATTTTCAGACAATTTTTTTCAAAATCTTCAAAATATTTCAAATTATTAAAGTAGTAAGAAAAAGAAAGTTTGACTATATTTATCTTATTTACCAAACTGATTGCATCATAGACTTACTTACAAAAAACAAAAAAAAAGATTAATTTCTGTACGAAATCTCATAAATTACATCAATGAATCACAAAATATTAATATTAGAAAATATGAATCATTTTCAGACAACATCTACTGAAAGAAAAATTTCCTCAAACAAAAATTCACATACATAATACACCACAGTTGGCATCATTGACTCTTTCTGACTGACAAGTGCACTGCACATTTATTGTATTTCAACAGAAACATATGTTAATTTCATTTCAAAAATAAATCCGAGAAAATGAAAAACGTCATAAAACAAAACAGCAGCGATTTTGCCGCACCTATTTAACGCTAGAAAACTGAAGTACTTAAAAAAACAAAAACCTTTAAACAGTTGAAAACGTAAAAAACAAAAAAAGCAGAAAAAGTAAATAAATAAAGAGAAATATATACAATATAAATTTATCCTTTCATTTTACGAGTCATAAAAACTTTTTACTTATGTGAAATGAAAGTTAAGTGGTCTTAAAACCGTACGAGAAATACATGTAGTTTCATTTAAAACGACTTTATGTTTCGTTACTATTGTAAATTAAAATTATTATTATTATTATAAATAAATAAATATTCTTAAATAAAATTTGTTTGTATAAATTTTTGAAAAAAAGTTATTTTTAGTAATATTGCAATTTTCATTTATAATGTTATTTTATTACATAATATTATTAACTACAACTTCATTTTATATTTAGAAGTAAAACATGAAAATTTATTTTATTAAATACATAAGTAGTGACATCTTTTGATATTTTAATAAAAAAACTGATTGAATTTCTTAGTTAATATTTAATTTTTCACTTGAAATTTGAAAAAAGTTTATGCCTACAACATAAATTTATGTGAATATCAAAAATGTTTTCAGTACGTTTCTTCTTAAAAAATATATTTGTCAAAAGACAATTGTATACCAGTCAATAAATATCACAGTAAAAGTCCAATTTTTTCAATCTCCACTATGAACTAGTCTAACTAGATAAAATCAATAAAAGTATTTTAACTTGAAGTAAGTCAGTAACACTATCACTTCGCAATAAACTGCAATTAAACATTTGAGTAATTTTTTTTTTTTTTTTTTTTTTTGTATTATTATAATATTTTTTTTATATATTTTTAATAATGTGTAACATAATTTGGTAATAATGTAATAAAAATAATTCCCTTCGAGGCCAATACGTTTTATTTCCAAAATACTATGACTTGATCTAATTAAAGAAAGAATACCAATTGTTAAGTTGGCTTATGAGAAAGTCAATATGAATTACATGTTCAGAACTGCCGAATTATTTGTTGCGCTATTACATTCGGAATGCAGTTAAAAAGCATGAAATCCTATAAAGGTCCAAAAGCTTACACCAAAAATTGTTTTTTCAAGTTATGCATCTAGGACGTGGTGAAGAAAAATAAAAAAGAAGTAGACAGTATATTATAGAAGATATGCAGAGAACAAAAATCTTATTTAATTTTTTTTTTATAAATGTCTAATAAATCTGACATATTTTTACTCCAACTGTAAAATTGTTAAATGAAATTTAAATAAACAAATTTTTTAATAGTATGATATAGACTTTACACTATTATTATTAACTATTTTGAAACGTTTCCAAATGATGATTTTAACAGTCTTTTTTTCTTTAAGTGGTGCAAAACTAGAATTAGAAAAGAATAAACAAACACTAAATGGATGTATATGCGGTAGAACACATGAAAACATAAAGAACAGGTGCGTTTGATTTGATTCTAACCATTTGTAGGTGTCAAATTTATCAGCCTTGACAAAATATTACATTTTACATATTTACCATCTTTATCATACTAAATTATTTCTCATGAGGTTTATTCACTTTAGTTTAAATAAAATATTAAAAGAAAAATTAAGGTGGGATTATGTGAAGATTTTTTATTTTATTAATAATAAATATATAAAAAAAAATATTTTCATATTCTGACTTTATAAAATATTTGAATCTGAGTTTTTAATCTAAATTCTTTGTTGCGTTTCCATGAAATTCGTAAAAAAATATGAGTGCCAAAATATTATGAATGTGTTTGCCGCCTTTTTAAAAAGCATATTAAGTGCTTACTTTATAAGATTAGAATTTTTAAAATGATGTAGAAAGGTTAGGCTAGTGATATAGGCTAGGATATAGGCTAGGATATAGGCTAGTGACTTACCCATAAAAGTATGCTTAAAAATTGAAATAATGACCACGACCGTTTAAATCGCTTGCATTTTTTTAAACGATCCAGAATTTAAAATAGAATACAAAAAAATGCACAAATTTTTTTTATTGAACCACGGTCTCTATTTTAAAACTTTATTGACACAAATAATTTGACAAGTATTTTTATAAATATTTAACTCTTTAAACGATTAAGACGAGGGCGGTTCAAAATGCTGTCATATGTATATATTCACTGGTACAGGTGCCGCCATCTGTGACAATAGAGTATAATTCTAAATAATGTTCAATTTTATCAAAACTAATGTTCAAGATAGTTTAGTATAATTTATTTTTTGTAAATTCCTAGGGTTCACTTTTTTAATGTTGGGATCTTTGATTTTTTCTTTTTCTTTTTTGTAGCTTTATCTATTGTACTTATCACTTGGCAGTAAAAAGTCCGGCATTTTGAGACAAAAAAATTTTACCATATGGTTTGTTTAAAAGGGTTAACTTTACGACTTCATTCTAAAATATATTCTTAAGTTTTTCTCTCTCTCTAAAGCAATGAATTGTATTCATATTTATTTTCTATATATCAATGGTATGTACTGATATGTTATCCAACATTTATACGCATTATTTACATTCTAATTTCAAATATTATCGAGTGCTTGTGAAACATTACTACAAATGGCGAACTGTTGTTCGTATTTAAACACTCGTTAGTATTCCTATGCTCACTTAATTGTTCAGCATAAACTGAAACTGAGCACTCAATGTCCAGTCCTAGCCGATCCAGTTTAATAATTTTTTCAATCACTATGAGATTTTTAATTGATAATATAGTTTTGGCCATGTATACCAACGAGATCAAGCGCTCAGTTTCAGTTTATGCTGAACATTAAGTGAACATAGGAATTATGAATACTAACGTATGTTTAAATATATATTTACAAAAGTTCGCCATTCATAATAATATTTCACAAACACTCGATAATATTTTAAATTAAAATAGTAACTGTCTCTGGCAATAAAAGAGACTAGCAATACATGTGATTGAATGGTTATTGGACTGGAGTGGCTGTTGATAAGAGGATCGTTGGTCTAGGGAGCAAAATACTTTGCTAGTTATCAGGAGATCCTAGGTTCGACTCTCAGCCGATCCAGTTTGATAATTTTTTCAGTCCCTATGTGATTTTTAATTGGATTATTTACATATTATTTTCACGAATTCTATTTTCTATAGTGATGACAGCAATTAATAAATAAAACTATATATGAATTTCTTATTCCTTTTTGAATTCTGAGTCGATTAAAAAAAATCAGCCATCAGAACATTTGTGGCCACTTTTTAATAAAAATTAGAATTAAGTCGCTAGCCTTATACCTGTATAAGTATATTGACTCCGATTCCATATGTTCTACTTTAACTAACTTCGGCATTTGACGGAATTTAAGCACTATAAACAATTATGACAAAAAAAAACATTTTTAAGATGAAAACTTTATTTAAGTTAAAAAAAAATCATAATTCAATTGCGGCTAACCACGATATCCTTAATTTCAAAATGTCAGTTTTAATTTTAAAGGCTGAATATTCTTTCCATATAAATTCGCATTTTGTTAATCACTGATTCCAATCTCTCCTATCATAAAAAAATCATACGTAAAAAAAGTTTATACGTTCTTAATGTCAATAGTTCTCATTTTATTTCTTTTATATTTTTGTATCCATATAAAGTGTGTTTAATTCGACGATGGGCGCATTAGCCTTACACCTTAAATATTTCCATTCAATTTACATTGTAAGTCATTGATACACGATGGTCCGGACAGAGGCGTAGCCAGCATAACTGGCGCCCGGTGTATGACACTTTATTTGCGCCCCCCTTAACTTGTAAAATTTTAAAAATTTTAGATAGTGGGATGGTGTATTTAAAATTTCGGAAAAAATTCTTTCTGGTAAATTTGTATTTTAAATTTGTCCCTAAAAGGTGCCTTAACGACCTTTTTTTGCTCGCCAGTGCTTTGTTTGTATGTCTATATATTTGGAGTCATAACCTGCAAGTAATTTCGTAACTTCTCTACACTTTCACGTAAAAAAAATTTAATAACAAACACGTGTATTATAAACAAGTAATAGTGCCCCTCTTATTAGCTTTTGACGCTCCTCTTATTAGCTTTTGGCGCCCCTCTCAAAGTGGCGCCCGGGTCATGATAGTACCCCTTGCACCCCCTCGCTACGCCACTGGGTCCGGATTTATTAAAATTATTTTGTAGTTAAAAATGAAACCGACTAACATTATGCGAGACTGAACATACGTGTACGAAGCTACAAGATAAAGTAAAATTTATTCAACAACTCGCAGAGGATTGAATAAAAATATTGAATAATTTGATTTAAGATAAAAACTGAAGTTGTGTTTGAACGTTTTATGTTATACAGTTCATGATGTAGTCTGGCCAAGGACATATTTACAATTTTCATTACCAGCTAAGTTTGTTTGTGCAATTTACTCTTTCAAGAAGAAGTTTTCTGGTGTCATTTGCCGATTTTAATGAAACTTTATACCTACTCGTATAGGTAAACACAAGAAACCCTTATGCTTTTATCCGCAGTTTTTGGAATTTTCTTTATGTTGAATTGCAACTTTGTAAGCTATATAATTAAGATTTAATGATCTTATTTTATTTTTGAACCTCCTACCATACATCATTTAACGTGTCGTTGCCAGGTGTTACCAAATTTTAGATTAATAGTTAATTAACTTCAAGGATTAACTTTTTCAATAACACTTTTCCTTATCATTTTGAAATATTTTATACGTGTGCTTACTATGCATTTTAGATTTTTAACATCATGTTTTATTAAAATATAAGAAAAATAACATATTTCCTATAAGAGTACATAATATATTTCTAATACATTTTTCTCTATCATAGGTTTTCCTAATGGACATAAAACTTTAATCTGATTTTGTTGGTTTCAACTGGTTTTAATCATTTTGAGTTTAGGGACTTAACACGGATTTAATATTTCTCCAATTTTTGAAACATATAAATTCATTTATCATATTTCAAAGGTGAAAATAACATCCCTAGCAAGATTGGACACTCTGTACTCTTATTTACTTTTCTTTCCTTTTTGATACTCAAAACAAATAACGAGCGAAACCAACTCATTCGGGCCAATTAATCACTTTATTATAAAGAGAAAATATTATATACATATAATATTTGCTGCCTCTCCACATTTTCACTTTCTTTTTTTTTCAAACAGCCGTAAAATTTATTTTTTTTACTTTGTTTAATTAGTGAAACTTTTTTTTTGCTAATTATAAAAAAACAAAAAATAAAATAAATAAATAGAGCAAGGAAAAGAAATGTATTCATATTATTAGTTAATTGACGTTATTTTTTCTTTTATTAATTCCTTTTTTCTCGTCGTTTTTTTGTTTTATTTTACGTTTTATGTTTGTTTTTGTTACTTGGGCACTAAAGAAATTTATTAATTGATAAATTACTAGCGGAGCGTTCCATCTGTGTACTTATAATTAGCAATTGAAAGGTTATGTCTATATTTAATTTAAACTTTGAAGAAAAAAAGTTGTTCTTGTAACAAAAAAATAAAACTAAGCTACCTACTTTAAAATTCGTTCTATCATTTTTTAAGTCAACTTATTTTTGGTAAGAGAAACGGACATTTTTACTTCAGAAATTGTAACAAAAAAATTTTACGTTAATATATAATTTGATTTTTTGTGAAAATGACCTTTAAAGATCATTCCAAAGTCGATTCTGCATTACTTAATAAATCTTTTTATTAACCCCTTTAGCCGCTATCCCGAGCATAGCTCGTCATATGAATTATACAACTTACATGACTCTTCTGACCTGAACTCATCTCGTATTGGTAACTGTAAGATGCTGTCATCGGCTATCGTAAAAGCATTACTAAAGCAAAAAATATCGAATGTGTGGGCCATATAATAATGTAATTAAATTAAGTATTTTTTAAGATCATTTTATTTGGCTAATAATTTTACATGAGCCGCTAAAGGGGTTAAGTAATGCAGAATCAAATGTATTATTACATGTATTGTGAAGTTTTTCTACATTGAAACAATAAATTTCAACATTACTAGACTTTCGTTAATGTTTTACATTGAATCAATATGGTTTTTATTGAAATTAAGTTGTTTTTTCTCTATGGGTGCATATTTTGTCTACCCTTATATACTATTACATCAAAACCATAATAAAAGCTGACAGTACGGCACACTATTTGTGCAAGTACAACTTGCAGCTGACGATTTGTTTTATTTACCATTATCACAATTTACTAAAAACATCAAACCTGACACTGACAAAAGAAGGATTTAATTCCTTAGCATATTTGATGTTATACACAATTCTTTTTTTTTTTCAGTAAAATGTCACTTTCGAAAACTTTTAACAAAAATTTAAAAAAGAGTAAGGTAAAAGACCCGGTAATTGACCCTGGCCCAGTTTCTGAACTTTTCAACTTTGTTATAAATTAATAAAAAAACTATATTTTAAATAAGAAAAAAAATAAATTCGTAATTTAAAGTAATCTATTCTGTGTCTAATGAACAGCAATTTAAAAAGTTTAGAATATATTAACTAAATAAAAAAAATTTTTAAGTTTAAAATGTGTGTAAAAACTATTTTTTTGGTAGTTTCCTAACATTTTATGTTACAAAGTACTCATTTTGATCTGTGCAATATTCATCATGTAAGTATGAAAACTTAATTAAAAATATATGAGCAGGTTAATATTTGTTTAAAATTTATTTTAAAATATTTATAAAATACCTTAGAATGATTTTTATTATTGAAATATGAGGGTCAATTACTAGGCTCACTTCTAAAGTGGTATGGCCCAATTAAATTCTAACCAGTTTTTGTTAGTTATTTTGTTATTTATAGTTATCTTCGATTAGTTTTTGTTATTTTTCATAACGTATATAACATTAAACATTAATTTTTATCAATAAAAAATTATTTATAAATTAAATTTTAAAAAACTGTATTTTTAAATTTAAGGATCAGAAACTAGGCCACTGTCAGGGTCAAAAACTGTCACATGAGAAATTTTGAAGGTCAGAAACTGGGTCCTTTTTGTCAATTTTTAAAACATTAATTTAAATTATTAATTCAATTCAAATAATTATTTTACTTGTATGACTTTATTTTGAAAGCCATAAACTAGTTGATAAAATTATTAATTGTCTCTTAAGTTCAAACTTATATTTATTACTGTCGTTTAACCTCAGCCGTCACTCTTAAAAGGTTAGAAACTAGGCCGGTTGCATTAATTAAAATTTTTTATTATTATTTTCGTCAATTTTTATCTGATTTTTATCGTTACGTTCAGAATATTTTTTTTTTATATTTTTATAAGATATTCGAAAACAGCCATTATCGGTACTATTTAATGTAATACATATCTCATAAATTTTTATTCGTAATCGAAAAACCATATCAAAATTGTAAATTCTAAATATAGGTAAGTAAAGATCGTAGCAAAAGATTACAAATCAACTATATAGGACATGAACATAACTAAATCGGATCTATACGTAAAATCTGCTCTATAAAACTTATAAACAGACGACTCGATATCAGACTATACCACGATACCTTTATTACTTATAGACCGGGTACTTGTAAATACTCTAAGAGTAAAATATATTTCCTCGGCCTGGTTTTGCCATTAAGTTGCCGTTCGCCATAACGTCCACCTTCTATGTACTAACTTCATGCCACTAGCTAGGTACAATATTCATCGCTGTTGCCAGTTTATTGTTGCTGGCTTCGAGGGAAATCGAGAAAATGCTTTTACCATCATTTTTTCTCATATACTTACTCAGTTTTAATAGCCATCCATATCGTCTATATGTATGTATATTTGCGCCTTGATACATAACGGTCGGTTGCCGTAGACATAAAATGCTTGAAATAAACATTATAAAGGAACGAAGAACAGAATGGATGGCTGAATATAAATTGTGAACCGGCAGTAACGATGGAAAGCAGGTAAGCAGCAGGATAGGTGGGATGTAAGAATAAAATATACAGTGGAATTCAGAAATATTTCAGAATCGAATGACAATGAATAGAAATTTGGATGATTTAAAAAAATCTTTTCTAAAAACTATTAGACTTTTTAAATATACCTAATAGTGGTTTCGACTTTCAGAATTGTTGGTGAAGTTCATGAAAAGTGAACTAATTCCGTAAGTTAATTTTAACGGAAAAGAGTCTGATGACCATAGACGTAACAAAACGTAAAATTGTTTTAAGGGGGACCACTAGTGTAACATTTTGAATTTTTTTGCATATTTTGATTGTCTATACCTTTAAAAATAACATACTAAACTTTCAAGTGCGTATCTCAAATAGTTTTTGAGTTACAGCGATCTGAAGAGCGAATTCTGATTTTCATTGTTAACTTTGAGGTATTGAGAAATGTATGAAGGTTATTAGTTCGGGAGTTTTTGGACGTGGCTGCCAGTCACATGTTGTGGAGCAGCTAGACTCTGGCACATTTAAACGACTCATCTAGTTTTACTATGTCCGTTATAGTGAGTACCTCATAAATAATTTTAGTAAAAATTCTCAGTGACTAAAACTAATAGGTAAGATAAAGAAAAACATTTTTAAAATTTGCTGCAGGTATAACTCCAAGACAAATCATCCGATCGATTTGATTCTTATTGTAACTTCTTCTATTATATATATTGTGCCATGAACCTCCAATTTTCCGATCGTATAAAAAATGTAATTTTTGCAGGCCAAGAACCATTAAATTTTCGCGTAAATTTGAAACTTTTTTTTAAAAACTCCGCCATTTTGTTAGATTTCAACTTTTTCTTCGATTGAGGTTCACGGCACGGGCAATATCTTCTAGTCTAATAGTCTTTTTGGTTTTTTTTTTTTTTGATTTCAGGCACTGTGATTGTCGCTATCACTGCAGCAGTGGGGGAACTTTTTTTTTGAAGCCTCGGGAGATCTCGAATAACTCACTGAATTTTCAATTTTTTTGTCCAAAAATTTTATCTTGGATTTATTATATATCAACGAATATTTCCTTAAAATATTAAAACATTCCATACAGTAGTTTTCTTTAAAAAAATTCCCAAAAATCACCTTTTTTTCGAGCGGTCCCCCTTAATCTTTTTTAAAAATCAATATTATTTCCAGAGCCAGACCTTTTCCATAAAATGATGAAATTTATAGTCTTTTAATCCAAAATACTATATTCTGCAATTCTGACTATTTATTGGGTTGGCACGAAAGACTGGATGCCTGTTGTTCAGAACTAAGCAGACCGTGAGTCGATGAAACTGTCTAGAATGTCTCATTACTTTATAGTGCCAATTCAATAGGTACTTCGTTTTCTGTTTAATAAATTATGTTTAAAAGCTTTCAAATCTCAGTGACACCATGTTATAAACTTTGTGTCAATTTTTCCTTAAAATTGCTCATTATGATTATAGGTTTAAATCTAAATTTAATAAAAATAACATATTCGAAACTTAGTACGTACGATTTGAATTTGAGAATCTGTATTTGGTTTGCTTTAACACTTGAAGGAGATTAAGAAAAAAAAAACTGCACTAAGAAAATGTCAAATTGCCAATGTACAGGCTAATGCTAGTCCAAAACCGAAAAATTATTTCTTCAATTTTTTGACCAAATTCAATTTATAAGTGGGATCAGCGAGTGACAAGATTTCTCCTTGTCAATACCCTCTTTAATATAATCGAGAGCTATCCGGAACTACCTAATCTACGAACGAAAAAGCACACCACGTGGTGCAAATATGTAAAAATTTGTCACGAAAGTATTTATAACAGAGATTGTGGATACGAATGCGAAGGTGAATGCTGAATTTTCATCAAGGCGAATATTCGCTACAATGCTGTTCTACAACAACCTTTGAGGAGTCCCGTTTACTAACTCACCAAGTTTTAATAAAAACATTTACTACAACGTACGAAGTTTTTTTTTTAATTGCAAGCGATATTAATCAAATTAAATACGGATATAACAATTTGCAAACTATCAAGAAGGAAACAATCAAATAAAAATAAAAAATCAGCTTAACCTAACATGTTTCAACTAATGCATTGGTCATCTTCAGAGGTGAAAATCAGACAAAGAAGATTTGGTTTGTCCAAAGCATCGCTTTGTTCTTTGTCTGATTTTCACCTCTGAAGATGACCAATACATTGGTTGAAAGGTCTTAGGTTAAGCTGATTTTTTAATTTTATTTGATTGTTACCTATATGGTAGTTTGCAGGTTTTCGTATCCGTACTTAATTTCATTTACTACAACTTGGATAATTATAGGCTTGAACTCTAATATCATGATCTTGATACGGCTGAAAGTCTGGACAATTGAGACTCCGCTGTGTTCCGCGTATAAGAACGATTCTAACTAAGCAATTCATCTATTATTTTTATGACACTAGTTACGACAAAGTAAAATATAGAATCAACTTGCTTTTAATTCATTTCACGCTCATGTTTTTTTTTACGCTTCTAACGATTACTCCTGTTTTTCGTCTTCGTTCCTTCTCTTCGCCGTTTTATCATCGGTCACTTTCACATGAGAAAGCGTCAGGAGAAGGGTAAAGAGGATGGAGTTCGAACCAGCAGCGCGTACATAACAATTTATTTCTTTTGTTATTTTGTCAAATGGAAAACAGTTCATTCATTTGTCTGTTATTGTTATTAATCATTGAGCCATGTGCATGCAATCAATTAGATTGTGTGAGTTTTTGAAAATGTTTTAGAAAGACAATACACCTCTTGAGGTGAAGGCCAAAGCACAGAAAAATGTTATTAATAATTATTTTAAATTTTGTATAGGATGTTTTTTAATGAGTAGGTATGTAGACAAAGTTTTGAAAATCAAGTGAATTGTTAAATCAATATTAAACTCAAAAACTAACTTTCTGATTGTGAGAATACAAGTGCTGAATAAGATAATTAGGAGAATCAATTGAAGAAGTCACTATACCTGCATAACTTAGAAACTTAAATGACTAGCTTATTATCAAAGTATAAAATCCATATCTCATTGAAAATAGTCCCCAAAAATATTTAATCCAAGTAAGTAGTCGTGTCTAATTTGATTTCTACGTCTCCGTCTTCTATAGTTAATTTATATAGGTACCTGATAATTCAATATATCCTCACTCGAAAGAGCCAACATCCATTAATACTTGCAGAATACAAGTTAGCTTATGTTTATTTTAAGGGGTCTTTTACAAGTGATGTGCTAAAAAAAACATTTTTTGGATTTTTTTTCGAGAAACAATTTATTGTAATGAAAAAAAAAGTTTTGTACATTAAAGTACATATAATTAAGTGTATCTTGAATCTTTTTTCTTTTTGTCTGGTTTTCCATCTGCCTTGTAGGCCTGTTGAATATCATATGTAAATTTTGTAAATCAAAACGGTGCCAACCATTCAAAAAATTTCATTCCAGATAGTCTTATAAAAAATACCACAATAAAAAGAATACATCTAATTTTAGTCCAATCGGACTTGTACTTTAAAGTACAAAAGTTTTTTTTTTTTCATTACGATAAATCGTCCCCCCCCCAAAAAAAAAAAAAATGCCAAAAGAGTGTTTTTTTTTAATAGCACATCACTTGTAAAAGATTCCTTAATAAATCTACAGAAAAAATTATTAGATGAACACAAAAGGAATATTATAAAGTATTATTTTGAAGATATTAGCAATCTTTCCCTACAACGCAACGGTTGCCTTAACTATAAGAATGACAAAAGAAATTTTGAAAAGACGGAATTACCGTAATAAAATTTACTCTGATCAGATAATATTCTTAAAACTAAGGCCACGTATAATTCTCTCTTTTACCTTAACACTTAATACTTTCTTGCGCTACCTGCGTGGAACGTCTGCTTGAAGAGACGAAGGGCGTATAAGAATTCGGAAGAAATTTTGTAGGTAGCAAGCAGAGCTGATCGAACATAAATAGATTTTATAGGTAAAAATTCATTTGTCAAAATTTTAAAGTGAATTTCTCAAAATGTTTTTGTAAACGATAACTTAAAAACGTCTATCTGATCGATCTCAAATTTTAATGTTATTCTACATAACAATAGCCACAGTATACACTAGAAGAAAAAAGACTCGAAAATTTTCTCCTCAATTTTTTTTCATTTGCGAACAAATGCTGTTTGTGAAACCACCAACTTTGAAGGTCCACGTTTTTGTGAATTTCTTCTCAAATAAAATAATCATATTATACTCTGTGACTATAGTCATACTGTTCCTAAGGATATAATATTCTTCACGTTTTCAAATGTGCCAGTGAAACCCAATCGTGCATACCACCAAATAAAATTTTTTGAAATGGCTTTTATCAGACTGCAAACAGTCTTTACAAAAAATTATTTATATTTACCTATAAATTATGTATAGTAAAAATTGTTCTTGTATTTGAAAACTTAAAATATACAGAAAAATTACAGACTCAAAAATTGTTTTATTAAAATTTTCGACTGAGAAAATGTAAAGTTCCCTTAATATATTTTGTTTTAAAGGGGCAAAATTGGAAGTCCAGTTTAAACGCTCTTCCTATGCTAATTTTGTACAAATTTGAAATATTAACTAAAACTCCGTGATTTTGTATAGGTATTCTAGATCAGCCTGTACAATAAACTAAGCACTGGATGTTCAAAATTTTATTATACAGGGTGTCAGAGAAATAACTATTATCCTTTTGAGGGGTGACTTGTAGCACCCTGTAGACACTAAAACCGCAGCAATTTTTTCGGAATTAACAGTCACGTCACCCCTCAAGAGGATAAGAGTTATTTCTCTTACACCCTGTGTATATATATACATATATACACACACACACATATATATATATATATATATATATATATATATATATATATATATATATATATATATATATAGGGTATAAGAGAAATAACTTTTATCCTTTTGAGGGGTGACACGACTGTTAAATCCGAAAAAATTCCTGCGGTTTTAGTATCTACAGGGTGCTACGAGTCACCCCTCAAAAGAATGATAGTTATTTCTCTGACACCCTGTATAGAAGAACTAAATATTTGATATTTAAAGCATTTTAAATACTTACTGGAGTGTAAAAACATATAATATACAATATTTTTAACTAACAAAAATACAAATTTGGGACAAACTTTTTAAATTTTATTTTTAGCTTTGAACATAAATAAACTTTTATCATTTGATAAAGCTTTGTGTGTACTAATTCATTTTTTATAGTACATAACCGCTCAGCCGGCCTCCGTTCCTAGGTAAATTACAAAAATTAATTTTATTTATGTGAAGATTAAAATCCTAAAATGTTACATGCGATTACATAGGTACTTACTATGTGTTCCAAACCTTTTGTAATTATATAATTTTTGCTTCGTTTATAATTGTTTATAATTTTAATTACACTACGTTTATACACGCTTGGACACATAATTGTATAATTGTACAAATGTATGTGGTACACGCATATGATATAAACATGTCTTCTTTACATTTCCTAAAAATAATATAACCGTCGTATATCACAATTAAAATATATTTGATGAAATTTATCATTGAAAATTTGAAGAGAGATAGCGGCATACGTACATGGCATACATAGTTATATTGAGTAATAAACTTTCCTCTTTTAATGACAGTCATAAATTGTCCCTTATTATATTTCAAGTTTCTTCATGTTATTACTTTAACTGTACCAAATGGCATGGCCTTGCTTGGTTTGCCTAATATCAAACCGGTTGATATGAAAATTTCAATGTGTTGATTGCACGACGCGTGTACGCTCCAATGAACCGACATATTGCCGGTCGCAAAAGCGTGGGTTTGGTAGGTGGAAATTGTAAGTTACAGTATAAGATAAAATATTATTGCATAGTTATACAGAACTGGCTCTCAAAATGGGCCATCCCGCAACATATTATAATACATAATATATAGATCTACTTGAATATACGAAATTCATGAAAAGATTAGTTAATCACAATTCACTGTGTGCGTTAGAAAGTACAGATTACTAAAATTTGAGTTTATTTCCCACAGGTTTTAATAATATTCGATATAAAATTAGTCCAGGATTCAGGTAAAAAACTTTAAAGCTATGTTGGAGATTTCATTATTGCTGCTTTTTCGAAATCCCATGTTTTGGAGCCTACTTGGGACCGAGAAAACTAAAAGTTACATATTGACATTTTTCGAGCCTGGACTTTTTGTACGTATGTTGATGTGTAAATTAATGAATATGGCCGGATCTATTCGGGATATAGAAGTGAAACCAGGCTCAAAATAATTTTATTTATGGGGAATTAAAAAGAGTAACATTTGGATATATTCTCGTCAGTGGTTCTGGAGTTAGAAGTTACACAAGTTAGCATCACCCAACCATGATTCTACAGTCACCTACTTTACAATTTTCAAGACTTTTAGACCCGATTTACATTAACGCTCCGCTCTCGGTACGATATCATTACGCTCCCGATTCGATAAAATATTCTTACAACAATAAACAATGAGTGTATTCACATCATCGCTCTGATATCGGTCCGATATCAGTCACGGTTCGCTCCCGGTCCAATGCCACACCAATATCAATACCACTCAGGTAATATTTTAACGGAGCGATATCAGACTTGTTATGGCTTGTACCTATACTGTAAACACTTTTTTGATTCCACTGCACTCCGTTTGCATTCAGTTGTTATGAAAAGATATTCGTAGCGAACTGAGACCGAACTGGGAGCGTACCCAGAGCGGCATTATAATGTGAATAGAGAACGAATAGGTACCAGCATGATATCAGCACTATAATGTGAACACAACAAGATTATATCGGAGCGAGAGTGGAGCGGGAGCGTACCGAGAGCGTAGTGTTAATGTAAATTGGGCCTTAATGTAATTTAGTAAATTGAATCGAACATTATAATAACGCATGTAATAGATTTTTTTTCTTTTGTTTTGAAAAGTTACAAATTTGGAATATGTATGAGTAAAACATTGTTTTAGGTAAACGAAAAGTTCACTTCGATGGTCAAATGTCGCCTATGTTTCGTAATTACTACTGACCCCTCCAGACACATTTTGAAATTGTTAATTGTTCTTTTCTAGTTTATTAAACTAAATTTTTCTTGAGAGGTTAATAAATTAAAAACAAAGTTCAGGTTTATGCTAAGTTTCTTTTCTACAATTTTTCAACAATTTTAATTTTATATTGCCTTACCAGAAACATGTTCGAATTCATGGCTTAGTTCCTGTAGGTAATCTCTATAAATATAAATAATTGCAGAATATCTGACTTAATAAATTATGAAATGAAAAAATCCATTAATCTTTTTTGAAGGAAAAACAAGATGATAGGTGTACATGGGCGTTCTTCGTGGGAAACATAAAAACAATTATCGCGTGATTTTACGTAAATATAATTTCCAATGATTTTCCTCCACAATTTCCATAGTAGCAAAAGTACAGTCTTTCATGCAGACGTATTTTTAAATTAATATTATTTTAAATTTATCTTCACAATCAACGTTAATGCTATATATTCATTAGCACGCATCTCTGTATGTAACATGTATGGAATAATACAACTGTTAAAATGTATTTGCCAAATTTAAAACATCCAATGAACTAAATACATGGACAAAATGTGAATATATTAAATAAAGAACGATATATGTTTAAATAGAAATGGAGAGTGATAAATGTAAAATTTATGTGCGTAAGTGTATTCTGCTCAATGTATTTGACTCGACAAGAATGTGTTAAAAACATAACATAATATGTCGTAGAAATATGGCAAAAAATGGTCGGATTACAGTATGAGTTTGGGTAGATTAAATTATGGTTTAGAATACGTTTTGGCACAGATATTTGTTATAATTATTTAAGAAAATAATTGAATAGTCTAAACTAGAAAAAGAATTTTAATGGTTTCACTTACATCGCGCTGGTACTTTCTAGTCCTGAGCACATTCTGTAAAGTATGAATCCATCCATATGTTACTTTGAAATTACGGGCGACTTATGTAATTGAATAGTCCTTCTAATCACTACTATGAATGCTGATATAAATTACACTAATGAATTGAATAATCTTAAGTCGACGAAAATTAATTTTCCTATTCAGATATAGAAAAATCTGTAACCATCAACGGTAACTTGAAAGTAATGGCGAACTGAGTTTAGGTATGATACTATCGCATACACCAGCATATTAAAACTTTGAAATCTTTTAACAGCTTATTTAACTTTTTACGTATACATAATATGTACCCTGCAACCTCATTTTCTATTCAAAGCGGGGCAGTGGACGTGCTAAAAATGACTTTTTCACCATAATTTGTTTATGGTAAAAAACAAGAATCTGTGCTTCTAATTAGTGATTCCCATAAAAGTATTCGAAGCACGCCTTCTCAAGTTTTAAAATGGCGGGCTGAGAAGTACATTATTACAGATATTTTTCGTTAGCACTGTAATCTAGTGCTTATATATGAATTAATATCCCTGTCTCAGAATTCTGTATAACATAGCTATTAAGTAGTTTTTCTCGGAAACCAGTCTTGTACCCTCAGAGTAATGTGTAGTTCAAGAATTTTTTTTGTGATTTTTTCTTCTCTTTCCAATGATGTACAAAAATTTCACAAAAACTTTTAAATTGGAGGAAATTTTAGCAAAAAAGTAATTTTTCACGGAAAATGCCGATGAAATCATGTTCCTGGCATCAGAGCATGTTTGGCCAACAAACTCATCCAAGGGTTTGGAACTTGCAACATTTTCACCAGATTTCGTAAAAATTAGCCATGACAGTAACTGTAGTAGCTGAATTTTGATGAATTTTATAGCTGAATCGTATAAAAATTTTTGTCCATAAACTAATATATTTACCAAAATTTTTAATCAAAAATGATGTAAAAATTCTTTAAGATTCAATTAAACCACCAGAATATAAAATATTTAAGAAAATTACTTGTTCAGAAGAAAATACAATATTCTGCAACATTGTCTGAGGCATACACACACAATTATATTCATACATAATATATATTATATTTATGGAAAGAGTATAGGATATGTGTGGCGTAACATATATGTACATATATACATACATAACAACATTCGCAGCAGTCGTTTCTTTTTTCTGATTTTCTGGGCATGTTGCCAAAAATTATCTCCATCGGCACGTTAAATAGACAATACGATAAATGATTTTATGTATATGTTTATGTGGTCATATCTTTTATGTATATATATATATATATATATATATATATATATATATATATATATATATATATATATATATATATATATATATAAAATATACGAACATACATATATGCGAATTTTATAGATACTTACATATATGTATGTATATGTACCAACGGATAAACTTCATACATATGATTTGTTTTCTTGATTTGAAATTTTTATATGGATCCTGGATGAATGGCTCAAAGTATTTACGAATATATTAAGAAGGTATAACGCGAAATATGTGTAATTTAATGTAATGAAAAATAACCTGCAATCTGCGGATATGAGAATTTTTTTTTTTTATCTATAAAATTAGTTTTTTTTTTAAACATGGATAAAGAAATAAAAATTAATTTGGATACCGTAATTGACGACACTAGAATTTTTCGGTTCTGATAATTTTCAACATTAGAGAAATTAGTTATTAAGCTACAGTTAAAATCAAGAATCATTCAGTAAAAATTGCAAGAGCTAGGAATCAAGCAAGGGAGAAAAATTGCTTTTATTTCAAGAGTTGCCGCACAGCAAACTTACTTTTAAAAAATTTATAAGCAAATTTGTACCTTAAGACCTGTATCGTTCTGTGTACTAAACAGAATATCTATAAATTCTCTCATGTCTTTTGAGTAAATGGCCATATTATCTCCGCCTTAAGAAAATCCGTGTAACCACAAAATGTTTGTACCTAACTGGAAATATAAGTAGTTAAATAACATGTTTTATTTTCGAAAAATTCAAAAAATAAAAACAAAAATCTCCAAGATGCGTCAATTAACTGTTATGTTTACACAAACAAGAACTTTAGAATTTATTCTTTCTCTACCCAGCGCTCCTACCATTTTTATATATTCGTAATACATGATTTCGTATTACAATCTTCATTTTCTGAAGTGTTTACCAGGATAAATTATTGATTGCTAAGATATTTGTTGCATTGACTCTCAAAAAAAAACGTAAATATGTACCTCTCATTTAGTAAAAAATAAGCTTCTGTTTATAATTATTTTAGTATACTAATGTCACAACAGCTCCTCCTTCTACTTGGAGTAAAATAATTTATCATTTAAGCAAAGTTACTGAATTACTTCTACAATCGAAAAATACATACGGGAAGTCCTCTAACACTTCCAAAATTATAATTCCCTGGCATTCTTTGAATTATGAATTATCATATTTCGCATTTCATAATATCCCCGTTTATTACACTTTTTCAAAACTGATTCCGTCAATATGTTTCATAAAATCAATTCAAAGTGTATAATACAAAAAGAACACTGGTAGGTAACTACTAATAATATTTATGTTTTGTAAAGTAAGAATGTCAAAATTATACAATAATGCACAGTCACATACAGAGTCTGTTACAAACTTAAAATAAATTTTAATATCAAACAATTTGTTTCTTAGTCATTAAATTGGAACGTTAATTACAATGTAGGCTCATGACATTCCAAAATAATTCCAAACTTTTAAATGTAGTTAATTAATTTATGTTTATTGTAATATAGCCAAAAATATACCTAATACACACCAAAAGTAGAGATTTGTGAAGTTAGCCTACCCAAATTAGCTTACCCACATTTTTTTTTATGCTGATAGTTAGTTCTTCGTTAGTTCTCGATAGGTCTCCAGTATTTCCGTTAATTTTCTAGAATAAAGAAGATATAGCCATAAGTAAGTAGATAGGCCAACTTCTTACTACAGATATCTAGCCCGCACCTTAATCTTAAGAGAAATCTATATGTCAATTAGGGTTGCCAATTTTTTTTGAGAAAAATAAAGTATCTAATCTTTTAAATAAGAAAAAATAAAGTATTTGCCAGAAAAAAAGTATTTTCAAAATTTATATTTTTATTGCCTTAAATACATTTTTTTGTGTTTTTAGCACATGCTAACAATTTTTGTTATCTATGAACGTTTCATAGCTACTTTTACAATCCAAGTTTAGATTTGACTAAATAAATAATTCATTTTTAAAACATGGGATCGTTGCTTTGTTACTTTTCACAACAAAATCGTAGAAAAAACGCGAGTCGACTTTCGGCTTTTACACCATCGTCAGGTGAAAAACATAACTAAAATTGTTCTTTTAGACGAAAACTATTTATGATATAAATTGAAGTAAATACCTAATGTATTGGTGGGGGATATGTTAGAGATAGAGGCAGATATAATCACATCAAAACAGATGTAAGGGGAACTCCCAAGTTGACCAATTTTGATAAAACTAAAATTTTTGTATTATTTGCAAAGGTACTTACAACGAATATTATGTTAAACCGGTTAGGTGTAATATCCATAAAATGACTAGGGTAGGTTGGGGAAAACCAGACACGTGAAACAACGGTGAACGATAATTACAAGAAATAAACCATTGTTTCACGTGTCTGGTTTTCCCCAACGTACTCTAGTCATTTTATGGATATTACACCTAACCGGTTTAAAATAATATTCGTTGTAAGTACCTTTGCAAATAATACAAAAATTTTAGTTTTATCAAAATTGGTCAACTTGGGAGTTTTCCCCAACGTACTCTAGTCATTTTATAGATATTACACCTAACCGGTTTAAAATAATATTCGTTGTAAGTACCTTTGTAAATAATACAAAAATTTTAGTTTTATCAAAATTGGTCAACTTGGGAGTTCCCCTTACATCTGTTTTGATGTGATTATATCTGCCTCTATCTCTAACATATCCCCCACCAATACATTATTTACTTCAATTTATATCATAAATAGTTTTCGCCTAAAAGAACAATTTTAGTTATGTTTTCACCTGATGATGGTGTAAAAGCCGAAAGTCGACTCGCGTTTTTTCTACGATTTTGTTGTGAAAAGTAGCAAAGCAACGATCCCATGTTTTAATATGGATTTTCACAAAGTAAACCTATCTAATATTAATTATTTAATTCATTTTTTATTAAATTTATGGAGGATCTATTGCTCTCTGCTCGCCTCTTCACATTTATCTCTGAAAAAACTTTCTCAGTGAAAGCTAGGGTTGCGGAAACAGAGAGCAAATAAGAAATAATTTTTTTTTTTATATTTGTTAAGTTATCACACGCATTTTTAAGTATATTTGTCGTTTTTCAACAGTATTTTTCTTTGCAAAAGTGACTCAGAATTTTTTTGGAACTGTCTCAATGAAGTACACGCCTGCTTTCGGTACACAATAATGTATTTACAAAACACTCTGAATCAGAGTGTAATTGATGCAATAATTTGCACAATTTTTTTTTTTTTAAATAGCATACACACAGCGTGCGATCATTGTACGTAATAACTGTCTCGGTTTTTTGGAATGTATTTACGTCATAAAATAATGTGTTACTTCAATATTAAACTATGTAAATATGAAATAATAGTAATACATATTTTATTATTTTTATTTAATGTGCGTCGTTTGGCAGGCAGATGTTTTTTGTATAACTTTATACGTCCACATTATATCTGCATATTTATCTGTCTATCTTCAAATCTCATACCGCAAAAATTTCAAAAATATATACACTCATGATATGTATATTGAAAATACATTTGTTCAATTGATTTGGCATTAAGTTGTTCAATTTAGATTGGAATCAACGAAGAATTGGTAAATGAAATATTTTAACTATGAAATTCGGATACCCCACTCGACCTAGCCGCCCCCCCCCCCACCATTTAGAATTGAAAAAGTTATTAGCGCATAATTTGGAGCTATTTATGAGTTTTCGTATTCTGTGAATTAAAAATTTCTAGCTCGACACACTGAGCAGGAATTAAAATGTTTAGTGGGCCGACATACCTGAAATTAATCTCTCAGATAAAATTTATTCGCTTGATTTTCTAAGGATAATTTATACCACAGATTTAACTACCAGATATATTCATCTTTCGTTTATAATACTCAAATCTATAGAATAAACTGATTTATCCCAGAGATAAATTTATTCTATCGTTTACAATACCGGCTTTTAGAGAGATAAACTTTTTACTAAAATTATTTTAGATGAATAAAGATTATGTTGTATGAGTTCCGCCAGGGTTTACTAATCCCATAAATGTAAAAAAATAAACTAACCGATCAATTTTGAAAATTTTTTCACTGTTAGAGAGGTAAGCTATTTTAGATGATATAGATTACGTTATGTATGATCCATGGGTCCCAAAAGTGTCAAAAATTAGATAAGTTACCGATTTTGAAAATTTGTTCACTGTTACAGAGGTCACTGTTTTAGATGAATATATCTTATATGTTGTATGAGGTCGGCCAGGGTCCTGGGATCTTAAAACCACGAAATCAATCACGAAATCAACCATCAAAACCAGAGCTAAACTGTTTTAGATAGATATAAAAGTACGTTATGTAAAGTCTGCTAGGGTCCATGGAACCCAGAAGTGTCAAAAATAAACTAACCGACCGATTTGGAAAATTTTTTCACTATGTCCCTTACTTTTAAAAGACATTCACTAACAATAAAGTTTTTATTAAAAATATTTTATCTTTAATTGACTCTTATAGCTGAGCGTCCACTAGTTCGGAAACGCGGGGTGGCGCGATCTTACATCAATAAGTTCTCCGGGGCGGTACCGCGCCGCTCTGTCGACCTACACAGAGAAAAAATTCCAGTAAAAATTACTGAGCTGCCTCCGGTAAACGAGTCTTAAAGTATTTATTTGAATATTGACTCGAGTGGACGTATTTTTATTGTTGTTTAACAGTGTCAATAATAAACCAAATAAATAATTAAATTGTGCTTAAAAAAAAATATACATAAAAAAGTATTTTGAATAAAATGAATATTATACAAGAATTAAATAATACTAATTAAAAGTGTTTGTGTTAATTTTCACTGTGTGAATATATTAATCACTAATCATGTCGAGCAACTCAACCCATCAAACTACAGTAAAACCTCTACAAACCAACATGACTTCAAACTCAAATATAATTAATCACTTACAATCTCAAACAAATACTCAGACATTCTCTAACGTACTGAAATCAAATAAACAACGAATAATCCAACCACCAACACCCAAACCGGAACAAGCCATAGTCTTTGACATTACTGAAGATACTCCGTACATAAATTATGCAAAAGCAGTAGGAAGCAAAATAGGACCAAAAAATATAATATTTGTAAATCCCATATCAAATAACAGGCTTTGCATATTCCTATCAAGTGAACAAATTGTCAATGAATTTTTAGCGAAACACAATGAAATAATAATAAACGGCCGAACACTAAAAGCACGTCGATACATAAATCGCGCAAAAAAATTAATAATTTATAGAGCCTGCCCAATAATCCCGCATGAAAGTATTATTAACGTTATAAATGCCCTAGGAAATAAAACAGCTTCAAACATGATATACTTACATATCAATGCAGATGACGCTGACTACCAACATATCTGTAGTTCAAGGCGACAGATATACATATCTCAGACAGACACTATAAACATTCCGGAAACTGCGCTAGTTAATTATAATGGTGACAATTACCGGATATTTTTCAATCTTGAAGATACATTATGTCTCACAAGTAATAAGCCCGGACATTCTTCTTTACTATGTGCAAATACCACAATAACAATCCACAATCCAGAACCAGAAATAATTACAAGTGTAGTTAATAATACAAATAAACAAACTGAAACCTCAGCACAAAAACAGCAAATGGAAAATACAACAGAAGAGCTACAAACAGAAACAGAAGAACAACGAAATAAAAATTGTTTGGGGCAGAAACGAACGCTGTCTGAACCATCAGTAATATCTTCTGAAACAGACAAACCAGCTGAAGAAAGAATAATTGTAGAACAGCCCATACCAATAGCAAAAGTGCAACGCAAAACAAAAGCAAAGAAAATTAAAACAAAAGAAAAATCAACTTATAATGTGGACGAGGAATTAAAACATCTAAGCACTACTATCGAAGCGCATGACTATCCGCTAAAGTACGTTGAATTTAGTGACTACATAAAAAATCTCATTAATTCACAAGATCCTCTAAATATATCCCGCACTTATACAAAAGATATTATTAAGCTCATTGATATGATTGAAACATTAAAACCGCAACTTAAAAATCAATATTTAAAAGCTACCATAACCAAAAAAATAATAAAACTAAAAAAACAGCTCCTAACTGAAAATGTAGCCTTAGACTCTACAACCTCTACTGAGTCTGATTCACCACACGAATATTATCAAATTCTTCCTCCTATCTCTCAGTCCTAAACTTACAACAAAACCCTTAATTTTACTTACTAAAAATGGCGACGTTAATACAATGGAATGTTAACGGATTTCATCATAGAAAAAATCAATTACAAATTCTTATATCAGAACACCTACCGGCTGTTATTTGTCTACAGGAGACTCACCTTCAGGACCATCACAAACCTACTGTAAATCAATATCAAATGTATCAAAAAGCAGACCCCACCAAAACATTGCTAGTGGTGGAGTTGCAACCCTCATTAATAATCGATACCATGCAGAAGAACAAAATGTTACTACAAATCTGGAAGCCATAGTTATGCAAGTATACATACCAAATAAAATAACAGTATGCAACCTATATTTACCACCATCAGTTCCAATAGACCATATGGAATTACAAAATTTAATAGCACAGCTACACTCGCCTTTTCTAATAATTGGTGATTTTAATAGCCACAACATTATATGGGGGTCAAAATTCACAGACACACGAGGAAAAATTATCGAAAATTTCATTAACAACAATAATATAAACATCTTTAACAATAGTATGCCTACTCATCTAAACTTTTCAACTGGAGCGCTAACAAATATAGACTTATATATTGGATCACCACAACTGCAATCATTAATTAACTGGGACGTACTACCCAATTTGTATGACAGTGACCACTTTCCTATAAAAATTACGTTCAACACAAATACTTCATCATATCAACCACACGCTAAATGGAACCTAAAAACAGCAAATTGGGAACCTTTCCAACAATTTACAAAAATGACCAATAAACCTTCCACTACTGCAGACAACATAAACTTAGTAATCGAAAATTTTGTTCAGCATCTTAATAAAGCAGCAAATGTAACCATAAATCGTACACGAACCAACACAAAACGAGTAGTTCCTTGGTTCAATCAAGAAATTAAGGAAGCCTTAAAAGAAACTAAACACGCCTTAAATGTCTACCGTAGACACAGAACACAAGAAAATTTTATTAACTTTAAAAAACTACGCGCCATATCAAGGTTAAAAATAAAAGAAAGTAAAAAACAATCGTGGGAAACATTTGTCTCTACAATTAATTCATCAACATCTAATACTGAAATGTGGAACAAAATTAAAGCAATAAAAGGCATCAGAAAAACTAACAAAATATGTGCTATAAAAAATACTAGCGAAATAACAACGGATCCAAAACAGATTGCCGAATACTTGGCAGATAACTTTGAACAAAATTCTTCAAATAGTAAATTAGATCCTACATTTTTAAATTTTAAAGGTGACAACCCGTATGAACATACAGAAGTTGTGGATAATAACCCATTAAATAATGCCATCACAGAACCAGAATACGATCATGCGCTCTCGACGTCAAAAAACACAACTCCAGGTCCAGATCAAATTCCATATCAGTTCTTGAAGAATCTGCACAGATCAGCTAAAATACACCTACTAGAAATATATAACTGTATATGGCTTAATAACTGTTTTCCAACAACTTGGAGAAATACAATCACTATACCTATACTAAAGCCGAATAAAATATCCACCGACTCAAAAAGCTATAGGCCAATATCGTTATCTTGCACAATGTGTAAAATACTTGAAAAAATTGTAAATAACCGGTTAATGTGGTATCTAGAATCAAAAAATCTTCTTGCCGCAGAACAAGCAGGATTTCGTCGAAATCGTTCTACTATAGATCAAATAATCAATGTTGAATCTGACATACGGGACGCATTTGCAAATAAAGAGCACCTAATAGCTGTTTTTTTGGATATAGAGAAAGCCTTTGATCTAACTTGGAGAAAACTGCCGTTACAACAGCTAAAAACATGGAATATCCAAGGTAATATATTAAATTACTTACACAACTTTCTACAGAACAGAACATTTCAAGTAGGTGTTAATAATGTGCTATCTAGTAAAAGAACTTTAGAAAATGATATACCCCAGGGCTCCCCAATTAGTGTTACACTGTTCACTATAGCAATTAATCAAATAACGTCCAGTATAACATATCCAGTCAAAACGTTACTATATGCAGATGATATTGTTATATACGCTAAATCCAAAGATTTAAATGCAATTCAAAAACTCCTACAAGAAACAATAATTAAACTAGAAACTTTTAGCCAAACAACTGGATTTAAATTTTCACCAGAGAAAACATATGCGATGCATTTCACTCAACTTAAAAGTTACATACCACCTCAGCTAAAGATACTAGATACAAACATTAATTTCGTTAAAAAAACAACATTTCTAGGACTAAATATTGATGATAAACTTACATGGAAAAAACATATTGAGGGATTAAAAGTTAAAATTCACAAACGTATTAACATTTTAAGAACTATATCAAACCACAATTGGGGAGCAGACACTGACACAATACTAAAAATCTACAGGTCCCTAATACGATCCCAACTTGATTATGGCAGCATTATTTATTCTACAGCTAAAAAAAGCATAATCAAACAACTTGACACTTTACAAAATATGGCTATTAGAATTAGTATAGGTGCCCTAAGAACAACACCAGTGGAAAGCTTATTAGTAGAGGCAGGAGAATTACCTCTAAGATATCGAAGAGACCTGCTTACCATCCGATACTGCTCAAAAATATTAACAGATAAAAATAATCCCACAATTTTAAACATAAAATCCACCAAAAATAGCTCCATCTACCAACAAAACGTAAACATTTCCCAGCCAATTCATATACGCTACAAAAATTTACTTAATAAACTTACTCTACCATTTCCAAAAGTCCTTAAATATGAGCATTCTGACACTTGTAACGCGGTGTGGGTGTGAGACCGGTTCAGAATGGTGTAAAAGTGTTGTATGATGTATTATTAGAGTGTCGAAACCATGAACCGATAAGCGTGATATGAATGTAATTCGGTTATGGAACCCTAATCACCGCGTGTACAGTTACGAAGCTTGATATTGTTGAAGTTAAAGTTGTCCCCGTGAAAAGCTTCGTTGAAATATAACTTATTAGCGCAAGAGGAAATCCGGGTTCTTTGAGTCATAAATAACACAGACAAAGATTTTTCGATGTATATTTATTTGATGTTAAAGTATTTTCAAAGTTCTTTCTACAACGATTCACAATTACGGAAAAACTTTTACACATTTTGTAAATTAAGAACGTATGATAAAATCTGCCGTGGAATAAAGCAAAACTTAAACCTTTAAATATATAAAAATTGTGACGAAAATGAATATAAAAAACAGTTAAAATGAACCGAGAACCCACGGCTTATTATGACCGAAACACGTCTTGTTCGTGTCAATGTTAATTCCCGATTGTCCGCTTTGCCATAATCTTTCACCTTTGTGCAGTCGACAACCCCACTCCAAGCGCCATGTGTGCGATATTTCCGTAATACATACTGGTTAAACTACCGCACACATTCGCGTATTGTTAACATATTAAGCGAAACATAACATCAATTGCTGTGGAAATTGTCATATCATGAATGTTGGCGGTAAGCAAATGAGCATAAGTGATTATGCAAAGTCAGGACGTAGAAGTAAAACTGTTTGCCTATATTAAAGGCCACAACCACACGGTGTTACATACGACGGCCTCAAGCTCAGATATGGAAAATGCGAAGCATTTTCCATGAATGAGCTGAAAAAAAAGGAAACAAAAATTGACGTGTCGTTCTCGGTACATAGAAAATATAAATTGTGAAACTTCAAAATTGTTTGGATTTAATAAACATACAAACGTAAAACAAAAGAACTTATAAATAATTCAGACACAACAAACCAACACAAAAAAAAATTTCAACCCTAAAATTCCTTTCAACCGTGGTCATAACTGAAACAGGTTGAAAAACAAACCACTAAAGAAAATTGGCGAAAGGAAATTTTAAAGTTGTTAATTTTACAATACATATTACATATTTACATTCATTATTTGTAATATAAAATTTGAAAAAGAAAAAATTGATATAATAAAGTTATTAAAGATTTACATTTGTAATTTCGATGAAAAGAGAAATTTTGTAAATATTATAAAGGAAGATGAATGAAAATGAGCTTAAATTTGTGACTTTTAAATTTTTTACAAACAACGACTCATAGTCAATTTAAAATGTGTAGACGAAATTGAAAAACTTAATAGAAAAATATAAAGGAAATGTACAAAAATTTTTTGATTAATAAAGATTATGCATTCGCAACGATGTGTTAATTTATTTATGTTTGCTCCTTAATTATAATTTACTTACAAAATTATTTTATAAATAAAATACAAATCAGAAACTTAAATGCAAAAATTTATTTTCTTAACTAATCCTTGATATACCAAAGGTGGCTTAAACTAAAGGGTAATCCATAAAGAAAATTTACATAGTTAAAATTAAATAAAACAGTAAAGGGGAGAATATATTTTTAAAACACAGCATTAAAAGGTAATGCCAAAAGTAAGACGCGAATATGTAATAAATTTTGGTTAAAAGGTAAAACAAAAATTACGATTGAAAGTTGTTTCTAATATAGCCAGATTGCGTTACAATAAGTCATGGTATGTGATAGTATCCAATCGCAACTTGTATTGTATTATGCAAAAGGGGAGAGAACAAAAGAAAGTTGAAACTAACACGTGCCTATAAGTGTGTTTGTGAGCTCCCCTATTTAACAAAATCAGGCTACGTGAACTCAAACAAAAGGTGACTTCTAACTTAGGTAAAAGGAACCATATGTTAATAAGACAGACCACCCAGGAAACTGTAAAAACGCGCCAACTAAAAGGTGGTTTGGACACATCTGTTTATAATGCAAAGTTTTTTTAAAAAAAAGGGTCGCGATATAAGACCATTTGCAAGAAAAAAAAAAAATATAAAAAAATAATAATAACTTCTTTCCTTGTCTTATCTGTTGAAAACAATTTGTTTTAAAATAAACTATTTTACATTAAAATTCTCCGAAACTCACATATAGTAAAAAATAAAGGGGTGTTAGGTGATATTATAAACTGCCGAACATCTGCTAAAACTAGATATAATATCAAAATTTTATTGTATTAACAAATAATCGTAATGGAAATTGTTGACAAAACATATTTGTTAACAAGATGTTAATATTACAGCTGTGGAAAAATTAATGTTGCTTATTATACAAGAGAAAAAAAATTAAAACTTATTGATAAGAAATGTGGAAGAGTAAAATTAAAGTTTCTCACTTATTAAAATTTGATTTTATGATACTGGAAAAAAAAAACTTTAAACACGTTATATAAAAAGAAAATTCTAATAAATAGACATATTTTTTGTTATTGACTTTCATTTATTTCAAACATATTTTAAAATTCGTATTTTTCATAGTACATTCTTGCGTATAAAACTTAATTTCATATATTCCTTCTTTTATCTTAAAAGCAAAGCAATTTCCCATAGGAACTACATTGAACATAAACTTTATGACCAACCTGACAATAAAATATCAAAAGAAAACCTTCACCCCCCAGGAACTTTTCCAAATAAACGCATAACTTCACTCCCGAACATTTTCATCAAAATTCCTATACATATAATATAATATAATAACTCTCAATAAATATCAATATTCAAAATAAACTCATATTTGGTTCTACCCCTTACTCTTGGTGATAGACCATAAAAATATAAAAAAAACTTTTTGGAACAAAGTTCCCTACAAGAGGGTGAAAAGTACAAAACAGTGTCAGGTCTGCCATAAGGTCGAAAACAAAAAAAAAAAAATTTTTTTTTTTTTATTTTATTTCGCTACTATGGTTTTATAAAATTTTTTTTTTTTTTATTTATATAGTATTATTATTCCTTTCATGTATAAAGCAATTATTTCTACCATTGAGAAAACTTACATGTAAAATTTTAGTGAGAAACATAGTTATAGGCTAACGTATAAATGTCGTTGAAATTTGTAACAGACTGTACTGTTCAAGTTGAAATAAATTTTATAATTTTGCAACCTAATTCAAAGGATTTACAAACAAAACTTATTATATAAGTACTAAATATTCTTTATGAAAATATTTGTTATAAACAATGAGAAAATGGAAGAGTAAATGTGAATACGCAAAGCAAAGGTAAGGTTGTAAGACAAGACCCCAAATTTATAGGTGTAGTACAAATCGTTTAAAATTATAGGCGTGTGTTAGTCAGTTTACTTGATCAATCGATAAATGATATTCTCCTAAAACTAATTTGATAATTCTTTGGAAATTAGAAAATATAATTGTCGAAATAAATAGAAATCTTTTTATTGGTTTGATAAAAATGTTGATTAAGATAAATAAAACGTTATTTTTACTCTATTGAATAGGAAAAAAAAAAGGCGAAAATCAGTTAGGCTGTAAACCGCATTGGCCCTTGATTTTCGAGGAGAAATGAAAATTCAAGGGAGGGCCGGAAGGATCGGTGTCAGGTGCTAATTTTCCGATGCCTAGAGGCTTAAATTTGTAAAAGGTAATCAAGACAAACTCTGAAGTATTAAACGGATGGTATTTTAACAGTAAGAGATAGTGAAATTTTCCATAAACAAGGTTCGAATATTTATTCGATTTTTCATTCATCCTCGTATATTTTAGTTCAATTTTATTCCCAATGATATCCGAAAAAATGTTAACACTTAGAAAGTTACCATTATTTTCACCATTGAACGAGTTAACCAAAAAAAATATGTGGGTTTTCGAAATTTTTGATAATTTTCTTTTCTTTATGGGTTTTTTTCTGAAAACTTTACCCCTTTTACCAATATTTGCTACCTTTTCAATTCCGAAATTTTTTCCGCCCCATTTAAACTTTCTTTTCTTAATTTTGGTTCTCTTTTTCCTATACTTATTTTTCCTTTTCCTAACGTCCCTACTCCTGACTTTAATTTTAATGTTTTTAGCTTTGTTACGCCTTCGGGGTTTACTTGCCCGTAATTTTAATTTGGGTTTAACAGCATCGTAATCTAAAATATAGTTTTCCAATGTATTGGGTACCGTATTTGAAATATTGTCAGAGTAATTTTCGTTATTAAAATTGTTATTAAAATTTTGGGCTTTTAACAAATTATCATTGATATAATATTCCTTATTAGGTTCATCGAACAAACGATTAGTAGGAGGGAATGACTCGTTACTGTTAGTTACGTGACATTGACTGTTTTCCATTATCTCAATTTTATTGTTAATATTGGATACTACTACATTTTGGTCGTCAATTTTTTTGTCTAGATTGTTAAATTTAAAGGAGGAAAAACTGTTGCTTAAATCACTAATACGACTGCCAATTCCTTTAAGTTCAATGTATGAATCACGGTTCTGAGTTTTAACTTCGTTCACAGAATCGCACAAAGCATTTATTTTCGAAAAAAGAACGTCTAATATAGATGGAAACGTACCTTCTATTGAGATTTGGTGAGAATTAATACGGCCCTGTATATCGTTGCTCGTATTGGAGGCTTCGTGTGTTGAGTTGATGCCTGAATCCGACGATGCTTCATTTCCGCTGGAGGATGAGAACGTTGTTTCTGAAGGAACTCGTGTGACTTGATGAATTGAACTGAGTGGAGTTGATACCAAGCCGCTGTGTTGTACTGGCGAAAAATCCACAAGAGTTGGCGAGTCGACATCCATAGTGATGATCAGTCCAAACGTTTATTGAAAAATCGTACCGGATCGTCCCAATTGAGAAAACGTATAATGGTGTTCTATGACTCGTCCCAAAAAGATGCCATTCTGTAACGCGGTGTGGGTGTGTGACCGGTTCTGAATGGTGTAAAAGTGTTGTATGATGTATTATTAGAGTGTCGAAACCATGAACCGATAAGCGTGATATGAATGTAATTCGGTTATGGAACCCTAATCACCGCGTGTACAGTTACGAAGCTTGATATTGTTGAAGTTAAAGTTGTCCCCGTGAAAAGCTTCGTTGAAATATAACTTATTAGCGCAAGAGGAAATCCGGGTTCTTTGAGTCATAAATAACACAGACAAAGATTTTTCGATGTATATTTATTTGATGTTAAAGTATTTTCAAAGTTCTTTCTACAACGATTCACAATTACGGAAAAACTTTTACACATTTTGTAAATTAAGAACGTATGATAAAATCTGCCGTGGAATAAAGCAAAACTTAAACCTTTAAATATATAAAAATTGTGACGAAAATGAATATAAAAAACAGTTAAAATGAACCGAGAACCCACGGCTTATTATGACCGAAACACGTCTTGTTCGTGTCAATGTTAATTCCCGATTGTCCGCTTTGCCATAATCTTTCACCTTTGTGCAGTCGACAACCCCACTCCAAGCGCCATGTGTGCGATATTTCCGTAATACATACTGGTTAAACTACCGCACACATTCGCGTATTGTTAACATATTAAGCGAAACATAACATCAATTGCTGTGGAAATTGTCATATCATGAATGTTGGCGGTAAGCAAATGAGCATAAGTGATTATGCAAAGTCAGGACGTAGAAGTAAAACTGTTTGCCTATATTAAAGGCCACAACCACACGGTGTTACACACTCCACCGTGGCTAATACCAAATCCTACGATAAATTTACAACTAACAAACTATCCAAAGAAGAATACTAATCATATGCTGATACAAAATGAATTTAGTCAAATTCTATCGGAGTATCATGACTATTGTCAGTATTACACAGACGCATCTAAAAATGATTTAGGATATACTGGGGCAGCAGTTATACATGGTCAAAATGTCCAGTTGATGCAGTTCGATAAGGGTACTAGTACATACACAGGAGAACTGAGAAGTATACTTGAAACTCTTAGAATTATTCAAACTACCACTGATAAAAATCACTTAATCTGTACAGACTCACTAAGCTCACTGCAGGCCATAACTCATCTTTACCCCAAAAATGTCATTGTTCAAAGAATTAGAGTAACATTACATCAAATAAAAACTGCAAGTAAAAATGTTCAATTTGTATTTGTTCCCTCACACGTAGGTATACGAGGAAATGAAGAAGCTGACCATAATGCAAAAATAGCTGCGAACAACAGAGTAGGAATTAAAATTAAAAAAATAGATTTAAAAGATCATCTAAATTTAGCACGACAAATGTTATTAGCTAAATGGCAAGAATTATGGGACATAACCAATCAGAAACTACGTGCTATTAAACCGAAAACTACACCCTGGAAAACCAAAATACCAAATAGAAAAGATCAAATAGTACTCGCACGATTACGGTTAGGGCATACTCGGATTACGCACCAATATCTCTTTAACAAAGAGCAACCAACTCGATGTCCAACCTGCAATGAACAATTAACAGTGAAACACATACTGATCGAATGTCCGCAGTATCTGCAACAACGGCAGCTCTCAAATATACCTAGGACATTACAAGAAATACTAAACCCAGACCTACATAAAACCAGTAATACAATAAAATTTTTAAAACTAACAAGTTTATACAAAAAAATTTAAAGAGATTTTACTATATAATATATTAATGTAATGTTGTTTATTACTAATATCGAAACATGTATTAATCTGTAAGATAAAATTATTATTGTACACAGTCATATTATTATGTATTTTATTGTAACAATATTTACACGGGTGCCAATGATCCTGGTAATCGAGGTACCTGAAAATAAATTTATTTAAAAAAAAAAAAAAAAAAAAAAAAACGAGTCTTAAGTGACCAGTCCGTAGGAAATTATTAAGCAAAAATATAAAAAATGCGTTTCAAACATTATTTTTTACGATTCATTTGAAAATTTTTCCTGTACAACTTAAGAATTTTTCCTATACAGCTGCGTAAAATTCGATGGGCTAGTAAAATTTCAAGTGGACACCCGGAAAATTTACTTAATTTTTTGTAAAATTATACTGGACATAGAATAATTTTTACTGAGTCGCTGTGTATTTCACTTGTGCTGTGTATTTCACATGTCTCACACATCACTGCATACCAAGCATTACATAGATAAAACAAGCACGCAACCACCCAGAGCACCCGTGTTAGACCAAAACACGCAAAACACGACTTACAGACGTAGCAACCGTTGGTTCGATCAGTTGCTCAATAGCCAATATAGTGACTGGATGTTTATAAACTGTTTTTTTTATTTTTATAATAAATTATTATTTATTGGACTTTCCATTTACAACAAAAAATTGTTGTGTTTCATGAATTTTTGTTTAGTTTTTATTTTAATTCTTGTATGTTTTTTATATGTATTGATATGTTAATTGAAACATGTTTTTATACAAATTATTGTAATGTGCTTATTGTTAAGAATTTATATATTTTTTTCCACAAATAATAAAAAACCACAAAAAATTTTTTCTATATTAATAATTTGATTTTAATGCTTACCCTTTTATCAATATCCTTTTAAACTATTTTAATTCAATTATTTATTAATAAATAAAAAAAATCTTATTTATAAATAATACGGTAATTTTTACTGAGCTATAGGGTAATTTAAAATTTTTACTATAAATTATCGTACTTTTTGCTTAGCCTGTCACTTATGTCCGCATTACCAAAGAGCTCAGTAATTTTTTACCAGAAATTTCAGTAAAAATTACTGTATTTTTTTCTCAGTGTAGTTGACGAACCTGCATTTATTCAGATGCATTTATCTCCGACAGCGGAAGTGCGCCGCGCCGCGTTTCCGATCTAGTGGTCGCTTAGCTTAAGGCTAAGGCTACATGAGCGTTTTTTAACACCTGTTTTTGAGCGGAAATTAACGTGACGTTTTTTAACGCTAATCCCTGGCTACACGGGCGTTTTTCAACGCTTATTTTCTTTAGCGAAAATTAACGCGACGTTTTTTTAACGCTGATGCGCGGATATACGAGCGATAAATAACGCCATTAGTGCTTTTGAACTTCAAGAATCAATAGCTCACTGTCGATAAATTTCATTTTAATATTTATTATGTTATAAATTCAAAGTATGAAAACAAAATGAAATTGAATCATCAGTCTATATTTCTCAATACATATGGGGTATGATACGGCGTTTGGCGTTACTAGCGTTATTTGTCGCCCGTGTAGCCAGCAAGATGTGTCACACGCGTTTTTTATTGCCGCATAGGCCTGGACCGACCAGATTCATCTTCTGGCGTTATGACCTTAAAAACTCGTGTGTCTTTCCAGACTGAGCGATAATTTTCGCTAAGTGTAGCCATTTTAATTCATATCAATGTTATCCATATTTCTAGCGTTATTTGACGCTCAAAACTAGGCGTTAAAAAACGATCGTGTAGCCTTAGCCTAACTCTTGTAGAACGTCGACATTTAATAAATCACTAGATTGTCATTGGCGATTACTTCATTCACGTTGTCATTGTCAACATGATATCATTGGAATCCCAACTATTTGTCTGAATTACATTTAAATCTTTGCCTTTTGCCAGGTTCAACACATCTGATTCACATTGCTGTTTTGAACTAGATTTTTTATACGTGACCTGAGGTTTTAGATAAACACGATTATGTTTGTAGATCGAGTTATCTTCAGTAGTCACTAAATAATCATTTTTGTTTAACACTTTTCTGATTATTGCAGAAACCCACTTTCTTAACTTTTTTTATAAAAGTATAGCAAGCAAAACATCCGTAACTCGGTAATCAACTGATAATACTGTTTGAATACCTTACTTAAAATTGCGAGCACCGAAGTACTTTTATATCTGCATAACCTGATAATTCATATCACAGTGGCCTAAAACATAATATTTTTAAAATTAAAAACAATTAATATTTTTAAATAACGAACCTAAAATTAAAATTACGCAAACCAAGGTAATAATTCTTTTTCGAAAGTAGATATGCAAAATATAGAAATGTGTTTCTACATGTCAGATGATGTCATATTCAAATAAATTCAAATCAGTTAAAAATTTCTGTTTTACCTATTTGAAAACACGAGTTTTACGAGTTGTTAACTAGATAGCCATCTATGTAGCGTAAATACAACCACCGCTTAGCTGCTTTATACCATCAAATCATTTTCCGTAATTATAAGGGTAGTTTGAACTAAGCACTCTTAAACTCACCAAAATTCACTTAAATAAATCGCTTTTAAGCGCAAAAGTTGTAAAATTTGAAAAAAAAAAAAACTTAAGATAAATTTTTTTTTATTTTTTGTTTTTGTTACTTTATTGAATAATTTTTATCAAGTAACAAGTATAGTTATTATTCCATTCAAAAAAAGGTAAGTTTGTATCCTATCTCGAAAACCACAAGACCTGTAAAGCTCCAAAGTATATCAATCAATGTCCCCCGCCAGTGGTTACAACTTTTATTTGAACAATTTTTTGATTAAGTCAATAGTTTAGTTGCCATAATCAAAATGGCAACCCTCAGAAGACTCACTTTGTATATAAATTTTAGTGAATGTTATTTTCGGGTTCTAGAGACCTCAAAACAAATTTCTTCCATAGTCCCGGCCTCATATCGCCTTACCCATAAGACGGTAATAGCTGAATTTCCAGAATTCTTTCTGGAAATTCGCTAAAAGCCTGAAAGTAACTACGGTTATCGAAATTTTTTATTTTCAAATCTAACAAGTCATCTTTTTTTAATTCGTAAATAAATGAAGGAATTAAACATAAAAGAGTCATCCAGATCTTGAGTACCTATTTTTGTGACCAAAGTCTGAAATGTGAAGAAATGTCCTATATGAGCATTACGTTTTTATTTCTTTACCAGACTACTATACTTAAATATAAAGATTAAATATTTAATTAAATTCAACGTATCTATTAGTCTTCGTGTCATTTTAATGAAGTTTTAATAACTTTAGTTATCATTTTCATACACAGAAACGTAAACAATAATTCTATTGAAAATAAACAAAAACTTTCAAAACAATAATAACATTAATTTCAAATTTAAGTTTTTCGAAAACAAAAAGTGAAACGAAGAAAATATCATTATCATTAGATATAAATAAACAAATCTACGAAATTATTTTTAATGGCAAGAGGAAAATAATATAGTAGGTACTTAGTGTTATAATAATAATAATAATCATAATCGTGAAATATGATAATAATCTAGAGTCTCTATATTCCTTTCATATGACAATAAATGTTAAGAAGTTTTCATTAATTTTATTTAGCATTATACTGTATAATGCTAAACATTTGGTTTAAAAAGAGTGTGTCCGGTATACAGATGTTCCATGGGATTTCCGTTTAAGCGCCATTCAGAAGCTCATTAGCATCTGTCAATAACAAAAATCCTAGGTAGAACTTTTAAGGGTTTCATTTTTACAATTTTTCAATTCCGATTTGACATTCATATATGGCTGTACTTGGATGATTGGATGAGTTATTTAAGGCAATCATAATGAAATGAAATAAGTATAAATTGTACCTATAACACAGAAGTCCTCAAACATTTTAGAACCACGGTTTCTTTAATGGATCAATAATTTCCGACGGTGCCCTTCAAAAGCTTATTATATGTAAGTGACAATATACCTACTATATTGACTATCTGGTAAAAAAATTTCTATAATCTATTCTTATTTATATAGTTTATTCTAAAAAGTATTTCCTTTTTTTAATAAATAGTAAGTAATAGTTAATATAGAATGTCTTAAGAATCTTAATAATGATATATTTCTTCTACTCAATCCGCAGACCTATCGGACATTAGACCAACCGCGTTGTCTTCAAATCTGTTGAAATCTGCATCTGTAAATATATAATCTTATAAAGTCTTTCATTGAAACAAGAAATTTAAGTATTTTAAAAGTTATATTAAAAATTAATAGTAAATTTATTTTTTTAAGAAATAAAGGAAGAAAATTTATGATTTTTGAAAGAAGTGGTAACAGCAACAGTCATTGCTTAATTTCAGGTAATATTTGTTGATATTTGTTGTTTAGAATTTACTAATAGAATAACTTTAAGCTATTGAAAGACGTAGGGCAACGGAAAATCTTAATACAAGTTCAAGAATCATTTACAGACATGTAGGAAGCTAGGTATCTGAAAAAAATAAAATAAATAAAATATCTGCTAATTAAAATTTTGATTCAATCAATGGCTAATGTTTAATTGGTACAAGGCACTACATTGTAATGAAGAATGTCACATAATATTATATTTCATTAGATAACTAAGTAACTAACAAAGTGTTAAAAAAATCATTTGTCTTAGAAACGTGTCACATCTAATGTAAGTATTTAAATGTACATACGTCTAGCAAGGTCAGGTTATTTCTATTTTTAATCATAATAAAGGTTTCTGTTACAGTCAAACACACATTTAGACAAATTTTTATAGACAGATACACTACTTCACCAAAATGAATAGCCTAGTCTACCATAGTAGTCCACCGGAGAGCAAAAGAATTTTCCCTTTAAAAAACTTACAAGAAAAAATAAGCGGCATTTTTCACGGTGCCCAGGGCAACACCTAGGGTTAATATGGCCTTGCTTACAAATATAATCAAACATGAGCGTAACCATGCAATGCTAGTAAATATCTATTTAATAAATCTCTAAACACTGATTGACAGACAACGCACAGTCTAAACCGTTGGGTTTAAAAGCATAAAATTTTGCACAGGAGTTCTTTATATAACGTAAGTGGACACTAAGAAAGGATTTTTGAAAATTCGTCCCCTAAGTGGGTTAAATGAGGAATGGAAATTTGTATGGACATTCATCATTTTTGAAGTTAAAAATACGGAAAATGATGTTTAAACTTCTGTTTTAAATTAAAGTTAGGTGTATCAGTGTTTTTGGTGGATGATCAACTCCAAAGAGATTAAAATAAGGGACTAAAGTTTGTATGGAAAGCATGTCTTTTTTATGTTAGAAACGTGGATATATGTATTTTGATTTCTGAAGCACTTCGAAGTCGGATGGTTCCTGAGATGTTACCGATAGAAAATGTCATCTATAACATGGGAAGAGTTTAAAAATAACAATATTCCAATATGTAGGTATCTTGATCTATCAGTTAACCAAATATATGCTCGAAATGGTGTAACGGACTTATCTAAACTAATTACTTAATCTCTGATTTACTAATGGCAAATAAATTTTGATTAAATCAGTTTTGGTGAAATATATAATTCTAAAGGAACAAGCTTTTCAACGTTCTATGCAGTTTTTTTTATATAATTTATGATATTTTATAACACAAAGCAGATGAAGAAAGGTATGCTACATTTGAAATCAAAATAAACTTTTTCTGCACAGTTATAATTACATCACTATCACCATACGTCACCAATCTACGTCATAATTACGTCACCATATTTGAATTTTTGGAAAAAGACAACATTATAATTATTTATTATTTAAATTTTCCACTATAAGAAATTCTCCAGGTTCGCCATCTACGTCATCACGATCTGCGTGTGGACATAACTTTCTCCATCTACTTTGGTTATAATACTATAACTCTTTATAATTGAAGACATGAGAGCTAACATTTTTATAGTTTTACAATAGAAGCGTTTGAAAGTTTTTGATTTACATATACCTACTTCCCATGCAATATTTGGAGGAAAATGGCTCATGTTTATTATTGAATTTCTACAAAACTATTGGGCATATTGAAATCAAATTGTAGTATATGATATTTCAGCATAGAACATTTCAAAATGACTGCAAATTATTGCAAAAAAAAACTTTTTGAATAAATGATACATAACATCTTTATCCACTCACGTCTTCAATTTTGATAAATTTATATGAATTGCAAAGAATTTAAATCATTGTAGAAATTTTTATCCCTAATAAGTCCAGTGTGCATAAAATTTGTTATGGTGGTAAATTGCTAGGCTTGTAGGTACACTGTTCAACACATTTTTCTTAAATTATATTTTATCAATACTTACTATTCCGGAATAAAAATACAGTCGAACCTTAATATAACGATTTTCAAAGTAATTTGACAAAATTGATTAGGTATATGGAAAAATTTACTATATTAAGTACGCGATATTAAGATTAGGATGGACAAAATTATTTTTATTGAAACCTATTGCATATCGAGATTATCTCGTAAGTAACTCGTTACAAAAAGATTACATTTACTATATAAAGGCTTTACGTTAACAGAAGTCTGTATACAATATTATTCAGTATATACTAGAGGTGAATTATTATATATATATATATATATATATATATATATATATATATATATATATATATATATATATATATATATATATGTATATATATATATATATGTATATATATATATATATATATATATATATATATATATATATATATATATATATATATATATATATATATATATTATTGTAAAAATATCTTATAATACAGAGGCAGTTCAAAAGAAGTTTTAAAAGATCATTACATGACATTACGGAATTCGTTATATTGAAGTTCAACTGTACGTAGGGGAAGGTAGCCCAAAGCGTGTATGCTAAGATTAAACCCCCCAAAAAGTGACTTTTGACCTCGATAAGCAGATCTTTTTTATATTATCAGATAGATTAGTTATCGAACTTTAAAATGAAACTTCGCTTAAGAAATTTTTGTACGATATTTATTTTTAATAAAGAAAATACAAAACCTCTGCAGAAACCCGCTTTGCCCGTATAGGTATCCTAAAGCAGGTAATCCTCTTTGGGCAAGGCGGGTAAGTACATTATGTATTTAAATAGTTACTGTTATTATTTTTTAAAATAAACTTTCTTAATCATATAGAACTTAACAATAATAATAATTAAGTAATAAAAATTGAAAAAAGACAAAAATAATCAATTTTTAACAATTAACTGTAGCTTTCTTTACAACTTCCACATTGGAGTATATTACTTCAGGTGGTTCCAGATCAAAATCACCACAAACAAGGCAGAAATATTTTTTTAAGCTTTTTCCCTCATTCCGTCATAGAAAGAAGATTTTTTATTTTTTTTCCCTTCCAACAGTTTTTTTCCATTAAGATGCTTCCATTTTGTCTACCCGCTTTGCCCGAAAAGACTTAATTTTGTAAACTTAGAATAATTTAAAAATGAAAGCCGATACATGTCTACCTTTTTCTACATTAAAAGTCAAATGATGATAACATAATATAGTAATACCAAAAAGATTACAAATAAAAAGTTTTGTGAGTAGTCACAGAATATTTATCGTCAAAATTTTTAGCAAAACCAGCAAAAAAATTTGATGACGCTTAACTAGGACATTAAACGACACAAGTGTTCAAGTGCACTTGATTGAGATTGGTTGATATTCGGTTAATCTCGGTATACACACGACCTGACAAAAAAATTCGATAGAACGATATACAAACGCTTACCCGCCTTAAGAGGGGCACCCACTTTGGGCGATCGTCCCCTACGTTTGAATTTTAGCTGAGATTTTAAGTAAGCTTTTATAGTATTCTGGAAAATTGGACCCACGTTGATGATGGTGCAGTGTATATATGCATACAAAGGTAACTTACAACAATTTAAAATAATAATACACACATATTTCTACCTACTACAACAGTACTGTACGTGTAATTAAGTATTGTTACGCATGTTTATATTGGATTATGAATGGCGTGGCGTTGTTCTTGTATTTAATGTGTGCTAAAATGAAATTTTTAATTAATTCCAACTGTAATTTATTATTAACGATATTAAAATTTGTTTTCACTATCCAAGCAACGCACGTATGTGTGTGTGTGTGTGTGTGCATGCAATAATAAAATTAAATGTTTTAAACACACCTAAGTAAAGTCGGTAAAATTTAAGTCAGCTGCGTTTATAGACGGCAAAAAAATAGCATAATATATGTATATGTAATACATGGTGTTCTATTTTTACGTACCAGTACGATTTACCTATTAATTGATAACATTGAATTCCTACAAATAAAAAGTTATGACGTAAGAGAGCCTCTCTAATGCCTAATTACAATTTACTGTAACTATTGCTTTAATTTTATAATTATCATGCAATAAATCAAAAGAAAAAAATGTGAGAATTATTAAAGAGGAGGATTGAACTAGGTATTTAGAAGAGCAGGTTGTGTCGCTCGAATAATAAAATTTCAACGAAAATTATATTAAGGATGTCTGGGAGGTACAATCGGAGATAAAAGTACATGAAATTAGAAATTCGTGAATAATTCCTTTGTATAACAAAACAATGAGGTAAATAAATAGTTATCTTTGTTAAATAATAGCTATCACTACAACTGATTGTACAATACATCAAACTATAGCTCTCAGCTAACTACAAGAGCAGAGTACATTCTGAGGATTTTTCGGAGGAATTTCAAAATGCTACGAGACGATTGAAAATTTAGTAGAATGTTTCTCATTAGATACTAAGGCCCCTGTGAAAATTTCAAACCGATTCACTAAGCCGTTAAAAAATTTTACACGTACTCTTATGGAAATTCGAAAACAGAACAGATTAAATAACTTTTTAACGGCTTAGTGAATCGGTTTGAAATTTTCACAGGGGCCTTAGTATCTAATGAGAAACATTCTACTAAATTTTCAATCGTCTCGTAGCATTTTGAAATTCCTCCGAAAAATCCTCAGAATGTACTCTGCTCTTGTAGTTAGCTGAGAGCTATAGTTTGATGTATTGTACAATCAGTTGTAGTGATAGCTATTATTTAACAAAGATAACTATTTATTTACCTCATTGTTTTGTTATACAAAGGAATTATTCACGAATTTCTAATTTCATGTACTTTTATCTCCGATTGTACCTCCCAAACATCCTTAAGTAATTTTGGTATTAATACTATTCACCTAATTTTGTTCTTCAGTTCTTCTTTTTGTTAATACAGTTTACTAAATAATTACTTACTTCTGTTAAAATAATTTTTAAATATTGTTTATTATTTATTTGGGTGTCGGCGGCAAATAACGTCTATCAAAAGAATACGTAGACTTCGCTCTTAATATCTGAAATTGATTTAGCGTCCTCAATATTGTCCTCAAGTTCCAATGCAAATAATCCGTAATAACAACAATGCAAATGTGCATATATCCAACTCACCAAAGCTGTAGTCATTACGTGTAATATCAACATCTGAAGTAAACGTTCATTCTGGTTAAATATCAGTTAGGTGAGCGTATTAAAAAAAGCTGCTAATGCGCGGTTTATTCCTTAGATTCTGATGGCAATGATGAAGATTCGTATTTTTATTTTTTTTTTGTCATTTTTTGTTGATTTCTTATAATAAGCCTACCACAGTAAAATAAGGCCTAAGAACATAGTTTTCAAAAATATTAAATATTTTCTAATCCAACATTTTAATTCCAAATTTAATTTTCTTGTTGGTTGATTTACATTTTTTTTTGTTGATTTGGCATTTTAAAATCTCTTTAGGTAGGCCTTATTAGCCGTAGCTACCTTAAATATAACTCGGTAACTGTTCGGTATTTTAATTTTGAATTTTAACTCATGATTCTTGAAATACGGGGGAACAAAGATATCGAAGAAAAAGAAGGCTTTTATTTTTTTGGTAGTCCTGAATAACTCCTTATGCTGTAATTTAAATGTATAAACAGCTACATCAAAATAGGACACTCTGTATAAATTAATTAATCTGAATATATTATTATTATATATGCGCAAGGTTATAAAAATATACGAGATCGTTAGTGTTAAGAAAAATAAAAGTTATCCTTATGTTTATTAATTTTCTAAGAAAATTTTTTTGTTGTGTAATATTTAAAAAATGTGTTAATGGATTTTAGCAGATTTTATTATCGATTATTAAATTATTTTAATATTTAATTAAAACAAAGAGTAAAATTAAGTATAAAGTCAGTTCGCATCTTCTACGCACTGGTCCTATGAAAGCTCTTCTGATTATGCTTCAAAATACCGTAACGAATTAATGAAATTTTGGAATATCTGCGGGCTATATTTAACAAAATTGGTAAAATGATAAAAGCATACTTTTGACAATGCAGTTATTAGAATAGCAAAATCGAAATTTTCCCTGTATACGCTATTGATACCTAGTGGTAAGATTATTAGGCGTTGTTGCAAAAATATCCATGCAGAAAAAAATAAATTAGTAAAAGGTAATTATACTTTGAATCTTAACTTTTACATACTAAAAAATGTATTGGGCCCTAGACTCAGGTACAACTTCCGGCTGTGAAGTTGAAATATTTGCAACAAAATAGCTACGTTGTCAATTACGGAATTTATTTTCCACTAAATTATATTATATATCATTATATACACACACAGCTTCCTCGTATTCGTAAAAGAATTTAAAACAATATTCTACCAAATATAATATACATATATTATGGGCGCAAGCTAAAAGGAACTTTTTTATCCACATCTGCATTAATCTTTGTCTATCATATTAATAAATAGAAGTTTACTCACTCACTTATATAAAAACATAATTACTTGGTTTGGTTGGTAACTATGGAAATAATACAATTTATGTTCCCCTCAGTTTCTAGAGGTCTTTTGAGCTTGCGATCATAAGTTCATAAAGTTCATAAAAAATTGTTGTAACTCAAAATACTTAAAGGCTAAATTAAAAAATAACTAGCTGTACCCGCGACGCCCGTTGCGTGACACGTTATTATAAACTCAATGAGAAGTATATAAGTGTAATAATTATACAGAACTTGCATAGCAGAAAAATAATACCGTCAAACGGGACTATTTGAAAACGGTGGGGCCATTTAGCACAAAAAAAGAAAACGATTTAAGCTCTTATATCTGTTTGATTTCTGAACGATTCATAACGTTAATGCGTCTTTAATAGGAGATGTTCTTTAAGAGGTTAAGTCTTTTTTAAAACTCTTCTTTAAGAGTTTAAATCTTTTTTTTTTGTTCCAAATAGCCCCACCGTTTGACAAATAGCTCCGATCAATATCTTAAATATTGATCCAGGTAATAAGTTTCGTCATTCCATCGAGTACATTGTACTCATACATTGAATTGAGTACGCAGTACATCGAGTACGTTGTAGAATCATTATCCTTTGTGAGGGGGTTTTCGAGAAACAATAATTTTTGTTATCATCACACCAAATTTCATTAAAATCCGTCCAATAGTTTTTGCGTGACGCGTGAACAGACAGACAGATAAAAATTTTAAAAATCGCTGTTTTCATATCTACGTCGATAATTCTACAGTACCAGTACACTTTTCAAAAAATATTCCACGTACAGAAACGATGTTTTTTTTACAGTTTTATTATATGTATAAATAGCAAAAATTTATTAGAAACTAACCCCCAAAATACCCTAAAAATTTGAACGAAATTGGGACTAGTAGTAAATAAGATTTTGACATTTAATGGGATATCATGGTAACGGCGTAGATATTGTTACTCCGATTTCGATTAAATTCATCGGGGACCATCTAGGAACCAAACTGCATAATTTCTGAAAATTTCATAGAAAAGAATTGAATAGTTCAGAAGTTATGCCACTTGGAGCAATTTTGGAATGACATGGTAGCGGCGTTACTACCGTTACTCCGATTTTGATTAAATTCATAGGGAACCATCTAGGAACCGAACTGCATAATTTCTGAAAATTTCATTAAAAACAATCGAATAGTTCAGAAGTTATGACACTTGGTGCAAAGTGGCGACACACAGACGGACAGACAGATACCAAACCAAAATTGTTCAGGAAGCTCTAAAACGTAAAATGTGCATAAGAAATTTTATTTTGGAACGAGAAAATTTTTTATTTTTCAAAAGTGATCACAATGCTTTCGCTACTTTAGTAGTCTCGGAAGCAAAATATATACTATATTCTCATCAACTATTTTGTCTAGAAAATATTTTTTACAAAATGTGTTTTTTCGTATCAATGTAGCCCCACTTCATGGTATACAAATATGTGGGTGCCTGCACTTCGAAACATACAAAAATCTTTAGCGCCTAAAATTAGAGAGAGGTAAAAAGTTAAAGACAAGAATTTTACAAAAATTTTAAAAATTCTATCGAAAAATTTAGTTAGTTTTTTCTTTAAATTTCTTCTGAAATACGTTCCTTCATGAAACAATCACAATTATATACAATTTTTTTTCCAGTCCTTTACAACTCTCATATATTTTTGAGGATAATAGATAAATTATTTTTTTTAAGCTTAATTACGCCTTCCGTTGGCTTTGCTATATTAAATAAATTCGCCTTCGGTAATGATAGCTGCTGTATTATGATAACAAAAATCAATAGGTACCTACTAATAGGTGGCACATTTCTCACATGTCAATAATACTCGTATATAGATATAATATACGAACTATTTGACATTTACATTATCTTGAAAACCACGGCTATAGTGTCCCGATATGTATTAATCATTTTAACCAAAAATTTCTTCCAGCAACTCAATTAACCCGTCGTCAAAATAATAGACTTGAACTACAATAATTTAATTGAATGTATTAACAATATTATGCCAATTATAATAATTAAATCGCTTTAAATATTAATTTTATTTAATTAATTAATATTAAATTCAACATAAAAGCACGTACATACATACTATATATAAGTAGACATAAAGTACCTATGCATGTCAGTATAGGAATCTATAGAAAGATTAAGTTCTTCAACAATGTAGGTATCTAATTTTACAAAGGAATTACTCAAATTTCTTTATATGCAATGTAAGTAGGTACCTATATATGTATTGTTTTTGGCTTAAACTTCTACAAGGTAAAAAGTACCGAACTGTACGTCGAAATGAAAACATGCTTATAAAAGTATCAAATCCACCATAAGATGACCTCGAAGTAGACACGCTTGTAACGAAGAATAGTCTACTCAGCCGTTGACCGAATACAGAATATTCGACCAGTAAAACTGATCTAATAGCCGAATATTTGGTGATTAAGATTCGCTATCTTTAGTCCATAAAAAATTAAAGATAAATTTAACAATTGCTTAGAATATTATTAATAGCACTTTTTTTTTATTTTGTATATTTTTCAAAATATTCTTGTTATACACCCTTTAAATTTAAAAAATAAAAATAAAAAATTCTATTGCCTATTACGTCAGCCTTTAGACGGCATCTTACACAATACATAACACGAAAAAGAAATTTTCGAGTTCTTAATTTTGCTTTTCCAATTTTATATTTCATATAAATATTTTAGAGTGCCTAGCTCTTTTTTTAGTAAAAAACCTTAAGAAACTTTTATTTTAAATATTAGGTATGTTTGTGATGTAAGTTGGAATTTCTATCACATAAAAACAATGGTATTCTACAAACACGATCCATATAATTTTGATAGTTTAGCTTTTGACTAATAAAAAATTATTTAGTCATTTGTATTTTCTATTCTTAAAAAAAAAAATTAAAGTTCTGAGTTTGTTTGCAAAATTTAAAGCTTCGCTCATTGTAATGAACCAAATATTTCGTTGTTTCTGGTTACGATTTAGCCATTATTCTATTCTCAAACTATATGCAAAGCGTTCAAAGTGAAATTAAAATTCAGAGCTGGATATGCAACAGGGAGCACTAGGGGTAGTGTTAGAGCGGCAAAATTTTTGAACATGAGAACGTATCGAAGCTCTTGTATTATCTATCTTGCAATTTATGGCCAATGTTTTTGTTTCTCAATTCATAATTTTTTTAATAGGGACAATAATGTTTTTTCTGCAACTATATCAAAGCTTTTTTTATTGCTTGCCACTTATTTTTTTAGGGAAAAGTTTTTAAAAAATGTGATTTTTTCTAAGGCGCTTGCCATTTCTCTCCGAGGCCCTGGCTTTAGGTAGTAACTGTACTTTATGATATCATCATCAAAAACGCCTAATTTTGTGTTTTCAAATTAAGATTTCTTTAAACATTCTTTTAGATTTGTTACTTAAATATTATTAATTTTGTTGGTTTTGTTTGAATTCATTTCGAGACTAAATCCTTCATCATTGATCACTAATGGGAGTAATCACACTAGAAAATTTAATTTTTTAAATTTTTTCTGTCTATTATTTCTAAAAATTACCCGCAATAAATTTTCAGAAATCTTTAAAAGTATATATTTACAGACGAGTCCCCTAAGAAACTCCCCTAAGAACAAAGAAAGAAAAAAGAGAAAACAAGCTGTCAGTTTTTGTTTTTCAATTAATCTTTGTTAAAATTATTCTAGTAACGAGTATAATGACAGATTATCTTATATTTTATCTTTTTTTATCTAACGGTTTGCTTATTCAAAAACCGCAACAGCAAACAGATTTTTAAACCTATACAGCCATACAGCCATAACAGTATTTATAGTATAACTGGCGATTTAAGATGTTCTTAAATTTTTGCGTTCTAGTGTAACCCCCCTTTCCGATTTAACTATTGAAAAGTGTTCTATATTTAGGGTGTTCGTAAGGCTTTGTATGCAGATCTAATTACGTCACAATTAATTTGTAATATGTTGTCTCTTTTTGTTATTGTATCATTCCTAATTAATTATCTTTTACATTTGGAACTGACGTACGCACATCCATACATCCAAAATATGACTGTGTATATTTCTATAAGCGTATTAAATAAAATATCTACATATGTTTTCACAATAAGGCGTATTTATTATTAACGAAACCGAGTGTCTAATTTTATTGGACTGTTAATACAGATTTTGTCATCGATTGTGCACATTATTTAGTTGTTCTTGTCTGTATGGAAAATATTAAAATCGCAAGTTAAAAAAAATTTGCGCTTAATAAGAAGGGTCTTGAAATTGTTTAGAATTGTTAGAAATGAGATTTAGCACGGAATAATCTCAGGAATTTTTAGCAATATTCATTTGATTTTTTGTAATTTTCGTGAAATTTGGCTATGTTTTTGAGTTAATTTTTGGCAATTAGAAGAATCGTTGGGTAATTCGATATCTTAGTCGTTCACTTGGGCTATCAATTTTAATGAGCCGGGCCAATATCATCACCGAATTTGGGCATGGCCCGTATCAGTTAAGGCTGGTTTTTGTCAATTAGATATACAGGTCACTCACTTCTTGTCTGCTTCTCGTAGGTAAGTAGTGAATCAGTATACCAAAATGAACAAAGCTATTCCTAATTGCCAAGGAGTGACCGGGCCATTAGGATAAGTAGCTGACGTGAATGTCTAATATAAGTTTTACTAAAAATGTCTAATATAAGTATGTCTAAAATTACTAAAAATGTCTAACTTATATAGGATGGGATTGCATAATGTCGGCCATTTGTTGCATTTTTATCAAGTAGTTAATGTTTTATTACACTTAATCGACTGGTAAATGACAATTTGTGTTGAAAATGGATCGGCCATTCTATAATTTGTAAGTTTATTCAATGCAAGAAATAAGCAATTTATGTTTTTAACAATAACGATTGACTTTACGAAATTTGATAACATTATACACCTCTCAAGAAGTTAGAAATTATTTAAAAAGTTTATCGTTTGAAATTTAAAAAAAAAAAGTTATTTAAAATTCACATAGGTTTTGAAAAATTATCAAAACTGGATCGGCTGGGACTCGAACACGGATCTCTTGGTTGCTAGCCAAACGCTTTACCAATTAGGCCACCGACGGTTGGTAGCCTAATTTGTAAGGCGCTTGGCTAGCAACCAATATATCCGGGTTCGAGTCCCAGCCGATCCAGTTTTGATAATTTTTCAAAAACTATGTGAATTTTAAATAACGTTTTTTTTTTTTTTTTTTTAAATTTCAAACGATAAGTTCAAGTAATATGGTTTTATTTGCCGCATTTCAAGGTCCAATATTTGCTTTGTAACTGAATTGCAGCAAATATTCCTTGATAAATTGCTTAAAACTTTCTGAGTCTTATAAATCAAATGCCACAGGACACTCCTTTACTACTTTCCTAGGCATCATTTTATTACTTTCAATTACTGAGGCGATAAAATTTGAATGCTACATTTTTTGTCCAATTAAAATGAGCACCATGTCTTTTGTCATCGCATATGTATAATATTTAATTAATAATCTTCAAGTTAACTTGTTAACAATGGAAATTTTACATACACGCCACAAGAGAGAGATAAAAGATTAGAGAAAGAGAATAAATAAGTCGACATACGTGAATATACACACCTCACGGCGAAAAATTATGAATATTCATCAAAATGTAAAGTAATATAGATATTTCAATGAATAGTAATGAAACAATTTTATTGATTTCTTGTGTTTGGGTTCATTATACCGTATAATGGAAAATTCAGTCTTTGTTATTTTTGAGATCATAAAACCGTTAAAGAATCTATTTGCATGGTAGCTAAGTTAAGATAGATACCAGTTATACTAAATTTCGAAATTTATTTCATTGGAATTCTCATATTTTTGCCATGTCCTTCGGTTTATTATTTTTATGTACCTATAGCCCGTAATTTTTAAACTATTGACCCAAAGATCTGAAAAAATTACATGTAGAACTTCATTATAAGAACTGACAGTTGAAGCGACAATTAAAACTTTGACATTTACTTGACGCGTTTAGAAAAGATTCAAAATTGCAACATAGTAAAAAAGGTGTTTTATAGTTCACTAAAGACAAACACAAATTTTTTAAGGTCGGACGCATACATTTCAATCCTAATCCAATTCCAATCATTCCGAATACCTGAAGTTACAGTATATATAGAGCGGATCCAGCCTTTAACTCGGGGGGAGGGGAAGTGCGTTATCAAATTTTTATGACTTTTAACACTTTTATCGTTATTGAAAATTTAACAGAGTGCCTAAATTTGCATGATTTTTTTTTTTAATGTGGAATCTATTGGCAAATCCTATATTATAAATATAACAAATATTTACCATTTTGGTAAAGCTGCAATTAGAAATATTAGTACTAAAGAAACGGAATTACTCATATAATTTAAAATTGATTTATTTTATTAAATAACAAATTTAAGTTTCTCCTTTTCTTAGCGAATCCGGAATCGGTCGATGACATTAGGAGAGCCAATCTCAATGTCCCAATGTATATTAAGTATAGCTAGTCCAGTCAGACGCTTTTTTTAAAAAAAAATATAGTCATTTTTTATGCCTTTTAAATTTTAAGGACTACTTCATGCATAATACTTTCTAGGCATACATTACATAAAGTAGTAGACACAAATACAAGTCATATCTAAATCTTAAAATATTAACAAATAAATTTGTTTCTTTGAAATTTGAAGATTTGTTTGTTTACTTGTTTAAATTTGTTTTAACCACAGACCAATGAATACTATTATATTATACTACCAGACAAAGCGTAAAGCCAGTTTCCCGGCATTTTTCTTGAAGTAGGTAACAGGGTGAGACGGGTGATAATTAATGAAATTATATGATGTCAATTTTTGAGCAAATACGACCATAATTATTGCAGGATATAATTTGTATACCTACGTATCTTTAAAATAAAGCGAATACTACTTTTTTTCTTTCAAAATTTTGCAGTTTCTCGTCAAAAAAGTAAAATTTTATTATCAAGATTTTATTTTTACAATAATTATTTGAAAACTTTACTACGGATACCATCTATTACTATATTACAGATTACTATTAAGGTTGGAACTTGGTCGTAACTGGCTGCTTCAATTACACATTTATATAATAAATCTATATAATATAATATATTATGGAACACTAAAAAATATGTGAAACAATTATTAGATTTGTTCCTTACTGAAGAAAAATTGACTATTTTTTCTACCTTTCCTTTGTTGTAACTCAAAAATGAACTTTTATAGTAAGGGAGCTCGATCACAGAATAGTTTTCTTCCTCGTAAGGAAATTACCTCGCTTATGCTTAGAAACTAGCTACGGTTACAATTTAACACAGAGCACTAGAGACAACATACCTGTCTCTATACTACTAGAACCAGTGTAACCAGTAAGAGATAGAAAATATGTTATATATGTGCACGGTGTTTACTTTGTATAGGCCTTTTCATCATGTGACGAGCGCAAGCGCAGCCGCCATGTTAAAATAGTGGTAATTCAAAAGTTTCGTACTGTTTTGGTCAGGAATAGCCAGGAAAGCAATATTATCTCAATAAACAAATGAATTATTGGAAAGAATCGTCGATGGTGCTTCACTTGTTTATAATTCAGTTGAAGCCCATAATCACCCATAATTGTGAACAATTGAAAAGGTGGCTGAAATGTTATGGACGTCCGCAAAAACGGAAAAAAAGTGAGCTGATTGAGAGGTTAGGCATCCATACTACTTGTTTACTATGTCAAAAATAATAATAAAAACAAATAATATCTATAATTTTATTCTAATTAATAATGTCAACCAATTTTTAGTACAACTTTAAATGATTTATAGCATGTATCACCCTTACAAACTCCATAATAACACCGTTTCTTTGCTCCTCTTCGTACAGATAACATTATAGTAATGGACTGAAAAAATTTAATTTTCAATTAAAAACACTAATTTTTAAAAGCTTTTATTTAACTTGCTATGTTAGTATGTTGGTTTAGATCAAATCTTGGAATCAAAATTTAGACAGGTTGTAATTGAGCTAGAGGTTTCAAATTTTGCATACGTGTCTAACCTTGATGACAATACAATATTGTATAGTTAGTTTTGTCCTAAATCGCCCCAAAACCAAAATTGTTGGTTTTTAGTCCTGTGCAACTTTTTGACATTTCAAATTGTCAAATATTGTCCATTGATTTTACGTTGCAATGTTTTGTTTCCATGGTTATGTCTGATTAGGGTAAATTAACCGATCAAAAATATAGGTAAAAAAATTACTTCTTTGATTCTTTTTTTAAATTAATTGTGATCAGACTAAAAAGTAGAAAATAAATTAAAGTAAAAAAATGTTGTTTAAGAAAAAGCTTTTATTTAAAAATGGGCTAAAAAAAAATAAAATAACTTTTGAGTGAAGTTTGAAGCAATATGCAACATAATTTATAAAAGCTTGAGGCGTTTGATTAAATTTGGTAACTACTGAAAAGTAAAATAGCTACACTTATATCCAAAACATCCAAAACAGAAATAACTAATGATAACGCCTCGAGCTTTTATAAATTATGTTGCATATTGCTTCAAACTTCACTCAAAAGTTATTTTATTTTTTTTTTAGCCCATTTTTAAATAAAAGCTTTTTCTTAAACAACATTTTTTTACTTTAATTTATTTATTTTGTCTTACTTTTTCTTCAGTAAATATTCTTTATTTAATATTTTTTTAATTTTAATTATTTGTAGATGGATACTTTAACATGGTTGTTTACAAAAAACAGTACGAAAAAAATGGCCGATATTGACAAATGCGCACAAAAAAAATTTCTGATGAAAAGGCCTATTGATGCGGTAAAGTTCTGTGTTTGCGAGAGTAATCGAAGATAGTGGTGGCCGTCACGTGACCGTACTCGCATACATATGTGTCATACCACAACGCTATGTGTGGGGATGTAACAATGTCAATACAATCAACATAACAATGAAATCCATTATCTTGTGACTGACCTACTCTCAGCGACTGCCACTGAGAGAGTAACTATTTAGTAACCTAATGTGTACAGAAGTGAACACTGTAGATTACGCGATAGAGATAGTTGCTGTACCTCTGTTCTTTGGGCAATTTAATAATACTTAGGTATTGCTTCAAATATCGTTAAATGTGGTCCCTGTACCTATATCACTCATTCTAATTGATTATGTCTTACTTGCTTCATTGTTTCGATAACTTATAAAAATAAAACAATTAAGGTGTAATACTTCCAAAACCTTTTTCGAAGAACCGCCATTGATTTCTAAATAAAAGAATACACACATATATGTGTATGATGTACCGATAGAGAGGTATATAATAATAAGAAACAAACAATATATAATTCCTTCCTATTTGTAAAATAACATTTTGTTTGTGTGTTTGACAGCTCTTTGTAATTTTATCTTTGTAGGTTACAATATAGCATAAAACATAACACAACGTTACATACATACATCTGTGTTACATTATAAGAGCGAACAGATTCTTCTATTTATTTTTGCGTTAATAGGGTATTTGGACCTATAAAACAATGATACAAACGTAACAGCAAAATAATATTACCACTTTGTATTTTTATATTTCAATAAATATTGTGTACGTTGCTTGCTTATGTTTTAAAATTTTGATGCCTTAGTATATTATGGAGAAATGGGAGGTTATATCGTGACAATTTAATATATTTACAATTAATTTAAAGTCGGTTTTGTTTAATGTGGGAAATAAATTTATGTCTGCAGATGTCGCGTGATATTTTGTAATAAAATTTTCATATAATTTATATTTATTAGGTCTAATATATTTTTATTATTGTTATTAATGTTTTATTCCAAGTATAATTAGGATTTTGACATACGATTTTATTGTAGAGGAATCTCTGTGAGGGCTAATACCACCTCGCGCTCATAAATTCACAATCATATTCTCAAAATTTGAATGAAATAAAATGGTCTGTAGATGTTCTGTTTGGTACACATGAAGGTACAAATTTTAAGATCCAAAAAATTTCTTCATACTTTTTTAAAAACAAAATAACCAGCGACGCACAGACTCTCGCAAAAAAATTTTCGCTTGTTGGACTTCTAACTCCTTTAATTTTTATCCGAATGATTGAAAATTTCAACTGTAGCTTAATAATAAATTTCCCTAGTGAAATTTTTCACAAAATAGCTTAAAGGAAATAATTTTTTTTTTTTTTTTGGAAAGTCGATCGAAAATTTGTTATAACATCCATAAATTCTACTTATCCGATGAGAAAACTAATCACTAGAAAAAATCATCATTAGCTTCCATTAAAATTGCAAGTCAGTTAAATAAAGTAGAAAGAGTTAGAGATCTAAAGGAAAATGTATAAATTTTTTTCTTAACTTTAAGGCGTTTATTTAAAAATAATTTTGAGAATATGATTACGTGGATTTGTAGATACGGAATTATAAGTCGTTACAAGAAACTTGTGGGTAATAGGTAGTCCTACACGAGCAGATTTCTTGAAACATCTGATTCTTTCTGGAATAAGTCTACTATAGAGTCTGTTCATGTGTAGAAGGCGTTGATTACTGACTTCATTTTTTACGGATTAATTGATTAGGGATAAGTTCCGTTATCACGAGAATTGATAATATAGATTACGGATGTAACGATACCAATTTTCATACCGATATAATCGGCAATCCGATATATCGATATCACCGATTAGAATACAGCCGATATCGCACAGTTGGAAAAGCGAAAAATCGAAAAGTTTTCAACCGCAGGCCTCATAAAAAATGATTTGCGTATCAGACTATCTGCAAATAATGTGAATAAACTTTGCTTTCTTAACAAAAATCTTCCAGAACTAAACTTTAATTACTGGCTTTATGTATCGATTTATTATTTTGTGAAATAAATATTCTTTTTAATTTTGATTTGACATTTTTTTTATACTACCCACAAGGCATCGATATCAGTATCGGTATCGCCGATTATTTACAATAATCGGTATAGGTATCGCATCGGCAAAAATAAGTATCGTGACATCCCTAATATTGATACTTACCGTAAAAACTAACATATATAAACGAGCTTTAAGTGGTGGGTGAACATCGAAACTCTAATTGCATTTCCACCTCACTAATAGACCATTATACTTATACGTATAATAAGCAGCTAAAAATCTATAAGTTCATTTGAAATATACAACATTTACAACTTTCAAATAAATTTAAAAAAAATATAAATAATTATTGTTTTAAAACTTACTGTAAACGATATTTTAAACTGAATGACGTTTTAAGCTCCAGTGTAGGTATTGGTTCTTGCAATGTACACACATTTTAAACAGAACTTACCTGAAACAAACATGAAAAAAATTTGAAATTTTGTATACGAATATGACGTAAATTAATTTCTTAGTGATTGATGACACCAATGGGAAATTTACGAATATTTACACATTAAAGTTTCGGGAAATATGATCAAGTGAACCCTAAGGACTATATATATGAGAATATTTTGTATATCGAACCTAAGCGGAGCGAAAGCGGAACTGGAAGAGTGTAATTACAAACAGGGCACAGAAAAATTTTATTTATTTTCCTGTTGGAATATTTTTAATTTTTCTCCGTTGAAAGTGTATTTTTTAACAATTTTGCAATACTATTTTTAACGGGTAGGAAACATTTACAAGAAAATTTAATTATACAAAATTACGTACCTATGTTAAAGTTTTGGATGTTTCTTATATTAAATTGTTAAAATATAATTCAAACAAACCAAAGGCCAAAAAGTTACAATAATTTGACAACAACAACAAATATTACTCTGGTGTAAAATTTTACATTAACATTGCTGAAATTATGTTTTCAACAGATAAAAGAAATCTTTCGAACTTCAATACTCCAATCAAAGTGAGCTTTTAAAACAAGTAAAATTATTCAAAATTGTGAAGAAAAATAGAAGAAGTAAATTTTTAATAAAAAATATGTGTTCTTATTACTTAACATTAATTATATAACGTGCTCAGTAAGTGGTCGTTACAAAAAACGTTACAATGAAACTTTCACGAGAATAGCTTACTAAAGTGTCGGTGTAGAGTCTGATGTACCAACTTAAACTGTATAGTGCGTTGTGAAATTTTGTCAAGAATAGTTTTTGTAGTTACACATTTTCATGTAAAAGGCAAAGAACAATCAGTTGCTAGAGGAGCGTTGCTTGTATTTAGATGCTTATTAGCAACAAATAAATAATTGTTAAATAAAGTCACATAACATAATTTAATCAGTTGTTATGACACGATAGATTTGTATTTTTTCAAATAAAATTTAAGCAGTATAGAATAGACTAAATTAGTTTTTACGAACAAAACTTTTATTCTTCGCCTTTGTCGAGTTTGCCTACAATAAAATGACCAATTAAATGTTTCCTACTATTTTTTTCGCTATAAAAATTTTCTCTAATTTTTTTTTTCAGTAAAAGTGAAAAAACAACAATATTTTTATGGAACTTAATACATAAATATATGAGTTAAATTGTCGCTTATTATTACCCAAGAGATTTGTACTTTTTCGAATAAATTTGTGTTTATGTATAACGAAAATTTGTTGCCTAGCAACTAAATGAGAAGAACTGTCAAACACACGGCAGCGTAATGTCGAACATATTAAGTTCCTACGGGACGTAATACACATCAGTTAAATTGTCATCATTAAAATATTTGGTATATTTATATGTAAACACCAATCAAAACGTACCACTTAATCATCTCCGTAAAGATAAGTTAGAAAAAGCTATGATTATAAAAAAATTAAAAGTCCAGGTTTTTGATACAAAAATATTTGAAAATAAATTTAGTCGTAGGTATTTGAATTAATTTAATACTCCAGAACTGGGACAGGGTTGAACTTATTTTTGAATTTAGAATTTAATATAATAATTATCTTTAAATAAAAACAAATATTTATTAAAAAGATTATGTTATTAATTTGCCGAAATGGACTACTTTAGACATAGTGCAAGAGTGTCCGGACTACATTTGGTGAAAAATGACCGAATTAAGACCATCATGAAGGCAGAGGAGAGTGTGCTCGAAAGAACTGAAAAAAGAAGCCATAAATGGTTCGGACACATGTTACGGATGTCTTATTTAAGGTTATGAACTCTATGTCTAAATCAAAGGTTATGAACTCTATTTTTCAAATACGCGTGGAAAAATTGTCCTCACACAATAAAGTTTTCAATACGGCGGCTGGAGAATATAAAAGCGTTTTTTTCTGCGGACAATAAAGGTTCTGTAACGTTTGAAAAACTTTTTTGGTTAAAAATATAAAGCTTTTCTTAACGTTTCGAGAACAATTTAAATATATAGGTATATCGACGAATCGGCATTATTTTCTGTTTATGGTGGCCTGGTGAGATATGGTGTTGTAGCTGAATTTTCCTTGCAGAAATTCATCAAACAGTTGAATTGCAATAAGTAAACTGATTTCTAAAACTATTTAAAAGTACACTACTAGGTCAAGTTAAAAAGTACGATAAGCTAAAAAAATTGGCATTTTTAAAATAAAATGTGGGCGCAACTAGGACCTAAAAGGCACGACCTATATATCTGAAAGATACGCTTTTCCTCTTTTGAATAGTGTAGATAACACAAAAACGTAATTTTGCCCACATAACTAACTATGGCAAAAATGGGGCGATATATATATATATATATATATATATATATATATATATATATATATATATATATATATTACTAATTTGTTAAATGACTTAAAACTACATACCATTACAAAGTTTAAAATATAACCATATTTTTACCTAGTGCTAGACTACTCGACACTTGCAGTATAATACAATAAAGCTATTATGTTCGGTTATACATATATTTTTTTGTCGGTACTGACAACTGGAACCCAAAAAATTTAATTTATGTAATCCCTTGTCTGTTCAGTGTTTATTATATTTTTTTGAATTAAAGTCGTCCCACTTTTTTATTTGTCGTATTTATTATGTGTGGCGTAGAAATGAAAGTTGTCCTCTTACGATGTGCGGAAAAAATAAATAATTTCACCATACATAAGCCGTTGAAAAGAACGCGAGCGTACAGATAGAAAAAGGCTGGAATGAAATTTAAAATGAATTTTTTTCTTTTTTAATATTAACACAAAAAGTTACGTCAAGCAAAAAAAAATATATACAAAATGAACATATACAAAGTGTTTGATGAAAAATGGCGCAGGAATATTTACCATTGAAGTTGCCACTGTTACGTTTATTTTGTTTGAAAAATGTTTGAGAAACAATCGGTAGATATCATGTAGTCATCGACTTGAAACTTAGAGGAAGACTGAAATATTTTGTTGTATGTAAATTAGAATATTTATTTTAAAATATTCCGAAAAAAATGAGGGGAAAAATATATGAAAGAAGGTTTCACAACTCATCAAACACAAGCATATTTTTATTTTAAATTTTTCTTTGTAGGAAAAAAATATATATAGTCGTTCAAAAATATTAAAGTAAAAAATATCATTTCTAACTTAATTTTATGTCTTTCGTTTTGCGATGAGAATTGATGCCATTAAAATTTAGTTAAATTTGAACTGAAGAGTTTTTGTAAATATAAAAGCACGGACACTGATTTGTTTATCTTAGTGATGTTCGTTAAATTAAATGCAATAACAAAATCGAGAATTTTCAAGCTTCTCAGCTCAGATACCATCTCTCAGATACCGACTGTTGTTATCATAATATATTATTCTTTTAGACTTAAAATACAAAAATGTGATGTTAATATTAATAGTTATAAATTATTTTTACTTGAAATGTGCAAAAGTTACAAGGCAAAACAGAATTATAAAAACTACAATTTTTGTATTTTGTCTAGACATAAATTAAAGAAACCGGAAATATAAAGCCGCGGAAATCAACATATATATTTTATGTTGTTCTTTTTCCACAATTTGGAAAATTAACAAAGAAACTCGTGTAAATGATTTATTTATTGTACTTATATTTTCTTACAAAAAATATAAATTACATCCATTGACCATGTAAATGAATATCTACAGTGGTCGTGGAAGCGCCGGGGAGCGTTACTTTATTTTTTATAAGGACCGCAACTACCAAAATCAATCGACTCTGATTAATTTCCCTAAGTAAAATTTGAAATTAATTATTGGCTGATTTTGATAGAACGTAGGTCATATAATATTTTTATTTAGAGGACTAAAATTAAGGCTTTCTGTTGGATCCTTTAATTTACCATTATTATAGTTAAGTTCACAACTTCTTTGACTTCTTGATTCTTATTTGAATTTTATATATACATACATATATTTGTTTTTCTGATTGTTTCTAAACCGTTTTATAAAGTTGGTACGAAAAATTATGTATAGATCTTGTAATACGATATTAATTTAAACTCAAAACCCAGTAAATGACATGATGGAGAGGAATAATTTAAATTCTAGAGATTAAATTCGAAATCTTTATTTATTCGTCCGAATATTGGGTTGTCCCATAAGTCCTTGCCAGTCAAGACAAATTTAATACTTAATATTTTTTATTTAATATACATTTAATCGATTATATAATCACTCTCATTATTAAAATATACTCGTCCTTACTAGCAGGATCTAAAACTTTCTCTGTTGCACCTCCGTTTAAATACGACAAAATTCTAGAAAAAAAAATGACAAAGGCTTATGGGAAGACCCGATATATTATGGCATTTTTCATGTTTTTCTCAATGAATCTTTAAGGCATAAAACGTACCCAAATATATATATTTGGAAAAATAAATAAAAATTTGAATCATATTCATATTAATATATAAGTAGGTACCCAAAAGATTAATCAATTATATACGTATTTAATTTGAAGAACAAATTTTGATGCATTCTTTAGCTGAATCATTATTGAAGCTTCATCAACGAGCAAAATTTAAAATTTAAAATCCCTAGAATCCTTAGACTTTAGAATCCAAACAAATTACTGCTTAAAACCGTGTTTTTTGCCAAAATTAGTACCTGAAATAGAAAATGTAGATAAAATAGGAAAAATTCCGTGGAATTCGATGAACCAATTTTAAACAACTGAATCATTGGAGAAGTCTTTCAAAATGACGACCAAGGAAGGCAAAAAACAACTTCTTGCATTAAAAAAAAAGAAAAAAAACGTAAATTTCAGACAAAAGTTGTAGAACTATTTAATATCAGCTAGCAGAACGAGAAATTTAACCCAAATTAGTGCATAAACACGTTAGTTGTTGCAAAAAACCCCCAAAAATTGGGAATTTTTCAATTGCTTATACTTTAAAAAATAAAAAATAAATTTTATGAAACTTGGTGAAAGTGTAGGCCTTGACAAGTGGAACAAGAGTGCTTTAAAAATTGCGACACAACTGTAAAAGATAGCGGTATAATCTTATTTATAAGAACTGAAAATAACTCATTTCAAAAATAAAATTTTGTAACATATAAAAGTTATTGTTTAATAATTTTTACTATCCTTTTACTAGGTATATCTCGTTTCAGATAAAATTGATCATAAGTTTTCGTTAAAAAATTAAATAATTCTTATATTCGAAACAAATCAATCTTCTATTCTTTTCTGAAAATATACTGCAATTTTAAAATTTACATAAATGCCATAATAAAAGAGATAAAGCCAAGAAAACGGAAATTATTTAAGTTCAAAGTGACGAAGCATAGTTAAATTTAACTGAAATGAACCATAGTAGATCTTGTTTGTGACAGATAGCCATATTACGAGTTTGTCTGGTACATAAATTTACGTGAATGAGTCATTTTCAGTTGTCGTTGTTTTCACTTTAAATATATACGACTGGCATATGGTATATACACAATTCATTAACAAAAATTCATGTGTACCAAATACTCGCTATATATTGGACAATATAGTATCATGCACACGTGATGTATGTAGGTATATATTTTTTAATTTCAATACAAGTTTCGTATTTTTTGTGCCAATATATATTATATTTCCAGCAGATTAACTTCGAAAATTCCAGTTCACTAACTGAACTGTGATTCTGTACAATTTAGTTTCACTGTTTCAATACCGTCAATATCGAAATCCGTAACGAAATTTAATGGAACGAACAAAAAATTGTGCCACTATTACGTTTGTTTTAAAATATATTGAATTCTATACATTCGTGTGCTAATGTATAGAAAAAGGAATTAAACTGTTCAAAAAAAAAAAGAAATTACGCTTTCATTTCCGTATTAAAGTAATACGACAGATTATTTTTTAATTTTTAAGTCTCTTTTCGTAATTTTTTTTTTAATTTTTCCTAATAAGATTGAAACGAGTAGGTATGGAAAGTAATGGTTTTGTCAGGATAAAAGTTGCAAAATTTGTATTCAGCATTTTAACACTGTACACGGAGAGAAAATTCCTATAAAACTTACTGTGCTCAACACTACAATCGAGGCGGAAGGAGGAAAATTATAAGAGATTTAAATCTGCAATTAATCCGAGTAAGAATGGAACTTACTCCTCGAAACATCCAAATATTTTTCAAATAAATTGCATTAGACTGCAAACAGTAAATGAAAACTCGCATAAATAATTTCCAATTTTTGGTCCCAAATTAGATACAAATATATGCTTAAAGAATCTTCAACTAATTAGCAAACTGAAATTTAAAACCTCGATCTAAGAGTGAACCTCTCTTTTTATCTTTTACAGATTTTAGTCATATTAAAATTTTTATACTTTATTTAAACGTATTACAATTACAGTGTAAATATGTAAGGAACGGGATACAATCGGAGACTATAGATTTACAGTTACTTTTCTAAAGGTATTAAGTCAAAGTTCATCTGAAGTTTTGAAACAAAACTGTCGAAAAAATTTCATAAACAAAGTCTCTATTCCTTTGGCTAATTATATCATTTGTCTCCAATTTAAATTTAATGGAGTTAGTTGTAGTATCTATTTGAACATTTAAATTTTAACATTAATCGGTCCAGGCGTCTACGCAGGGAACTTCCCCAGAGACCGACCATATTGTTAACACGTTGACGCAACACTGCACCATGTCAACAATTACGTATATGTAAATAAGATATACCTACAAACATAGCTCGCTGTCTATCTAGTTACTGTGAGTGATGGAGCAATGCAATATGTGGCAGCAAGCCGGGTAGCCTTACACACATGTGTGATCAGGATCACTGATCGTGATTGACCTCCTCTGTTGTTCTGGCTATTACCTACACAGATGCTGTGTAATCGGATCGTACACGGAGAGAAAATACCTATAAAAATTACTGTGCTCAACACTACAATCGACGTGTAACAGGCGAACATATTCAATTTTGTACGGAAAAATTATAAAAATTATAATTTTTTCCGTACAAAATTGAATATGTTCGCCTGTTACACGTCGATTGTAGTGTTGAGCACAGTAATTTTTATAGGTATTTTCTCTCCGTGTACGATCCGATTACAGATTCGACAGTTTTCTTTCAGAACTTCAGATGAACTTTGACCTAATACCTTTAGAAAGGTAACTGTAAATCTATAGTCTCCAATTGTATCCCGTTCCTCACATATTTACACTGTAATTGTAATACGTTTAAATAAAGTATAAAAATTTTAATATGACTAAAATCTGTAAGACAAAAAGAGAGGTTCACTCTTAAATCGAGGTTTTAAATTTCAGTTTCTTAATTAGTTGAAGATTCTTTGAGCATATATTTGTATCTAAATTGGGACCAAAAATTGGAAATTATTTTTGCGAGTTTCCATTTACTGTCTGCAGTCTAATGCAATTTATTCAAAAAATATTTGGATGTTTCGAGGAGTAAGTTCCATTCTTACTCGGATTAATTGCAGATTTAAATCTCTTATAATTTTCCTCCTTAATTGTTTCTTTCATCAATTATGCACAAGTGGATACTTAACACTGAGCATGTATGGGGTACGTACAAGGAAAACATCCCCTGTTCAAGAGTATTTGATAACATTTTTTTTACCCTTCTATATGTTCAAGTTATTTACAGCTAACATTATCGCGCTAGTGGCGTACAGTAAGTGATACAATAGTATTTTCATGTGCTAATTTGCAGAACAATTGTGGCTTTAATTTTTGCCCTAGGCACTGAGATGAAAACATAATTTCTCTATAAGTGGTAAATTGACTTTTAATTAATCCTTATTTACACTTTATAAAAACAATTCTTGTATAAAAAAAAATGGCTGTGAATGAGTGAAATGCTGGGGATAAGTTGGTATGAACTAAAGTGTGCGTCACTGTATCATTATAAGAACTGCAGCGCTTCATACAAATAAGATGTAGATAAGGGGAATAATTTTCAATGGTAATGTAGATATAATGTGTTAAAATGTTTAGTTGAACAATTGGATTATATTGATATTTTGGTATGAGTATATTAAGGAATACTGAAGAAAAAATCTAATTCCTAGAAACAATGAAGATAACTGTCATAAAAAAAGTATACGTACTAAGCTTATTGGCAGTTTTTTTTAGATAATCATGCAGTTTAACTAGATTTTCAATTTCCCTATTGTTACAAATAAAGTTATCAATCATGAAATAAATTGTTCTGGTACAGTTCTAACAAGTATAAGGAGGCCAACGTTTTCATAAGTCAATTTTTTTTATTCATGTGATATTTTAAAAATTCCAAAAAATCCAAATTTCTTTCCAAAAATACAGTTAATAAACAAAAATAAAAAAAATACATTTTTGTAAAAGATACAACTGACAAGAAAAAAAAAAACAAGTAATAGTCCCGAGGCCGGACCACAATACGAGACAACTTTTTTGTTAAAAAAAAGAAAACTTGGACTCAGGACTAACTTGACGGGGGTCATATAATCAACCAAATGGTCGGAAAATGACAAATAATGGGGCTGCTACAATTCAGTTTAAAATTGAAGAATTGTTTTTAAACAATTGCCCATGTAGGAATAGCCAGACATGGAAAACAAGCCAGCAGTTGGCCGATCTTTGGCTTTCCACAAATGGCCAATAGTAGTTCCCTCAAATCGGCCAATGTTTGGTAAATCATCGGGAAGAAAACATTATCTTAAAACTAAAAATTTTTCATCAGCCAATAAACGGCCAATAAACGGAAATCTTCAAAGCTGGTAAATAGCCAGCTTACGTACCCTTGAATGGGTAAATAGTGGTGCCATTCATCAGCCAATGAACGACCGATAAATGGCAACCTCCGAAGCTGATAAATGGCTAGCTTAAGTACCCTTAATGGGCAAATAGTGGCGCCATTTATCAGCTTTGGAGATTACCGTTTATTGGCCATTCATTGGTTAATGAGTGGCGTCAATATTTACCCATTCAAGGCTACGTAAGCTAGCCATTTATCAGCTTTGAAGATTGCCGTTTATTGGCCGTTCATTGGCTGATGAACAATGTTTAATTTTTAGATAAAATTTTCTTCCCGATGATTTACCAGACATTGGCCGATTTGAGGGAACTACTATTAGCCATATTAATTTTTAGTCTATAAAATAAGCTTCCACATTGTCAATGTAGATTAAAAATTAAATTTAAAAAAATAAATAAAAATAAAATTTTTAAAAATTGACCCAATATAAAAGAAAGTGAAGAAATTCCTAAAACAAAAATTTCATAATTAACCAACTTTAATTTCCTACAATAATTGATAAATTTAGGATTTAGTAGTTTCTGGATCCCTAGCGAGGCGTCCATCATTTTAAATTTAAATTGCAAAGTGAAATCATTTTTAAAAATGCGGGATGCATTTTCTTAACGTGTTAAATCTTTTTGTTTAAAACTTTGTTTAATATTTAACTGCATATTATAAATTATGTAGTAAAAGAAATTTGGATCAATACTTTTATAACTGATTTTTTTTTTAATTTCCGTGTAACTAATCATTTTAATAATTTTTACTAAAATTGATGTAACTTTTTACTTGGTTGCAATAAAATCGGGGAAAAAGAAAAATAACTTTCTTTTTACATGTTCCGTTTTTATTTACTATGTCAGTATAAAAGTATTAATTTTACAGACTTAAAAAAGAGCATAATTATATAATTTGAATATTGCGCGTTAAACATGCGTCGAAACTGGCATAATGACTTGCGCAACACGAATATTTAGTGTTTACGTGGCTACTTATTATGTAGTGAGATCACAGTGTGAGCTTGAGGTTGCTATATTAAGTCTCTAAACTGTTCAGTGTTCAGTTTAAAAGAATTAAACATGTTGCTGTATGATTCTTCGAATTGAAATTTCTTTAAAATAGTAAGTATTCAAAATAAATATGTAGTTTATTATAGTTTTAACGACTTCTTTTCTTTTTTTTTATTTGCATGCCTTTAACCTGTAAATTTTGCTATAAAATGTTATTTTATTTACTAACACGTTACGTTACTTATTTACAAAAATTATAATACAAAAAAAAAGTTTAAATATCTTAAGTTAGGTACATTAGTACATAAATTTCATAATTATTCGCTTTAATACGCATATACTCGTTAATGCAAAACAGTTACTTTTTTGTCTAGTTTGTATCCTTTGGATTTACCTACGTAGGCGTTTTAACTTCAAAAACCTAAAAATACCTTTTTGTAACAAAATAAACACCAATTTATTGTAATAACAAAATAACAAATTGTAAAAATTTTTGGCTGTCCTGTCATTTATTAAAAATTACTGAGATTCTAAACAATCATCAACTAACGGTTATTTTGTTTGTCATCTAGATTTTAAATTTAAATAAACTCCAGTGTTATATAGTCGTTTTTAGAAACAATATCCCGTAAATTGACTTTTTAATAAAGTTAGGATATACTGCAATTAAAAATTATTAATTAGATGTAAAATTTGAAGATCTGTTTAACAACGTTTTTCAAGTATATTTGAACAGTTTGAACTGACGGATTGAAAGATACTATTTATATAGACGTATGACGCAGTAGGTACTAGGAATATTGCATATTGTAACATTGTGTTTTGTTTCTAAACCGGCTATGTACATAATAAAATACCTAACACTTTATTTGGGAAGTTTCTTTAGATTCTTATGAACAGAAGTAAGAAAAAAACTAATTTTTAATTTATGGTAATTTTGTTGATAATTAAGTAAATATAAGTAAATATTGTTGATAACACAGTTTTTTTTTAGTTAAGGATTGTTTTTGAATTTTCTTTTATAAATTCACAATATCTGATTAATTTTCAGTTTTATTGTTAATTTAATATTTATACAGATTTAATATGCAAAAGATAGAATGCTATTAATATAAACATCATAAAATTGGTTTTTATAGATATTAGTTTTCAGTTTTAGATGTCAAAAGGAACTTACGCTGTTGTGGTATTTTTACCACGAAGTAAACTGTATTTAATTGAACTGGTCCCAGTAACATGGACAGATGACCACACATTAAAATGCTGCTAGCCTCCCAGCGAAGAGTACCAGTACTTGGAAGATTTATATTGCTATACATCAGTAACTACTGAAGAAATGGGATATATTAAAAAAATACTGTCGGCCACTTTAGCAAAAAATGTGGAAATACATTGCACTGAAACTTTTGCATGTTTAAAAAGTGAGTACATATTTGGAAAGATGATTCATTTGTATTCTTGAATATTTTTAATTTGTATAAATTTTTAGTTGTTTCTGAAGAAAAATCTGAAGTTAAAAACTCTTTAGCTGGTCGGGACGTTGGCTTACTGGCACATTTGATCAGGAAGGGAGGAGAAAATCAAGATACCAGCAATCAAACATCGATTTTCAGCAACCACATCGACTATCAGCAATCGATTGATGAAAAAAATCATATCAGCGTAAAATGGAGTGAACCGGGACATTTTTGACATTTGATTTTCGTACATTTTCTTACCTAAATCGCCTATTTCCAAAAGTTACAAAGTATTCAAATAAATTTTTTTTTTAAATTCGAAACTTCAGAAATTAGTGAACGTGAACGGTTCATATACAAATTAGTCATTTATGAAAGGTAAATAATAAATTTTTATGAAGTTCCTGATAAAAATTAGTAATTAGTAAGTTTTGAAAATTAATTGAAATTTAGGAGGTTTTGAAATAAAAACAACAATATTTTTATTTAGACAATTTTTATTATTGTAAAAATAAAAATTTTATTCAAAAAGATAACAAAATACAATTTGTTTATTGGCGACGTAAAGGTTATGTCCGTCTCTGCTGGTAAAATTAGAATTAGTAACAAGTAAAAATATGCGTATACGTTCAATTGGCATAGAAATATATATTATACAAAATATGTGCGGATTTCTAGATTTTATATTTCCAATTAAACGTATACGTATATTTTTACTTGATACTTGAAAATGCACGAAAAATGTACCTACACGTTATCAGCAACTTTATTTTATTCATTTTTTCTCTGTTTACCTTGCTATTCGTTGTGACTCCATTTTACGGTACATGAGTATAATAAAAACTAAAAATCTTAATTTTAATCTTTCTGCAATATCATTTTTTATTGTACTAAGTTTAAAAAATAAAAATTTAATTGAACAATTTTATATTTCATTTTTTTGAGATTGAGATTTTTTAACCATTCAAGGGCCTGGGTTTCTTATTTTTTTAGCCATTAATGGGCCTTAGTTTTTTAATTTTTTAACCATTAATGGTCCTGAGCATTTTAATTTATTAGCCGTTAATGGGCCAGGATTTTTAATTTCTTAGTCATTAATGGGCCCTGATTTTTAATTCTTTAACCATTAATGGGCCTGATATTTTTAATTTTTTAGCCATTAATGGGCCTGAATTATTTTTTTTTTCCAGCCATTAATGGCCTGATTACAAATACGATAATCGACCAATTATCGTGCCAGTTACAGGTCCGATGTTATCATCCAGTAGACATCCATTAATTGACCGTTAATGGCGCCAATCATTGGCCATTAATTCATATGTATGGCCCAGTAATATACCAATAACGGCCCAGTTTCCAAACCCTGTTTGGGTGACTAGTGTTTAAGAAAGTGTCGGTATTTATCTAAATTACATGATAGACGAACTGGTCGGAAAACGACATTTCGTATTACAAGGCCAAATGTAATTCCAGCAAATGGCGGAAGCAATGCCAGGACACCATAGTCTATTTAAAATTAAAGAACGGCTTTTAAATATTTCTGTAATTCTTAAGAAAGTATCGATATTTATCTGAGTTACGCGGTTGACGAACTGGTTAGGAAACGACATTTCATATTGCACGACCAAATGCTATTCCCGCTATAAATGGCAGAAATGATTCCAGGATATAAATAATACTTATTCTAAATATACGACTGGATAAAATGTACTGGATTAAAAAAATACTCACTGTCGGTATAATTAAGGGGGAGTTAATCTGCAGTTTAGCTAATCAATTAACTTACTATGGTGGCAATTCAGAAACAGTGGGAAAATTCAAACTAGTGACTTTTCACGGTATTATTTTATAAATGCTAGTCATTCTTCTAAACTGTAAATTAATATGCAAACGGAAAACAAACCAAAACTGACAAATATGTACGTATTGGCAAATCATGTATTCTGCGCTATTAGCACAAGCGAATACGTATTCTTCTATTTTATTTTAGATACCATTATTTTCAACGTGTCATGTCATGCTATGAACTAATTGTTATTCAATCTTCATTCGTGTACACAGCTTTATTATTATTTTTAAAACAAATATAAAAATTATTGCAAGCGTTAATACAGTTTTGACAGCTTTGCGTTTTGTTTTCACCGAACACTGTATACAGTTGAATGGTTAACTATGGGTTGTCTGAATGGCCTACACTGTTTATTGTTAGCCGAACACTCATAGTTGTTGGTTAAAAGCAGACACAACGGACGTGAGTGCCACTGATAACAATAAAATGATAAAAAAATAAAAAAAGCTGGCGAATAGACAAACGAGCAAAGCACAATTTAATAAAAATATAACAATTGAAGATAATTTTTGTTGATCGATAAAACAGACGAGCAAATTCATTCATTTCGTGAATGGTTGGTGACAGCTCATCAACAACCAACTAGAACTAACGTCGTTCAATGTCGTTCCTTTGTTTTATTCTTTTAATGTTTGTGTTTTTAAATTTTTGTTTTATGCTACAATTACTATAGTATTTTTGCCAATAAATTACTTTAAAATATTTGGCTAATGGTTTAGATTCAGAGGAAGTACTTATATACAAAATAATCTTCCACCCTTTTAAGAAATAGGTATATATATATATATATATATATATATATATATATATATATATATATATATATATATATATATATATATATATATATATAAATATATTAATGTGACTTAACAGGGTATCTACACATAGTTGATAAGGTACCGCTTGATTATCAAGAGAGGGATCACAGGAAAAGACAGAGACGATTCTGTTGGCTTGCCTTACAAATATTTCAACACACAAACTCACTTTTTAAAATGATAATTACTTAATTCGGAACTCAAACTTTTTAAGTCAATTTTACTATTACTAAAACTATTGCAGAAATTCTGAACTGCGGATGTAAACTCAAAACAAGTCATTTCTGTTTTACGAAACATATCTTTTAATAATTGATTTCGTACAGAATTTCGGAGTATCTTCTTTAAAAATGATTTAATCCATAATTCAGATACGTGAATTTTACGGGAATGAAGACGCGCGCCACAGCTAGCCACTCATAATTTTTTTCTCCATGTCTCTAACAATATTTTAAACATGTTTTTCGATAGTTCATATTATAAGTATTCCCCTAATAAAAAGAGCATTTCCTACTTATGTATCTAGCATTAATTTTTGGTAAAATAATCTGAAGAATTCACTTCTAGAAAAAAGGTTGATGAGTACTAGATTGGCTGCATGTAATTTTTATTTTTAAAAAAATCATTCTTAGCATGAATCAGTGAATAAAAATTATAAAAGTTTTTAAAATGTGCATAGTCTAAGTGGTTTTTTCTGTTTTAACAGGATGATCATATATGATTGTCCTTCTATTGTTCGCACTAAATTGCCACAAATGGTTTCCAACACGTCACACCTCCCTTTAAGGTACTAGAAGCCATCGAATATTCTATTACCTGTTAACTGTTCCCATTAAAGTTAGTTCTATAACTGTATGCAATTTCAGAATAAAATTTTAACAATTATGGTAAAAGCCCCTTTGTGGAACGGTATCTAATACTGGAACAGCTTTGACATTTACATATTTATTTCTTTAATTAAGTAAGGAAACCTTAAATGCGAGGTGAATTTAGATTGAAAAACAATCATTCTATTAATAATAATTTTTATTATCAGACGTTACTTGCAGAAATAACTTCATTAATATAAATAACTAAATAACTTCATAATTAGATACCGTTCCACAAAGGGAGCTTTTACCTTAATCAATAAAAACTGAAAATAAAAAAAAGATGTTTATGTGAATTTGGCACGACATTTTCTTTTAGTTTCGATTTTCTAGCATTAAAATTGCCGAACAATTTTTACTATGCATCAGGAACGGTAGAACAATGAAAAGTGATACTGGAACAAACGTTGTTTTTCAAAAATTAACAGAAGGCTGGGCCAACTTCACAGACACGCTATATTGTTATAGGGGAGAAGGGGGCAGATGTGGACAAAAGTTACATTTTCTATTGTAATTTTCCTATATAAATAAATATTAGAGGTAGTGTTGATCTAAATAAAATTCATAACTTTGAAAAAGTATTCATCATTAAGTAATAATCTTGGAAAATAGAAACATGAAAATTTTGTCCCAATCTGCCCCGTTACGGAGGGGCAGATGTGGACAGCGGTAGATATGGACAGGTTAAAAAAAGGTATTTATAACATAAAATAAAATAAATAAATTATCTAAACAATGAAACATATTTTTTCCTTTATCAAAAATTACTTAACATCACTAATATGCACAGTAATTATTTGAAAAATTGTATAATAATTTAAAGAAAATGAATCAATGGTGCTTAATACATAAATTATAAATATAGATTTTATCTTTTTATCCACCCCAGCATATTCCTGATGGCACTAAATTGGACAGCATGTACATTTCAACCACTCTTCATCACGTTCGGCTTCAGAAAACAAACTGGAATAAGTTTCTGCTACATTCCATATTCAATACCCCTACATTCAGTATCTACTACACATTCATTATTAGCATTATTCATATCTAAGATCGCCACTGTTATCGCTATCATTTGATGTTACATCAGAAACATCCTCAGTAGAAGTACTACAAACAGTCAGCTAGAACCTATATTTTTTTTTCGTTTTATTTTTTAATTTTCGCTTTTAGAGCTTTTAATCGACTTTTTTAGAGCTCGCTTTTTTCTTTGCCTTTTTATAGCCCTGTTGGTAATTTTTGAAAGAAAATATTAAAAGAAAAACACTTTGAGCACTTGTGAATAGTGTCCATAAGTACCCCATTAAAATGTCACACATGTGTCCCATGTGCTAATACTCAAAACATTTGAGTGTAATTTTTTTAGGTTAGAATAAATTGACAGAAAATAAGAACCCACATCTAAATACACTTTAAAGTATTATAAATAATTAAAAAACTTGGGAAACTTTTAATGAGAAAAAAATTATTGACAATTTTACAAAACTAAAAAATATTACTTTTTCTATTAAAAAAGTCAATCTTTGAAAATTGTCAAAAAACATGGTTAAACTGTCATAATAATTATGACATAGTGAAGTAACTGTATTGGACTCTGTTGAGTCATTTATAAACTAAAATAGATTAGTAATGAAAAAGAAATCCTCATTGTCTACATCTGCCGCTGTCCACATCTGCGCCCCCTCTCCCCTACTTCCATACTATTAGTAGGAGAGCTACTGGCCGATTTGCGATGGTCATTTCAACACGCGTTAAATTGAGAGGATAGGATCTTGGACACTTACTCTACACAACAATTCAGTTCTGGCTAGCCTATTCGGCCGGGTTGTCATTCTTAACGTTTAAAGTTGTGGTAAATTTCATAATTATTTTGACAAATGTTAAAATATTGTGTATCCATATGGTAATATGATTTAATTGCTGAATTTGGAAATTCGTTAAAACGAAATGTAATTAATTGGACTCTGTTATGCAACAATAGACCAAAACCCAAATTGTTAAAATTGAGATTATGGTATCAGCTGGAAGTTTAAAAGTGAATATACTGAAATTTTAGTCGATAAATACATTTAAAATTAAAAAATTTAAGCGTCATTTGCGAAATTACACCTTCTTGTATAACTACAGAAGATTAAACGTAAATAAATTAATTTTTTACGTTTAATAATACGAACAATAATAATGAGGCACTTTTCATAAGAACAGTGTAATCACAGTATAAATAAAAGATTATTACTATAGGCAGTAACGAAACGCACTTTCTATCTTTTTTTGATATAAATACAAACAATTAAGCATATCCTTTTTTGCTTGTATGACTGTATGTGTTTATACATGTGAAATTTAAGGTTGATATACATGTAAAAATTAGGGTCATGCTGAATTATATGAACACCTAAAAGCAACTTTTTTTCAAAATAAATTGAGCAAACGCGAAATTGATGACAGTATTCAACACGAGGATTTAGATCGTCATGATCTATTAGCACCAACCACTGTCGAAATCGAAAATATTAACTGAATTATTATAAAATATTAATAATTATTTATTATTTAACGTTTATTTACTTTTACATAAGCATTCAAATTATAATAATACTTACAAATTTGCATTAAACGGCACTCAGAAAAAACATAAATTAAAAATTAAGCCACCATAATATTAAATATCAGAAATATCTTACAGATCAAAAAAAAAACACCCGAAAATTACAAGGAAATATCAAAAATAACTGATGGGAAGGTTTAAATAAAAAAAAGAATGACATAGTTAATATTCCACTGCCATCGTTGTTAAAAATTTTGAAAGAGTCAGTGAAACTCAGACAAAATAAATAATTTACATAATCATCAACTGTAAATTTTCACAAAATAATTTGACCTGCAAATTTATTTTTCTAAATTAAATTTACTTTAGTGATGATATTTTCACTGTATTAGTATGCATAATGTTATGCATTATTTAGGTACATAACATGCATAACCTGTTGGAATTTTTGAATTCCAAATATGACACTCTTACGTCATCTCGTTTCATAACTGTTTGTGAAGCAAACTATTATTTAAACTGTGGTGTAGTCTCTTATTCGTAATCTCTCTTCATTTTAGATCACATTACCATGGATACACAATATTTTGATATTTGTCAAAATAATTATGAAATTTATCACAACTTGAGATTATTCTGGCGGTACCTTGGTGAAGTGAAAACATTTCCAGAATGTTTTTTGTCGATAAAAAATATTCTTAACTATCACATATCAAAATTCCAGAACTGTTACTTTATATAAATTGGACCTTATTTTTTATCCTCTTTAAACGTTACAGATGACTCAACCCGGCCGAATAGGCTTGCCAGAACTGAATTTTTGTGTAGAGTAAGTTTCCAAAATTCTATCTTCTCAATTTAACGCGTGTTGAAATGACCATCGCAAATCGGCCAGTAGCTCTTGGTCTATATACGTAAGAATTTTTTTTGAACAGATATACACAAAAAATTACATTGCTGTCGTTACAAGAAACAGTGTTTGCTAGGCACGTTTATGCTAGGTTTTTTTTTTAAAATACTTTCAAAAAAATATTTTTCGTAAACGATACTGTATACACCTTTTTTTATTTTAGTTCGAATACTACAATAAAGTATTGATTAGTAATTTTCCTTTTTATAAAAAAAGTAAAATAAAAAAGAGTGTATTTTTATGATTTATAATATACATACATATATACAATGTTAGGTAATTTAGCTGGTAATTTATATTTTTTTACGATCATAATAAATTTCCTTTGCGATATAACGCACGGACCGAATTGCTTTTTTGTTTGTCCGCATATCTCGAACCATTCGATATCATTCCCGGTTACATTATTATTAAGATTCAATGTCCGCCTGTATCGATTGTAGTCTTGCTGGCGGGAGCTTTGAGGGAGGTAATTTGATTTTATTAATGACAATAATATAGATACTATTATGTGCCGTTATATGCCGTATGTAACAATTATTAATAGAGTAGTAAGGACAAAGTTTTATATGCTTTAAGGCAATAGTGGAAGTTTGTTCTAATGTTAATAATTATATTTGATTTGTTTAACATAATTATAGTAATGTATTGATATCCAACAGCGAGCTTCTTTCTACTCCATTTCATTTTGGTGGGTTACATCTAATTGATAATTGTAATATAGTTTTAATACAAATTCTGTATTGTATGGTAGAAAAACAGTCATTAATTGAGTATGGATAATGGTTTTTTTGTGGGCAATTAAACAGGAGAATTTATTTGATTTCCTTCATTTTGCATTTGACATTTGATATTTTGGTGTGACATATCTGAAAGTCAGTGTTTCTGTTTGTTTCCACTAGTTGAACTGTGGTATTTTAACACTAAAATTACCGGATTTTGTGTATATCGACTTGGATAAACGTAAGCCAGAATTACAAGGAATGTACCTAGTTACAAAAATTGTGGATGTGAGCTCGAAACAAAATATATGTATATTTTTTCAATTTTTTGTAGAAATATTTATTGGAACAGTAATTGTTATATTTTTGTGGTACACTAATACACTTTATCCAAAGTCTTATTGAAACGTTAGACTTGGAATTAAATATAGCAAAATTGTAAGTTATTGCGTTTGAATGTGTAATCAGCCAACATTATACCAATAAATTCGTAAGAAAGGAGAAAGATTATTATCCTAATTATATTATTAGAAATATTTTTTCATTGTATAATTATTTAGCAATTAGACAAGCTAATTTATAATTATATCTGGATCTCCTATTAATATGAGTGAAAATCACCAAGGTTAACAATTTAGAAATGTAAAATTTTATAAAAATTCAAAAAGTAACTTAAAATGTACACGTTACTATCAATAATTACGCTGTAAAAGAGGCGCGCAATATATTCACATTTTAATTATTTATCGAGGATTCCAAAGAGACTGGATGTTATAACATCATTCAGAGAACGTATTTCAAAACTTAAATATTTTTGTTAAACATACAAATTTCATAAAGCTTAGTTTGGAAATACTGTACTAAAATGAACATTAAATAAAATATATTTAAATCTGTATTCTACATTGTCTTATGTTTTCTTATTTTAATGCTCCTAAAATGTAATATTTTTAAAGCACATCTTAAAAATTCCTAGACGAAAGTTCTGTTTATTTTTCAAGGATTAGGTTTGAACGTTTATTTGCTTTTTTCCAGGAAACTGTATGTTATAGTATTTAATTTTAATAAGAAATAAATCCCATATATTTTGTCTTGAATTAAATAACAATATTAACATTACGTTCCCTTAAGGCTTAAGTGAAGAAATGTTCACTGAATGATCGCGACGTTCATGAAGTGACAAAAGCGTTTCCTAAATAACGCAGGTAAGTAATTTTAGTTTGAAAGAAACATCAAATGTGTAAGTAAGAACTTTATTTTGAGTTGAAACTTTTAAATTTTCATTAAATATTATAAAGTAATATAAACTGTGTTAAAAATAAACTTTTAAAATGAATTATTTTAATGAGACATACTTCCAGTACTATACATTCAAAATTTTTGGATAATATTATCCTATCTAAGGGTTACATGAGATCTTTAAACAAAACACAATGACATTACTACTCGTCTCACAAACTTAACCAGTGACAAACTGAACCCAGGCGAACGCGTCAGAACGTAGTGGTCATTACGGGAACGCACGTCATATTCGTCAACGTTCTTGAAATAACCGTTCCCGAAATGATTTTTCAACGCTTCTTATTATTTTAAATAGTCGTCGACCATCTTGGGCGCCAATATACAACACAGGCGGAAATAGAACAGCATTATTTTATGGCGTTCCTGTTATGACAGTCTATTGAAGTACGGTATCAAAATACGAAAATTAATTGAAAACCGCCATAAAACAACCGAAGTACAACCGTACACTTGAGAGATTTCAATCTTACGACACAGTAGCGCCTCGCTTGACGTAATTGGGCACTATTTTTTGACAGAATAGAGTGCGTCCACGAAGTGACTTACAAACTACCAGACAAAGTTATACGTAAGATAAATGTGAAGTAATTAACCTTTTCTTTTATTTATAATTGTGCTACTATAATACCAGTGTATCAAACATGATTGAAAATTTTATTTTTAAATTAGTATTTCATTATTTTATCAACATTTCAAATACAACGTACTCTAACTGTCTTTATAACCGGGATACAGGATGTTTTATCGATGTTACTCATTTCTTTCTAAGATTATAACTAGCGAACCATTCAATATTTTTTTTTTTTTGATATTTGGTGCACATATTTTCCTTCTACTTCTTAAACAATTGACATAATAGTCAGAGGAAAAATCCAGGTCCATATTAACAAAAGCTGATCTAAAGAGCATACTTTTTGTAGTTCCGCATTTCACTCTACGGTGGACATTTTAGAGCCGAATTTGTATTGTAAGAAATTTGCATAGTGTTATAATATTTTAACAATAACAATTTTTATTGTTATTGTTGGATTAAGCAAAAAATTTACTTTAATCTATTAAAATATACAAAATGTCTCTGTTAGTGCATAAGATTGTTTAAAAATGTAAGTATAGATTCGTCTTGAGAACAGAATATTAGATTTCTTAATAGTGTTTTTAACAACCTGTATAACAAAATCCTGAAAAAGTTTGATGAACTAAGGAACGAACGAATAGTTTGACAATTGACATTTAACATTTTATTTTTAATATTTTGTAAAATTTTAAACCAACACTAGTATATAAACACAGACCAATGAATACTATTATTTTTTATACTACTAGACAAAGCGTAAAGCCAGTTTTTAAGTATTTTTCTTGAAGCAGGTAACAGGGTGAGACGGGTAAAATTTAATGAAATAATATAATGTCAATTTTTGAGCAAATGCAACTATAATTATTGCAGGACATAATTTGTATACGTACGTATTTTGAAAATAAAGCGAATACAACTTTTCTTCTTTCAAAATTTTGCAGTTTCTTCTCAAAAAAGTAAAATATTATTATCAATAGTATATTTTGACAATAATTATTTGAAAAGGTAACTACGGATACAAATCAGTTACTATATATAACAGAATACTATTAAGGTCGGAACTTGGTCGTATGTGACTGCTTCAATTCCACATTTATATGTCTATATAATATAAAATATAATATGTTCACTGGTCTGTGTATATAAACCATTTTAATTTCCAGACCTAGGTGTTTTATATAAGTACCGTCATTTGGGGTGGAATTGATAAAAAAAAAAACATATTTTGGTCTTAATTTTATAGAAATAAAACACAAGCGGAGCAAAATGGGTTTATATGTATAGACGATGTAATACGGACCTTATTGCAACATGTCGCTTCCTTACATGTTAAAACATAGTCTACAGGAAGCAAGAAAGCCATGAACAAACTCAGACTCGTTATGGGGTGACATTGTTCACACGAATTCGCAGCCCTAAAAACGTACTTTTTTCATTAAGAATAGGCCCGACGAGAAGGTGGTGTAGCCGGGGTTACAGCCTCGCGATCCGGGCTTAAAAAGGGAGTCTGTAGCTGTCTGTAGAAAGCCAGAACAAAAAGTTAAGGGCTTTTTTTTTTGTTCATCGCCTATTTTTTGGGGAGGAAAATTTTCAGAAAATACGGTTTTAGTCCCAGAGCCCGCCATTTTTTCCGTGGCTCTAATTAAGAGTATAAAAACTGTTTGACCACCATTTTTTTCTTAAATTTTCAAAAAAATTCTTATTGTAAAAAAGTTTGTTTGATGTTTATAATAAATTTTAACAGTTTTAAAGAGTATAAAACATGGTCAGATACATCGTATACAGGCCCGGCGAGAGGGTGGGATAGCCGGGGTTGTAGTTCCGGGGCCCGGGCAGAAAAATGGGCCCTGGAAAAAGTAAGAACCTTTCTTTTGGCTTGTCGCTTTTTTTTTTGGGGGGGGTATTTTTAAGAGATGTGCTCTATTCCCGGGGCCCGCCATTTCTCTCTACGACCCTGATCGTATACGGCTATACGCAATTAATCTTTCAATACAATAACTGAACAATCTCACCCCACGCAATAATATGTCCAATATGACAAAAAATACTGAACTGATTATGTACAGCCAAGCACGTGATGGTTACAGAGCATCAACAATTATGTGTATTTTATTAAACTATAAAAACTGTTTAGATTTTGACTTATCAGATAAAGTTTTAAAAGTTCACTTTCACCCAAAAATACGACTTCTTTTAATACACTATATTTTTTTTTAAATATATGGAACTGCTGAACTATTGGCGTGTATAGGGTATTTTCAGCCATCTTATTTCTTCAATTAGCGGTCGGTAAAATCGCATTTTCAACTATAGTTCTGGCGCTATATTCAATTTTAAAAAATATGATTTAGTGAACAATCTCACCCCCGATTATCAATTTCACCCCAAATGACGGTACCTATAGATATTACATAAAACAACTTAGCCAACCCAGAACAAAACTTTGTTATCCTATTAGTTTACAGTCATTAATTGTTTATATATTATATAACACATACATATATTTCACCGTCACATACACACATACATACTGACAAATTTTCGAACAAAATTTTCGCCTGAACAATAAATAATTGACTAAAAATAGGAGGGTACCTACAAGCCAGCTCCCTTTATGGAAAACTTTTACATAAAATACTATAAATAAACAAATTAATTAAATGATTTGTTAAACAATAAATTAGAAATTTTATATTCATAAAATTTATTGATTTTATTATACAAAATATTATATAAAACTAAAAAAAAAGAAAAAAATGGAAACAACAATGGCTCCATTAATAAATAATCAATTAAAAATAAATTTTATTACGGGCGAATGGTGTCGGCGAAGCTGGCAAATTGATGGGAGTAAATTAGTATTACAATGTACATAATATATCTATGTATGTGTGTATGTATATTGTATGTGTATATTTTGAATGAATGAACATTGAACAGGGAGCAGATATTACATACATCAAACTCCTTTATCCGATTATGTTCCTATTAACACAGGCAGCGTATTTGTTGTATACGCTATGAAAAATTATTTTGTTATTAAAAATTGAAAACAAATAAACAGCATCGTAAAATTTAATGTTCTTTTTTTTTGTACAAAAGTGGACAAAAATATATCGACAGTTTAGTGTTTTTATTGCAATTAGTGCGACTTTAATCCCCAGAGTGTGCAGAGAGCCTATAAAGGCCCGAGGGCAACAATTCTCACGAAGGATGAAAAAAATTACTTTAGTTCTGGGGCATACATACTACTTTTTTACAATTCCGAGTAATTTAAAATTACAAAATTATTTAATAAATTAATATTACATCAAGTATACCTACTTTGGATAAATTAATCAAAATGGACAATATAATGTAACTTGTTTGTTTTTATCTACAATTTTGAATTTCTTTATTATTTTAAATAAACTAGTAACGCTATTTAAGTTAAATTTCAGTTAGTGGTTGGTGATGTTCTATAAATTTTGCTTGCGGATTAGTTTAAAAACGGGAGCAAAAGTACCTTGGAACCAAAGGTGACACTTTAGTCCCTACTATGTATGACTAAATCATGTATTTTTTTAAACCCAGAAGTGTTAAAAGTAAGATTTCATCTTTTTTATGTTAATTTTTTACTTATCAGAAATTTTTGTAACGCTCAATTAGTGACAATTTTAAAAGAAAAACTATTTAAGTCTGTTTTAAAACAATCATTATTTATTGGGTCATCCAGAAAGTTCGTGCCGTTTTTGATGTAAATGACCATCCCGATTTTCTTCAAATGGTCGAAAACTGTGGATTCTGAATGCTCAGAAGTTGCCGCTAATTCTTAACAGTTTGCCTCAGGTTCGCTTTATTTCTTGACGGATAAATTCATCGTCAGTAACACAGGTCGACCGGAGGGAGCTTCATTTTCTAAAGAAAAATTACCCTTTTGAAATCTAGCAAACCACTTTCTATAAGCTCTGTCAGAAAGCGCATCATCACCATAAAGGCTATACAAATATTTCTCATTGCGTCAGCTGCATTAGTACCTTTTTTAAACTCGTATAAAATCCCGCTTGGCGCAAATGTCTGTCAATTTTGTCCTTTGTCAGTGTTTGTGACCTAGTATACTATATGTTTATGCTGATGTTCTTTGATGTCTAAGATTGCTCATTATTACTGACAACAAATAAAAATTATTTAAACAATGTTTAAAGAGGTATGATACATATTACAAGCACCACTGTCGGCTTTACACTAACATGTTGTTGAATGTTTCGTTTGCGGTTGCTACTTGAAGAAATATGAATTCATCCGAACGGCTACGAAAATGGCACGAACTTTCCGGATGACCTAATAGTATACTTAAGTACGCTAAGTATATAAGATGCTTTAGTGTACTTAAATACTTTTATTCGGTACACTTTGGACGAACTCTAATGGGTACGTTACAATCCAAAGTTCGCTATAGCTAATTTGTTCCCAGTCAACATTCTGACGTCTTAATGAATTCATAAAGAAATCATATTTCTGATTTGGACGCCAGAAAACAAGTTCAGAAAGATATCTTTATGAATTATTCATAAAGATATCTTATGCTGTATATGTACAACTGTACATACATAACGTATAACTGTATATGTACAACGTATATTAATTTTATTTAAAAAATTATCATTTAAGATTAAATTTACTCCAGTATTTTATCAGGAATGTCACAATTTGTACACTAGTCACAATAGAAGCAGTCAAAAATATTAACTAACCATACTCAATATCCCATTAAACCACAAATTATTATCATACCTTCTTAAATTAACACTATCATAAATTCACTTCTTTAAATTCATTTTCACTTTAAATAATTTTCTTTAAGCTACCATATTTTATTTTTGTTTAGTATCACCATCACTATCATTTCCATCTTGTGCTAAATTTCTCTCCTATTTTAATCTTCTATCTTTTTGACTTTTGAATAAATATTGAAATGGTTTTCTTTTAGACGTTATGTTGTTATAACGTTGTCAATAAAAATAGTAATTTTAATACATTACATTGTTCGTTTGTTTTTTGTTTTTTCCTTACATCCGAAATATGAACTAATTAAGAAATCTTAAGAATGAAGTGAGAAATAAGAGCTGTTTAAGACATCAGAAATATAAGTTCAAAAAGTGGTCAGAAATAAGAACTGTTTAAAACATCAGAAATATGAATTCATAAAGTAGTCAGAAATAAGAACTGTTTAAGACATCAGAAATATGAATTCATAAAGTAGTCAGAAATAAGAAATATGAATTCATAAGGTATTCGGAAATAAGAATTAATTGTTTAATCAGAAATATGAATTCATAAAGTAGTCAGAAATAAGAGCTTTTTAAGACATCCAAAATATGAGTTCATAAAACAATCAGAATTAAGAACTATTTACGGCATCAGAAATATGAGTTCAAAAAGTGGTCAGAAATAAGAACTGTTTAAAACATCAGAAATATGAATTCATAAAGTAGTCAGAAATAAGAACTGTTTAAGACATCAGAAATATGAATTCATAAAGTAGTCAGAAATAAGAACGGTTTAAGACATCATATTTCTGATGTCTTAAATAAGACTTCTTTATGAATTCATTAAATGTTCTAATATTGTTGAAATTATTATTGTTAGTGGTTTCTATAGAAAAAATAATAATATATTTATAGGATATTTTTTTTAAGACATCAGAAATATGAGCTAATTCTGAAGTCAGAAATATGAATTCTTTAAGACATCATATTTATGAAGTCTTAAACAGCTCCTAAATCGACGCATAAGATATCTTTATGAATTCATAAAGTTATCTTTCTGATAATGTTTTCTGACATCTTAAATATGACTCCTTTAAGACATATTTAAGAAGTCTTATTTAAGAAGTCAGAAAGATATCAGAAAAAAGATGTCTATTTGATATCATTAAATTGAATTCATATTTAAGATATGTCTTTAAGAATTCTTATTTCTGACTTCTTAAAAATGATGTCTTAATGATGTCATATTTATAGTTCAGAAAAATGTCAGAAAAAAGACTTCATAAAGATCTTTCTGACTTTTGTGCTCACTGGGTTATAACTGAGTTTTTCTTCCATTACATTTTATGGAACAATAAACGGGATTTTATAATCGGATTCGTTATAAGAAAGTACCTATACACCGACTTCTTTTTAACCGGACGACAATACACAAACGTCGTCCGCTTAGACAATTCATATATAGCGTGTTTCTCTACATAATTTATTTTTATATAAAAGTTAAAGTAGTTTTGTTAAAATGACTTTCTAAAGAATATTTTCTATCTACATAATATTTACATCTAATTGTAAGCTTGGAAATTATACACTCATATGTGTATTAATAATTTTTATTACTGTTATTATCATATATTTATGTTAACTTCCAAAATAATCGCCGGTATATAATAAATATATTGAAAATTTGTTTACATAAAAATATTGTTTATTTTAAAAATATTCTCACGAAGACAGCATATGTGAATACAAACACTTAAACATCCTCCGCTTAAAGAATGTCCGCTTAAAAGAAAAGTCGTGTACAGGAAAAAAATACCTTATTTATATTGTTGAATTTGTTTCTATATGACTTTCCTTGACATGGAGCATTTGAAATTTTTTTCCCACATCTAGGTTACCCTCTGAAAGTAATCCAGAGAATTGAAATTCAACTTCACGTCTGCAATTGGACCGCTACGCTCTACTTGGGTGTTAAAATTTAAATTTTTATGTTGAATAGTGCTTGGGAAGATCGCCTAAGGGAAACGGGAGGATATCAAAGTGATATTTCAGTATGAAACACTAAAGACACAAGAAAAATATTTAACAAGTTGTAAATAGATAATTAAATCAAATCTAGATAATGGACGTTAATCAAATCATTTGCATACCTATTCAGCAATTCGTTACAACAATTTTTACATCAACTGTATTAATGTTCTTCATATCTATTCATCCCTGCATTATGTATATCTACTGTATGTTACAATAAAATTTTAAAACAAAAACAATACGTAGTATACATAAAATAAAATACATAAATATATAATAACAACATAACAAACAAACAGACCCAAAACAACAAAATAACAATAACAGAGCACAAAAATAACGGAAATATCTCAATTAAAATCTGAATTAAAATACATAAATCATAAATTGGTTCCTGATAATAACAATAAATCTAAAACTTATATAAATACACAACGCAACAAAACAATACCAACCAATAATATCAACGTTGTTTATATATTGTACTATGTATATTGTATATAAAAAGCTTGTATGGAGGAATATCTCCACTTATTATCTCTCCGCTTACCCACCATCCATACTATATAGACAATATTTTGTACCGTGTACCCTACTTATCCGATCCTCAGCCATGACATTCGCTTACCGTTCGACTGAACTGAGCCCGGTGTGCGGCACAAACCGCTCGAACCTCAGGGTTGACATTTTTCATTTTATATACGAACAATAATATTTATAGTGTATAGAATTTATGTAGTACTATTGTGGGGACACAACACTGGGTTACTAACGTTCAGTCTGTAGGTAGGTATGTTATGTTTGTCTAGGGACAAGAAAATACGATATTTTGTATGCAAATACTGTAAAGTATGGCGAGTTAGACGAGGTTGGTATTAGAGTAAATATAAAACAGTATGTATATATGTATTTATTTATAAAAAATATAAAATAGCGCCAATGAAAAAAATGTCAAAAATTAGTTTATTAAATACTATAAAACAGCGAAATTTATTGTGGAAGGTTATAATTGAATATTGGCTGGGTACACATTTAGGTCAAAAAAGTTCTGAGTCTCGTAGAAATAAGTGTCTACATTTTGGCGAATTCTACAAGCCTTTAAGGGGAGATTCACAAAAAATAAATAAATAAATAAATCGTTTTTTTCTTCATAATTATGTTTCTTAAGGTGTTAGAAATATAATTCTAAAATTTTATTTAAAAAAAAATGAAAAATCAAAAAGTTATGGGCATTTTACTGCACGCACTTTACTTTAATTCAATTTAAATAAAAAACTTTAAATGTTTTTTCCTCGAAAGTACGTTTTTCAACATTGTTTCTCATGTATCTCAAAAAGTATTTGAGATATCACCATGAATCAAAGTGCATCTTATTCCTCGATACCGTCATTTTGGCAGGGACTAGGATCTTCTAGTTCCGTAATATATTTTCAAAATGGCGGTTGTTTATAGTTGAGAAAAAAAGGTGATTTTTGAAAATTTATTTTCAAAATGCGGTTTTTCACTGATTTCTTTTTCTTAGATCCTAGTTAGTGCATAACTGTCTATGTATATTTTCAGTAAAAATTCTTGAATTTTTGATTTTGGTTCACTGGGGAGTTCAGAACGCGAAAAACCATCAAGGTGGGAAAATCGCGCAGTGTCGATTTCAAAGCAATTTTTACATATTAAGCTCTTTTTTTAATTTTTTTTCTTGTCTCAGGACATGTAGAAAGAATGCTGTATATCTAGTTTTTTAATAAAATATTTATGTTTATAAAAAAAAAAAAAATAAATAACAAAAACGGTCGATTTTGAATGGTCATTGTTTTAAAAAAAAATTTTTATTTTCAGTATTTCATATCGCCTTCACAATCCCTAAAATCCCTTTCACAAGAACCGACTGATTTTAATGTCTCTTGAAAGGCACTTCGAAAATGGTGCATAAATAAATGAACCCTACAGTTCATACATTCTCGAAGAGAGTTGGTTGTAAGTTAAATTTGTATTATAAACTTTTCTATTGATTATATGAAAACTGAAGTTATTTTATAATAAATTATCCATTGGAAAAACCTCTATAAAAAAGTTACATACAAAAACATGTATGATGTGTGGAATGCATTCAATGCTGCACCACAATTCGAGCTAGATTCAGAAACACCAAAATAGTTTCGGTTTAGTTTACATATAAAATCTATGTAAAAAAGACCCACCTTACATCCTGCTTCGACGATAGTGCAGAAATGAATGCATTCCACATTTCATACATTCTCGATCTCATATATTCTCTCAAAACAGTCAGTTCTACGTGGAAATTAAACATAGAATTTTTTTGGGGAATTTTCGAGTGTGTGCAGTTGTTCCACAACATGAGGAACTGGGCAATTATACATACATATATATATATATATATATATATATATATATATATATATATATATATATATATATATATATATATATATATATATATATATATATTAACACAATCTCATACCGCATATGCACAAGTGATTCTTCAATAATTTCAATTGACTTTTTTCTTTTCAATAATTTCAATTGACTGAATCGAAAAATCAACTATTACAGTCACTGTCATGACGCGACTTGAACCCGGGACTATGGTAGGAATTTCTTTTGAGGTCCCTTGAAACTTGAAATGTTAAAGGTCCCTTGAAATGAAAGCATATGTGTCAAATCTTTACACAAGATTTGTATCAATAATTTAACACACAAGAGGACAATGATGTATTATACATACATATATATATATATATATATATATATATATATATATATATATATATACGTTATAACCGTACTAAGTGTACAAAAAAGAATAGGCATAAACTGGTCCAACTGTAGTGTGTACGGTGTGTATCTTCGTACATTAGCATTAGACTCATAAAGAGACTCATTAAAACTCATTAAAAATAAATGTTTTGAACGTAGAATTTCCCGCTCTTTGCGAATCCGAGGTCAAAAATAGGAGTTTCCATTTAAAAAAACAAAGTTGACCTCCAAATTTTGGTCAAGGACATGTTCAAGGTCAAATTCGATTTCACTTGCTAGTTCCTCGTTTCTTCCCATGAAACTTTTGTCCGGGTTATTTTTCGATAAAGTCAATATTAACTGAGATTTTCAGCTGTTCCGCAGCTTTATGAACGCTCTATATATATATATATATATATATATATATATATATATATATATATATATATATATATATATATATATATATGTATATATGTACCTATATATAAATATGATTTAATATACAGAGCGTTCATAATATATATATATATATATATATATATATATATATATATATATATATATATATATATATATATATATATATATATATTTCCGCACGATAACTCTCGAATGAAATATCCTACTTTTACGAAATTTGGTGAAAATGTTGGAAGTCCCAAACATGGTTTTTTTGGTAATTTTCTTTCGTTTTGCCAAAACATCCACTTATTCAAAAATTCTTGCGATATATTTTTACACCGCACCGTTGGAAAGAGAAGCAAAAATCACATAAAAAAGGTCATTAAACTATGCTCTATGTCAACTAGTTTCCGAGAAAAGCAAATTTTTTTTTGTAAACGGAATTTTCTTTATACTTATAAAACAGGTACCAGGACATCAGGAACTATTTGTACGTTTTGAAACTTACATTCGTATTTGATATAAAGAACACACAAGTAATTCCAGTACGGACAAAAATATTCTTCCGAGCTATACGACCACACATACACCTATATGAACAAGACCCGCGTTATTGGTTCATTTGTGTGAGGCTGCGTTAAACAGCACCTATACAGACACAATAATATTGCACGAAATCTAAGATTGCACAATATTATAGATCGTCTGTAGCTTAAAGGATTGTACAATATATTGTTCTTATCAAAACAGTTTGAAATATATCGTGCAATGAATGAATACTGTTATTAATGTTCGACCGAAGCTTCTGCTTCGGATTTGACTTCGACCGCCAAATAGACCTTCGGCCAAAGACAAGCCAAAGGTTATAATCGAAAAACGAATATTTAATAATCGTATTTATTATTATGCAGCAAGCACATCTAAATATATTAGCATTGCCATCGGTAAACTCTATAAATTGTTATGTAATAATACTTCATTTGTTTAAGTTTCAGTTTGTTTTTTCTGCTGTCACATATAACGCTTATTACACTGGACAACAAAAAAAATTATGTTTTGTCTGAAAGCGTTTAATGTCTGATCTTTACAGTATTTTACACGCTGAATCCAAACGTGAAAACAGTTTTTTCCCATCGCGCAAGGTTTTCTTGTGACAATCCAATAAATATATTACAATTAATACAAATTTACTCCAATACGGATCTAGGCTTAGTACATAATAAGATCCTTCCGTCCAAAGTTACATCAATTCAAGTAATTGCCTTCAAGTATTCCCCTTTTAGTTAATCATATAAATTTTATTTTATCTATAAAACATTTTTTGATTTTGTGCAATATTATTTTATCTATAAAAGGCACATGAAATTCAATATTACTTAATTTATTTCATTTTCAAAAATAAACGCAATTTGTTCACAGTAATTTCCATATAATAAACTAGAAGCAAACATAGTGCGGGAGAAATGCCGCAGTAGCCATAGTTTGTCCGTTGATTGATAGACAGCGCTATTAATGGGTTATATCTTTACAATAAGTTACTTATTTAAGTTGTATAGGGTCACATTTATGAATAATCCATCAGTTTAGTAATTATCTAACTTTTTACTATTGAAAAGTAAGTTTTTAACATAATATTTTATTTTAATTCATTAGAATTTAAGAATGTATATTTCATTGTTTTAATGAAAATGAGTTTTGTTATTAACTGAGGTCCATTTTAAAAGTACTGTATAAAATTTTAGGTTAGAATTCCGCACTATGCTTGCTATAGCAATATGTGGCATCTATAGCAGAGACGCCGCATTTAAAGTTGGTATAGATGCCGCATTACATTATATGTTAAAAACATAGACTTATATACTTTAATTATGCAATTTTTTTTTAACTGTAAATTATGCCACGTAAATATAAAAGATCCATTAATGGATCAGGAAGAGCCCTCACGTTAGCGAAGATAACGAAAATAATGATGATTGCCTGTGTATTGAATGTTTTGAAAATACTCAGAAACAAAAAAAAGTTGACTGGTTAAGATGTATAAAGTGCCAAAAATGGTTACATATGGCATGCATCATGTATGGAGATGTGTGTAAAATGCAAAATTTTTAATATGAACTATGCGGCGTTACTCTTTCTTTGATGCGGCATCTCTCCCATAGGTGTGGGAGAGACGCCGCTTTGCAGGCTCTACAAAAATATTAATTATGAATCCTTTATGACTCAAAATTTAAAATTATTTATAAATAATTTTAAAGAACAATGTTTACCATTATTGTGTACCAAATTTCAAATCAATTAAGTGCATACTTTAAGAATTATCAAGTGTTTTCAAAATGTACGGCATCTCTCCCGCATTCACCCTAATATGTATGTACACATATTTATACATACTACTCATAATCATTAATAAAAATACCATTTGTTAGTTTGTTAGCAAAGTTAACATTTTAAAAAAGAAACGGTCTACCTTATTCATTTCCCATGACCTAATTCGGTATAAATATATCTCTTTCATTTATTCGTTTTGTTTCTCTTTTTGTTTTGTTTTTTAACATTATTCTATTTTCTTCTTAGCTAAACTAAACTAAGCTTACTTTGCGAACAAGTTAGTAGAAACATACGCTAGTGTAGATCTTAAATAGAAATAGGACACAAACAAGAATAATAATAAAAAATAATAGCGTGGGACATTAAATGAGTGGGCGGATACAGGATAGACGAGGATAGCAAGGATTAGGTGGACTAGAAAAACAAAACCGGGTAAAAGTTTTCCACTAAGTTAAAACAAAAGAACTGATATAAACAAAAACCGGATAGAATTGAAAAAACAAGAATTGAAATATATTTAAAAAGAAATTTATGTAGATTGGATGCTGTTCTGTAGTGCTAGTGGCACAACCACGAAATTTTTGCTATTCAATTTAAGTTATTGTTTCTTAATGTTGTTCTCTGATATTATCTATTTTTTGTGATTAGACGTAATTGTTTTTGACGTCATTGTTTTGAAACAATAAAGATTTTGGTCATTAGGTTTCGACAACAAGATTAATGTTACATGAAAAATAGTAGAAATTCAGAGAAATGTACTGTGTGATCGATATTACACAAAAGGTGACAACAGACATGTATCGTGGCAGGGACGATCAACATTATTTAATGCTTTCCTTATAAATATAAACACTACATATTGCGCAGTTTATAGAGAGGTTTCCTCCAGACAATTCAATAAATTGTAAACGAAATTTGTACATAAAAAGAAAATCTAGGAATTGTACAATAATTATTCAATAATTATCTTTAAAAATTAATGATTATTTCTACGTATTTTTATGAGTAGAATCCAAATTTTCAGTCATAATTATCCCATCATGTAAAGTTTTTTTTATTAGAGGTACTCCATAATAATAATAATAATGGGGGCTTAACGTCTGTTCTTCAGGCATTCTTTTCTATAATAGACGCCACCCACGTCATTATTTTGGTACTTTATTTATACATATTGCAATTACCTAGCATTATGATGTGGGTGGAGGATGGGGGAAGCAGTGCGGGGCTAGTATTTGGCAGGTATGCCTCTGCAGCCATCTTCTTAAAGAACTATGCCGATATTCATCTGGAGTTGTGATGGGAAACCGCAGAAAACCTTCACAAACATGGTCGGCCGCGAAATTCGAACCCTTGACCTACCAGACGGCGTGCTAATGCCTAAGCACACTCAGCCACTCCGCTGGTATATCGGAGTTACTTATTTTGAACGAGAATGAAAGCTATGGACAAGAATGAACAAGATTTTTATATTTAAAAGGGAAGTTTTCCAAACTTAGTGATGCTAAAATCCAAAAAAGGCATCTTTGTAGGCCCACAGATAAAAGAATTGATAAAATATGTTAATTTTGAAAGCAGACGTTTCAAAATATTCAAAAAAAAGATATAACCCATTAATAGCGCTGTCTATCAATCAACGGACAAACTATGGCTACTGCGGCATCTCTCCCGCACTATATTATGTTTGCTTCTAGTTTATTATATGGAAATTACTGTGAACAAATTGCGTTTATTTTTGAAAATGAAATAAATTAAGTAATATTGAATTTCATGTGCCTTTTATAGATAAAATTATATTGCACAAAATCAAAAAATCTTTTATAGATAAAATAAAATTTATATGATTAACTAAAAGGGGAATACTTGAAGGCAATTACTTGAATTGATGTAACTTTGGACGGAAGGATCTTATTTCTGCTGTGTTTTAGAATTTGTAGTATTTTTGCAAGTATTCTCAAAATCTGGCTACTATTTGTCACTTCATACGAATCCAGTTTATGTTATGGCTGCTGTACTCTCAATGTAAAAATAAAATTTGAAAAGCAATGACCGGGGCATATTTATCGTGTACATATGTATTTCTTTATAATAGCAATCAAAATTTCGTGAATAAATTGAGTTTCCATTCATTTTTAACTCAGCTTGGGGGTTCTCAAGTATGGACCAGAGCTGCAAATAGATAAGTATCGTATACAAGGCCGATTTTACCCTAAGTCCCACCCAGGGCACTGTGAAAAATTCCACCCCTGACAAAAATTTAAAAGAAAATTCTTATGTACTTTCCCACTTTTTTGCCTTTGCCTATCAAAAAATAAGTGACGAGCAAAAAAAAGCAGCTCGCATTGCTTATTTTCTTATCAGAAAATAAGCAATAACAAAAAAAAAATTATTACGTGGGTTCCAAATTCTGCGGCCCTGGGCCAGTGCCCCTAGTGTAAATCCGGCCCGGATCGTATAAAACAGTATTTTTCTACTAGCACAATACGGCACAACCATTTTGTCTGAAAAAAGGAAAGTGACGAGGCTCTAGCTTGGCGAGGATCTATGCCCGACCAAATGGTCGGAAAACAATATCTCATATAACACGACTTAATATTATTCCAACTATGGCGGAAATGTCCCCTAGGTTACAAGAATTCTATTTAAAATTAAAGAACTGCTTTCAAAAAATTATTCAATGCTTAAGAAAGTGTCGATATTTTTCTGAATTACATGGTAGAAAAAATGTTCGGAAAACGACACTTCATATTACACGACCAAATGTTATTCCATCTAATAGCGGAAACGATTCCAGGCTACAATAATTCTAAGTATTTAAAATTAAAGATTCGCTTTTAAACATTTCTCTAATGACTAAGAAAGTGTCGATATTTTTCTGAATTACATGGTAAACGAAGTGGTCGGAAAACGACACTTCATATTACATAACCAGCTGTTAGTCCAGATAATAGTGGAAATGATATTAGGACACAAAAATTCTATTTAAAATTAAAGAATTTCTTTTAAACATTTCTCTCATGCCTAAGAAAATATCGATATTTAACCTCCTCGTTCCAAACGTCGACTGTAATCGACATAAAATAATACACAATTTTTTAATATATAAAAGTTAATATGACGGAAATAAGATACTTATTTGTTTAAAATTTTTCATGGGTTTGGTTGTCATTAGTAACGCCAGAAATATCTACTATAGTCGAAATCAAGTTAAAAAAATTATATATTAAAAAGTGTATTTGGACTGAGGAGGTTAAATGAATTACATGGCAGACTAACTGATCGCAGAACGATATTTCATATTATACACGGTTTAGTAATTAATATTCCAGCTAATGGCAGAAATGATTTTAGGAATTTTAGGAAAAATGATTACAATAAACTTAATGAGGACACAAAGTCTATTTCACGAAAAGGACAGAAAGTTTCAATTCAAAATTAGTTTCTGCAAGAGGCAATTATTTTACGTTTTCGACTTCCCTTCTAGTTATTTAAAAAAAAAGAGACAGTTTAATTCCTCTTGAATCACTACGACATTTTTTTTATAATTATAACCGCATGTTCACGTTAAATTGCCTCTAGTTCCAAAAATAAAACGGAACGAAATGTTAATAATAATTGACATGATATGATTTCCGATAATTAAACTGAACAGGAAATATTTGATCTGATACAACTGATTTTCTGTTATCTATCTACCCACCCACTCATTTTTTGCTATAGCCAGCCAGTGGAATCAAACAAGTATAATCAGCCATTTAATGGGAATGTATGGGTGTACTACTGAACCATTCAAAAGTTTAGATAGCATTTGTAGCTATCAATTTTGACTGTTTTCTTTCTGTGTGCATAATTAACTTTTTTATTATTTTATTTAAAGATAGTTATGCCACGTAGAGATAAGAATACTTTGAAATGAGTTCAGATAAGAATAATTTAAATGAGTCGCGGAAGTTTCCGTAATGGTTAAGTATTTAAAAAGTTTTTTGACGACAACGTCCAGTGATACAAAATTTAATTGTTATTACGAATTTACACTATATTGTTAATGGTATGCAACAGTAGTGGAGAATACATCTGACTTTAGTTCTTCGAAAGCAGTTGTATTATAAAAATCGAAATTTTAAAAGGAAATGTAAATTTTAAAAAAAAATACCACCTATAATAATTAATTAGTTATTTTTATTTGAGGTATTAAATTATTTTCAGAAGCTATTAACGGTCTTATTAACTTACTAGCTGTATCCACGACGTCGTTCACGCAACGCGTTGTCAGTCGATTTGGTATTTCTTACGGGATATTTTCCTGCAGTAAACAGTATCTTAAATATTGATCCAAGTAATAAGTAGATCATATTTCATCAAAATCCCTTAAGAACTTTTTGTATTATTCCATGGGAATAAGACATTTTCCTACAGTAAATAATATCCTAAATATTAAGCCAGGTGATAGGTTATTATCACACCAAATTTTATCTTAATTCGTTCAATACTTTTTGCGTAATGCGTGCATATGCTCAAAAGGGTTTTTGAATTTTCTTATGGAAATGAGACATTTTCCTGGAGTAAAAACTATCCTAGATGTTGATCCAGTAACAAATTATCGCCAACACCAAATTTCATCGAAATCCGTCTAGTAGTTTTTGCAAGATGCGTGCACAGAGAGACAGACAAAAAACTTAAAAATCGCTGTTTTGATATCTACATCGTTAACTGTTTACGGTAGTCAGTACTAGTACAATTTTCGAAAAATATTTCATGTACATGTACAGTCGCATTACAATTTTATTATACCGTAAAACCGTCTAGACCCGGACACTTTGCACCAATCTTCAAAGTAAGTAGTTTCTACATTAACCTGTTACAATAAATATTTGTTCTTGACGTCATTAGAGAGAGAAAAACATCCTCTAAACAGCTGTATCAATAAAAACTACGGATTTCAACTTTTACTATCTCATTTTACAGGATTACTATTCTCCAGTTTTTCAAAGAAATAAAATGTGTGTCTAACTTAGACATGTAATTTTCGTCATAATTGTCATATTGTTTTAATTTTGATATGTATGTGTTCAGAATTTTATCGCGCATCATTTAATGATGTTTGAAGTTATAGTCAATGTATATATATAAAAAATACATATATTCATATATATATATATAAAAAATAAGTATATACATATATTCATTTAGACCCGGACACATCAGTTTATTACACTATGGCCGCGATTCGCGCTGGCTGTAACTTCCACTATCCGTACGTTATATTCCCGCCAGAATTACGCGGTTTATGCCTTCTTGTGGTGTCATATCGCATGTTTACACAAAATATTTTGAAGTCTTTGACAGGTTCAAAGACATCAGACGATACACAACACTATCGTAACCCCGACGGGAGAAGTTAGTTTGCATGTTATTACATTATTTAAGTAAGTGTCCGGGTCAAAACGGATTTGGGGTGTAGACCCGGACACTTACTAATTATTTTTTATTTTTTTATTTTTACTTATAATGAAACAAATGGGTCAGGGATATAACAAATAATATACGCTCTTTCTAATGGTAATACTTTTATTGGTGATGTCTATGAAGGAGACATGTATAAACATAAAATTATACCAAAAAATGTAAATAGTGTCCGGGTCTAGACGGTTTTACGGTATGTATAGATTAAATTCAAACTTTGTTAATATAAGATCGTTGCTTATAATTATATCCGTGCCCATGCGTTACGTTCATGCCTTAATGTCGTGTCACGTCGTCGTACGTAAGTATCCACTAAGTTCTCTTAATGTGTCGTATCAGGGAAATCCTAGATCTGGAATCTAGGGAAACTTATATATTTGACAGTGGAAACAGATTCACTAGTTTCTGACAGAAGCAAATTCAGTCTCTGGTTGCATTTGAGCGAATATTTTGCATCCAAATAAAAAAAACGCTCCCCTAAAATGAGGCAACTACTTAAGTTGATTTATGAATGCATTTTGTGTTTCTTTGAAGTTTTGATAATAATTAGGGTGCTTATTTCGTGTCTCAACAATCTTAACCGTAGATTACTACAATAATTTTTGCGATATATTAGGGGTACCCATAAGTAATAAATTACTTTTATTTAGGAAGTTTTGCTTCAGTTTAATGCAGAGTGTTGATTTGTTAGTGCGTAATAGGGCAGCACGTAGTCTAGAATCAAAACATTTACCAATTCTTTGATGTTGTAGTTACTAGTAACTTCCTAATATTACCTTCTCTATCGTTAGACTCTACTCTACCCATATTGTAACAAAATATGTAAAAAAAATTGTGTATTTGACTGATAACAGAATCATTTACAATTTTACATGACTGATTTCACAAATAAAATTATTTATTTAAAGTTTAATAATTAACTATAACTTACGTTACGTTTTCAGTAAGCTAACACTTTAACGAATAAGGTAATTATACGTAATTTTCTGCACAGAGGAATAACAATAACCAAAGTTAAAATTTAAATTTATATTTGCCCACCTTTGCTAATGGTTTGTTTACAAAAGATCTTTGAACGTAAAAAACAATAGTGACGGAAGAACGAATTAAGCCTTAAAAAAGAAATAAAATTTTTTTGAACCTATTGACACATCATCTACACAAGCTTGATACACTCTTTGTTTTTTATATGGACCATGTAGGGTGCGGCAGTGATGCACGTTCTATTGTGTGTCTATATTTTCGGAGACTACTGTTTGGACACTAATGTTATTTAAATTGTGAAGTAATTATTCAAGTACCTATACTGTGGGCAAATTAATCAAACTGTAGGTACAGCAACATATAAGTGTCTTTATCTACAAGTTTGGATTTGTTTATTAATTCTAAAAATTCCGCTTGTGATTGTTTTAAAAGCGAAAGCTATAGAACTTTTAGTCCTCTGGCACTAAGGCCGGCCGCATACATTCCGGTTGTGACCGGGCCGGCCGCCCGGCCCAGTCAACCGGTCGTATTAGCGTATACGTGCCGGTTAATTTAATTCTTAAAAGAATTTATCAGTTTTATTTGATTGTTCGGTATTGTTGTATCGACTGCATTATTGTCGATTTCATGAATTAAAATGGTATTAATGTTTCTGACATATTTTATTCTTTTATTTGATGTCTTTCCTCTGTTTTTGACGGTTACATTCTGATCGATCGTCAGAATAAGAAAAGTGTGCGGCAGTAAATGGAGTTTGTTAAGTTATTTGCACCTTCCGATACCCAGACCGCGTGCCCGGCCCGGTTAAAACCGGACTGTATGTGGCAGGCCTAAAAATTATACTTCATTCACAACTGACACAAGAATAAAGAAAGCACAGTTTACGAGCAAAAAAAACTTCTAGGTACTACACGGCAAATCGGCAGTTATATTTTCCCGGATCCCTTCGCCGCTAACTCCGGGCCCGCTTTTCGAATCCGGGTCTTGTGATTATAGTCACATCTGCTTCTCCCCCCCCCCCCTACCCACCGTCTAGCCTGTATAAGGGAATAAAATATATACGTATTCTTCCGGAATTTCAAAAATATTATTTTGTAGCATAAATCTATGTGTCTTTAATTTTAGTCTAAAATTTCGCACGGCTCTAGATTAATTTATATGTGTATTCAGCATGTAGATGTGCTAATATTAAGTAATTTTATTTGTTGTGAAACAATAGTTAATAAGAAACTTATCTGATGTGGGACTATTACTAACAAAAACTGCTAACAAGGCAACATTATCACGCAACAGAGAATATTATTGTATTAAATTAAATATACTGTTCTCGGGCATAAATGACATGGGGCATATGTAATAGCGCGTGAGGAAAGAAATTATTTAATAAGCACAATGAAAGAAAATAATATCTACTAACTATACTGAAATCTACTCATTTTATTTCATTTGTCATAATTATTCCGCAGTAATTTTCTTACATATACGAGTATAAAAATGTGAAAACAAAATCTTTTCCTTTATTGTGTAGTAAACTGATTTTTCTTATTTATTTCTCCTTTTTGGTTTTGCAAGAAACAAAATTACAAGCCGATGTTTCGCTAAGTTTCTGCGGTATTTCTAACAGCACTGCCATTTAGTTGATACTATTTATATACAATTTTAAAATTTAAGTAGCAATGTACGAAAATACTGTGGTTTGTTATAAATGAATTCTATATTTTCCCTAAAATGGAATCACGAGTAACAGCGAGGTGAATAGAGACAAAACGAATAAATTCTTGTTATTACTAGTTTGTAATTAATAGTATGTAATTTATTATAAACTAGTATTGCTAAGTAATAATAAAACTAGCGTCCCGTTCTAGCTTCGTTCAGGTGTCTGTTTTGTTTTCAGTTTGGCATATTTTATCTAATTTTCTGTAACGGAATACATTTATATAATCTTAGCTCTAGCCTGTGGTTTTATTTGCGTAAAAATATTGTCAGATTTATGGGTCTCATTATTTTTAAGTCAGATGTTCAGGAAATTCTATAAGAAAAAAATTATTCATAGTATTGGGTTGTCCCGTAAGTCCTTGCCAGTCAAAACAAATTTAATACTTAATATTTTTTATTTAATAAAGACACATTTAACTCTTTTAGTCCCACCGTATATTCCAATATTTTAGATAAAAAATAAAATATCTCTATAAGTATAATTGTATTTGTTAGGTTTTGCTTAATTTATTTACAATATGACCGCTCTTTACTATACAGCCTCCAGTTACCGATATAAGACAATGCACAACTCTTCGTTCTGAGCTCGTCATTAGTCCTAAAGGGGTTAATCGATTATATCAGCCTGGTTATTTAAATATACTCGTCCTTACTAGCAGGATCTAGAATATCCTCTGGTGCACTTCGGTTCAAATATGACAAAGTTCTAGAAAAAATAAAATGGCAGACTTATGGGATAATCCGATTATCGGTTTCACTCGTCAAACGACGCTTCAGTAGAGATGTCGTCGGCAGTAATTTCTTTCATCCCATTCTCACTTACCTAAAAAATTAATTTTTCATTTCCACCCGTTCGTAATTCCGAGAAAAGTTGTCAAATCCCGCTCGGTCCCATTTTCACCCGATTTATCAATTTTTCCGGGTTTCTTTCCCGTCAGCTCCCAATTCCGTAAAAAAATTATTTATTTCCACTTATTTTCCAGAAGTCAATCCGTTCTTCAATCATCCAAACAACTCTCTTTGGGCGCCTGATCCACTGTTGGCCTGCCCGAATAATATTTCTACTGAAAAGTAATTATATAATATATTCCTATTTCAACAAAATAGTTAACTTCCACGCCTTGAGACCTTTCTGCAGATACCCGTAATAATAGTTTTAACACCTTTTTCAGTATGTTTTTCAATTTATCATAGCTGTTTTGATTCTGATCGTGGGACTTTAAGCACTTTTAGTGCAATTTTTTTTTAAACATGCTATACAAAAACGCTATTTTAGATTCTGAATTGTTACATTAATATGGAGTTTTATTTCTTTTTATACCTATATAATAACGATAAGGTGAATACTCTTTATACTCTATTTAAAATGAAATTAAATAAGACATTGAAGACATTCTTCTCATATAATTTACCGGCTACGTGTACAGTATAGGTATGAACGACGAAACCCATTATATTATAAAAATATATAACTCCAAGTTTTTTTGTTATTTATATTTTCTTACTACAGATAGGTACATGATTACAGTATTATATATTACCCGCCCGTTAGATATTCTCGTTAAAACGTACCGACCTACATGCTATGGTCCTGTGAAGTTGGCACACCGAATGTGAGAACTTTAAATTTTTTTTAGAGTTCTGGCATCCTTAAGAATAGTTCTAGAGTTCCCTATACATATTTTAAATAGTTCTGATGATTTAGTACCAAAAAATTAACTTTAAAAATTAGGTGTGCCAACTTCACGCAGCGCACCGAGTCGTAAAAATTAATTATTTTTTTAGAGTTCTGGCATCCTTATAAATAGTTCTAGAGTTCCCTATACATATTTCAAATAGTTCCGATGATTTAGTACCAAAAAATCAACTTTAAAATTAGGTGTGCCAACTTCACGCAGCGCACCGAATCGTAAAAATTAATTATTTTTTTAGAGTTCTGGCATCCTTATAAATAGTTCTAGAGTTCCTTATACATATTTTAAATAGTTCCGATGATTAAGTACCAAAAAATTAATTTCAAAAATTAGATGTGCCAACTTCACGCAGTGCACTGAATCGTAAAAATCAATTATTATTTTAGAGTTCTAGCATCCTTATGAATAGTTCTAGAGTTCCCTATAAATATTTTAAATAGTTTCGATGATTAAGTACCAAAAAATTAACTTCCGCTAGCTAATATAGTTATTAGCTAGTAATAGTATGTTAGTATAGCTTAATAATAATTCTAGAGTTCTCTACCAAAAATATCAATAGTTCTGATAATTAGGAGTATAAAATCGGTTTTTGAAAATCGAATATGTGACAATGAAATTTTATGTGAAGTTTTTTTACAAGTTCTGGTTGGTCTAATGAGAGTTCTGAATGATGCTCCCAGAGTTCTATAGAAAGACGCTGTGACGCTTGAATATAAAATAATTAATTTGAAAGTTAACTATATTTTTAACAGTCAAAATTTAACGGTTCTGAGAAGTTGGCACACCGAATGTCAGAATTTTCAAATTTTTTTTAGAGTTGTGGCATCCTTATAATTTGTACTAGAGTTCCCTACATATATCTTAAATAGTTCCGATGATTAATGCCGGAAAAATTCATTTTTTACCAAAAGCTTCTAACATACAAATATTGATTTTTGTACTGGTAGTTCACATAATTCTGAGTAGACAATTGGTTTTTGAAATTCTGATATTAATTTTTTATGTGGAAATCCTTTTTTACAGGTTTTGGTTAATTTAGTATGAGTTCTAAATAGCGCTTCAAAAGTTCTGCAGAAAAGTAATGTGACTTTTTCCTGTAAGATAATTATTTTTTAAAATAACGCTATTTTTAAATAAATAAATGTTCTTTGAGTAAAAATTGTTTTTTGAATAAAAATTGTTTTTTGAGTTCTGGCCAATTCTATATAAAACTCCAAGAATTCTATAAAAAAGCATTAGAACTTTTTTTTTTAATTTAGTTATATCTTAAAGTCAATTTTAACAAAAATCTAAATATAGTGAAGTTTGTTGTTTTTTAAGATTCTTAGGATTAATTTGGTTGTTTGGAGAGATATTTAAAATTTGAAAATGACCTAAATAAATACTAATACATTATAATAATTTATAAACTTTAGTTATAAATCAGTGACAATATATGGGTCGACCCAATATATGTCACAAATATTTATGACAGGATATCTTCTCTGTGTATAGTAAATTTTTTTTAAGAAATTGTTTTATTTTAACCTATTGTAATATTTTCTTTTTTTACAAAAAAACATATGTAACCTAAACTATGAATGTATTTTTGTTTGTAGTCTAATACTGATAAACAATAAATTGCTTGATATATGACAGTGGTTCACTATGGGGTAGCCTAATGTTTTTTAAGCCTTTTTTTACTCTTTTATTTTTTAAATATGAATCTATGAAACTCCGTAATTAACTGGTATATAGTCCAGGAGCGTAGGATTTTAATTTTTTTTAAATATGTGTACCTACCTATAATTTATATATTAATTTTATGTAGATAAAAAACTATCATAAAGAATATTTCTAAGACAATATTTTATTGAGTGCTGAGAAATAAGCTCCGATTTCGTATCTTGTATCACCTATGTATATCCTTTTATCGCTAACAAAATGAGCGCAATTAATCAGTTTGTACGATTCGAAAAACCATTGTTTACAAATCTTGGAATGTATGAGAAATATAGTAAGATTTGAAATGAAAACACTATTTCCCAGAAAAAATTTGATTATTGGATACTTGCTATTCGTCAGCTCTGGTTACGCCAAAACATTTTGTCAATGTTTTGTATTCTTAATGGCCACCCGCTCCTGAACTAATAAATACTTTTAACGATGTCCAGTAATTTGTTCAATTTAAAAAAAATGAGGTGATGGAAGTGGACCAAAATTGCATTTTTCCCTATATATATATATGTACATGCATAGAAGATTCTAATAGTATTTTTCTATAACGTTTTTCTATTTGCATTTCAAGTTTTTGTTAACAATTTATCGTATTTTGTTCTTTTTCTGTTTTTCTTTAATTGTTGTTTTTTTTTTTAAAACTTATTTAGTGTGTAAAGTTTTGGGTGATATTTTTGAAAAATAAAAGTTCGGTCACCAAAATCGACGTAAGTACAATTTTTCTTTTTCTTTTTTTTTTTTTTAAAACAGTGGTTATTATTTTATTAGTAGAGGAGTCCACCCTCTTATGCAATTAATTGCATAAATATATGTGGAGTTTATTTTCAAAAAGCAATTTCTAAGAAAAAACTGATTTTCAGATTAATCCTTACTAATATTATAAATGCGAAAGTGAGTTTGTTTGTTTGTTTGTTTGTTTGACTGGTTTTCACGCCTCAACAGCTTAACCAATCAACTTAAAACTTTGCACAGACGTTGCTTGCGGGCCAAAGACCGTTATAGGCTACTTTTTATTTCGAGAAAATACTTCATTCTCGAGGGAAAATGCCTTAAATTACAACAGCTGACTATTAAAAAACGGATAAATGATTTCCTTAGCATTTTGCATATTGCTAACAGAAGGGATGGGAAAGGACACAAACTACTTTATACCCCGGGAAATTTCCCGTGGGAAATTTCATTCCTGTGGGAAAATACGTATATTTTAAATGAACCAAAAAATGATGAGAGGCAAATATGACGATATACAGCGATAAACATAGGTTACTTTTTATCCCGATGAAGTATCTCATTCCTGAGGGAAAATGAATTTAAGATGAAACAATGAAATAACAACTGACTATTAAAAAAAAGCATGATTGATTTCAAACTTTGCATATTGTTTACAGAGACGATGAGAAAGGACACAGACTACTTTCTATCCCGGGAAAATATCTAACTCCCGTGGAAAATCTTATTCCCGTGGGAAAATATATATTTAAAACAGTATAAAAAAGAATCATTGAAGTATATCATGCCATAATTTCAAATTCCACGCGGGCGAAGCCGCGGGTAAATGCTAGTATATAATAAAGTAAAGTTATATATATAATATAGTAAAGTTTATTTAGAAAGCCATTATTCTAAACGGAAATCTTTTTCTAAAACTGACTACAAAGTACCTAAAACAGGCATCAAATTTTATTTTCAAAAATAAATATCTGAATAAAAATGGCTTCCCAATAAAAATTTTTCCCAATAGAAATTCAACCCAATTCAATAATATTACACCCCTCCTATATATGTTTCTTACCCATAAATTCTCGTCATTTATTTTGTCATTCTACTCTGAGGATGGCCGAAAGGGCTGAGAACGCGTTCAGTAAAAATTATTTTAATTTCGTGAAATAGACAAAGTAATTTGAACTTTAAATATTTTCAATAAAGTAAATATTTTACTTAGTAAAAAAATCACGTTTATTTTTTAATTGTGACAATTGTTTCAAGCTTAAAAGCCCATTTTCAAACAAAGTAAAATGACTTTATTTATATGAAGGTAGAAAAAATTTTTAAAATTTAATTTTCACAAACAATTTTTAGAAATCCCTAACAAAAAAGAAAAAAAAATTACGAAAATCAAGTTGAAGATGAAAATACCCCTGTCGCAGCATCTGCATAACATAGCGAATTTCCAAATTTTGGGGACTGGCGGATCTCATCTAAGAACTGTACCTATTTAAAATAGTTTAGCTTTCTAAGAGTAAAAGATTTTTTAAAATCGGCTGGGTAATTAGTTTTGATATTTTTGGAACCCAAGAACCCGAACGGACTTTGTGCAGCATAGTTGTATCCATCTAAAATAATTTAGTTCTCTAACAGTGAAAAAATTTTCAAAATCGGTCGGTTAGTTTATTTTTTACAATAATGGGAACAGTAAACCCTGGCGGAAATCATACAACATAACCTTTATTCATCTAAAATAATTTTAGTAAAAAGTTTATCCTAACAGTAAAAAACGGGTCCTAGGGATCTCATATAACTTATGGTAGTTCGTAAGGTTCTTGTGGACATCATTTAATTACTTAATGAATTCAAATACTTTAACTTACTAACGGTGAAAAAATTTTCAAAATTTTCGACATTCGCTAAAAAAATCATTGAAAAATATTTGATATGTTTCGATCAATTAATGGTCAACATCAGCAAATAAAAGTTACTAAAATCGAAGAAAAGAATGAGTTATTTGTCCGTAGAAATTAAAATACAAATTCTGAAAACGAGCAAAGAAATATTGAAAAAACTAGATCGGCAAAACATTCTGACAAATAACACTACCCAACTAATACTTGCCAATTTGAATGAAACTTAACATACTTATTAAACAGCGAAAAATATTAAATACGTGTTTTTTTTATTTCGGCTAAATACGCTTTTTAGGGGTAGAAAACACCATTCAACCTCTGTAGATGAAAACAGTTATAGCTAAATATTTTTGAAACGGCATATTTTTTGAAAAAAGGGCTGAGTACCAAATTTGTAGAATTTAAAGCGATGCACTTGATAGTGACCCTGAAATCGATTTTCAAGGTCAGTTGAAAATGATTAGCCATTGCCGAACTTTGACCATATCCTGTACCTATAAGCAGTAATTTCATGTATTGACTCAATCTATCTTCAAAATTGATTTGTTGCGTTATTTTTCTAAAATAAAAAAATAAAAACCTGACGAAATGAAAAAATAGGCGCAAATTTATAGAAAAAATTAGAAGAAAACATTTTTGTAAGTAATTTTAGAAGTTAAGAAAAGATTTAATATCACTCCAATTGTAAGTTAAACATTAACTTTATGTTATATTAGAAATTTTCAAAATTTTTTAAAATTTTTATTGCTACTCTATAGTTATCATATTAGGAATTAAATTCAACATATGATTAACTATTATTTTTCCGATTGCGATTGAGCAAGTATTTTTCAAAATTACTTCTTGATCACTTATTTTCTATCTTGCATGTGAAATTCGTTCGAATATACTTTGAACCATTTAGGGATGAAAAGTAAACTACTCCTTTTGAAAAATATTAAATGATTTTCAAATGACTTTGGAAATTGACCTCAAGGTCAACTTCAAAGTCAAGTGCATCACGAGAGTCAAGTGCTTCAAGATCATCAAGTGCATCACTTTGAACTCTATAACTTTGGTCCTAAGCACTTTTTTCAGAAAATATATCGTACCATAATCCACTTCTATGTTGATTCCTGGTCTCTTTTCCTGCGTTTCTAATATTTATGTCAATAAAAAATGTGCTACCGTAGACAAGGATGAATAGGTACGCATTCCGACTTCACACCGTATTTTTTTGTATTTATTTTATGAGTACCTAATCTTTAATATATTAAAAATTTACGCGAAGATGGTCACTTTATCAGCAGTATCCAAAAAAATTTAAAAATATCGGTGGTTTTTGAAAAATTAACAAAAATCGTATAATTTCTTCTCTATGAAAAATTGGGGTCAAAAGAGACGAGAAAAGAGTAAATGGGGACAACCCGTAGGGTCGACCAAAATTGAAATTCTAATATAAAATAATTTCGAACTTTTTGTATTTATACATTCAAAAAAGAAATAATAGGTACTTGATGATTTTCTATAAAAATAAACGTAGAATCTAAAATAAAGTTTATATACTCCTGTCGTTTACCCCTAAGTTTATATTCCTCCTATTCTTATTTTAGTTCAAAAAATAATTTTTCAAAAGACTAAGACATAATAATTAATAACAGTGAGATTCTACGTCCATTTTCAGACTTTTGTTTATTAAATTGCGTAAAAGCTAGTAAATGCAATAACAGATATGATGAATTTATAAGGATTTTCTTGTACTACAAAATCTTAAAAATATGGAAACGCGTACTTTTTTTTCGTTAATTGTGTTTTATTCTTTTGCACAAAATTTTAAAAATACTTTATTTTCTTAAGAAAGGGAGGCAACTTTAGTCACAGATATGCCTATGAACAGTTTTTGGTAATCCGGGAAAAACGAAAACACTTTTTAAAATTTTTTTATTGTTAAAATCGAAATGTTCTTTTAAAGAGGGTTAAAATTACCATATTTTATATTAAAATTTTAACACAATCACTCCCTAATTAACGAGCCTTACTTAATATTAGCAAATTGAGAAAAAACACGTCAATTAGATTTTTTTACTCAGATTTTATTTGTTATATAATTCAAAAGGATATTTTAAAAATGTGTATGAATGGCTTTCATTAAATAAATTTCAATATATTTTCCATTTATTTTAACAGTGGAATGTCCTTATTAGTGGCTATACTTTCGGCTTGGAGCAAATTAGACGAAGATTTTCTTCTAAAACCAAATTTAATAATTAATTAAAGAAATAAAAAAAAATTTGTGGATTTCCTACCGTTCAAATATAATCTTTATTGTATGTAAAAATGTTATTACATTTTTTCAAAAAACTGTAAGTAAACTGTAAAATTTTCTTTACAAATATGTTAAAATAGAGAAATGTTTCCTTTTTAATTTATTTTTAACTCTTTTTAAATGATTCACTTTAAAATTTTTTAATATTTCTTAATCGAAATTTCATAAAAGAATGTGTCAAAATTTAAAAAAATTTTTCTTTGTTAAAAAAAAAAAATTGAATGTGCAAAATTATTTAATATTAGAATGCTCTGATTATACAATTCTAATCATAACTGTATTGTCAATTGGATAAAAAATTACGTAAAAATATTATTGTTTGAATATGATTTAACGTAATTTTTATACGATTGAAGCAAACTCTTATTAATTTTAGGAAGGTGTAAATATAATCTAAATTCTGATCATATCACATAACAGATATCGTCGGGATTTTTTTTGTAAAAAAAAATGGAACAGAGATACATTATAAAAACATTTAACTGACAGAGAAATAGAATATAGCCGAATCGTTAAATTGGATTAAAAAAATCATGACACGCTACTTATAAAGCGGCTTTTTTCGAATTTAGCTCGCAAAAAATGAGACAGAAAAAAAAAGAATGCGAGTGCGAGTGAAATGGAGAACGACATATTTCCTAGTTTTTCTCGAAAAGTAAGTAATTTAGAGCAACGGTATAAAAACATTTTTTATGCGTTTTACCTTTTACAATGGCTTAGTGTAAAAAAAAATTTGAAAAATTGCTTAATTCTGGCAAAAAACTCATTTTGTTGACAAAAAACGCCCGGAAAACCTACTTCTGGGCATCCGACGTGTCTGGCTAACGAACTCATCCAACGATTTGGAAAATCGAATTCGCACACAAAATTTCATAAGCATTAAACGCTTCGTTCGAGAGTTATCGCGCGGATACATATATATATATATATATATATATATATATATAAATTTTAGTGAATATCATTTTCGTATTCTAGGGACCTCAAAACATATTTCTGATATGGTCTCGGGCTTAGGTCGCACCATGACACCTGGCGTAAAAGCTGAATTTCCAGTTTTGGAAATTCGCTAAAAACGGCAGAATGTGACTGCATTGGGGAAGAGTGTGGGATTAAAATTTGAAGTAATACTAATTGGGTGGTAAAAATATGGAATATTATTTATTATTAAAAGCTTTTATTTAATTTGCTATGTTAGTATGTTGGTTTAGATCAAATCTAGGAATCAAAATTTAGACAGGTTCTAATTGAGCTAGAGGTTTAAAATTTTGCATACGTATTTAACCTTGATGACAATGCAATATTGTATAATTAGTTTTTCCCTAATTCGTCCCAAGCCAAAATTGTTGATTTTTAGTCCTATGCAACTTTTTGACATTTCGAATTATCAAATATTGTCCATTGATTTTACATTGCAATTTTTTGTTTCCGTAGTTATGTCTGATTAGGGTAAATTAACCGACTAAAATATATGTAAAAAAATTACTCCTTTAATTTTTTTTTTAAATTAATTGTAATCAGACTAAAAAGTAGAAAATAAAATAAAGCAAAAAAATGTTTTTTAAGAAAAAGTTTTTATTTAAAAATGGGCTAAAAATAAAAAAAATAAAATAACTTTTGAGTGAAGTTTGAAGCAATATGCAACATAATTTATAAAAGCTTGAGGCGTTTAATTAAATTTGGTAACTACTGAAAAGTAAAAATATACTTTAATTTTTTAAGTTGATTTTTTTGACATTTGAAAGTTTTGACATTCAGTGTGCCAACTCCACAGAACCGTTAACTTTTGAAAGTTAAAAATAGTGTAGTTCAAAGTAATTATTTTATACGCAAGCGTCACAGCGTTTTTTTGTAGAACTCTTGGAGCATCATTCAGAACTCTCACCAGACCAATCAGAACATAAAAAATGTTATAAAAAATTTCATTTTAACGCACATTTAAGTTTATTTTTTGGTACTTAATCATCGGAACTATTTGAAATATGTGTAGGGGACTCTAGAACTATTCATAAGGATGCTAGAACTCTAAAATAATAATTAATTTTTACGATTCGGTGCACTGCGAGAAGTTGGCACATCTAATTTTTGAAATTAATTTTTTGGTTCTTAATCATCGGAACTATTTAAAATATGTATAGGGAACTCTAGAACTATTTATAAGGATGCCAGAACTCTAAAAAAATAATTGATTTTTACGATTCGGTGCGCTGCGTGAAGTTGGCACACCTAATTTTTGAATTTGATTTTTGGGTACTAAATCATCGGAACTATTTAAAATATGTATAGGGAACTCTAGAACTATTCATAAGGATGCTAGAACTCTAAAATAAAAATTGATTTTTACGATTCGGTGCACTGCGTGAAGTTGGCACATCTAATTTTTGAAATTAATTTTTTGGTACTTAATCATCGGAACTATTTAAAATAAGTATAAGGAACTCTAGAACTATTTATAAGGATGCCAGAACTCTAAAAAAATAATTGATTTTTACGATTCGGTGCGCTGCGTGAAGTTGGCACACCTAATTTTAAAGTTGATTTTTTGGTACTAAATCATCGGAACTATTTGAAATATGTATAGGGAACTCTAGAACTATTTATAAGGATGCCAGAACTCTAAAAAAATAATTAATTTTTACGACTCGGTGCGCTGCGTGAAGTTGGCACACCTAATTTTTAAAGTTGATTTTTTGGTACTAAATCATCAGAACTATTTAAAATATGTATAGGGAACTCTAGAACTATTCTTAAGGATGCCAGAACTCTAAAAAAAATTTAAAGTTCTCACATTCGGTGTGCCAACTTCACAGGACCACATGCTATAGCGTATTCACTCACACACAATAAGTCAACTTGATAGTAAATTTATTTCACTGTGAACTTTAAGACGCTGAGACGGTACGGTGGCTGTGAGTTCAAACTATGCAGTTGCAGTTCGTTAAATGAAATTGCATGTCATACTAGTTGCAACTTACTGCACGGTACAGTAGAATACAATACACGTTTAGAAATCTAAAAATATTACTTTTAATAGCAACTTCGAAACAATTGTTTTACGATGTAAATAATGTTTGTCGTTGTATACCAGATGTTTATTGAAATTTTCATTTTTTTTTTCAGAATAAATTATTTCAGGGGTACAACTTGAGAAAAATAATGCAAATTAGGTAAAAATTAATTCTTCATTAATTCTTCGTGGTCAAATAGATTATTCTTTATCAAAATTTAAGATATAAAAATAAATTATTAGAATCCAACTGCAGGTAAAATGAATAATGAAAAATTTTTTAGCGACAGCCTGCATATAAATTATTAAGAACGAACTAAAAGAAAAGAAAATTGTTCTACATGTTTCAGTCATTTAAATGACCATCTTCAGGAAAAATCAATAATTCAGTTGTGAAACAACTGAGAGAAAATATAATATCAAAAGGACAAAATTTTGATTCTTGATGTTTCCTGATACCGTAAGTATTTGGTCGCATCTCGTCTTCTAATATTTTATCATGATTTTGACTTTCCCTATTTCGTATGGGGTCCGTTTATTTTTTGATTCTTTGATTTTTAATTTCTTTTAATTTCGTCTGTCATTTTTGACATCCATTTCTTATTTGGAGGTTATGTCCTTTTGATATTATATTTTCTCTCAGTTGTTTCACAACTGAATTATTGATTTTTCCTGAAGATGGTCATTTAAATGACTGAAACATGTAGAACAATTTTCTTTTCTTTTAGTTCGTTCTTAATAATTTATATGCAGGCTGTTGCTAAAAAATTTTTTCATTTTTCATTAAGATATAAATACATTTTATCTGCGGATTTATGGATTTTGTGAATGTTTTTGCTCTTCAAAGTTTGATATAATTATTTTATTTTTAAGTATCTCAAGAACAGAAAAAAATAAAGGAAAAATAAAAGCTAATTTTTTGTTTAATAGAACTATCTAATGGTACATTAATTTTACTATTAGGATACTAACGGGTTGCTATTTTTAGCTAAAAATATCAAGAGTTATTGATCTTTATGAAATTTTCTATCATTAGTGAAAAAATTATACAATAAACCTTAATTTTTATGTACCGACTGAATTCTTTCTCTCTCTTCTAACTCAATTAATACTTCTATTGACAAAAAAAAAAATTACCTAAAAACTACGAGTGGTGGCTGATAAGTTCTGAGCCTCGAGTATTAAAAGTCTAAGTAAATTTATTTTTTAATATAGTCCCTTTGGACTTCAATGCACTTTTGACATCTTTTGTAGAGGCCTTGTATCCCACGTTTTTGGCTTCAAAATGATCATTTACAGCCGCCTTCTCTCTTTGTCATCCCTTAGTCTTCATCCCCGTAGACCTTAATTTTCAAATAATAAATGATCGCTAGGAACCAGATTTAGACTATAGCAGCGGTTGTTTACTTCATTGAATTCAGTTTCTCGAAAGGCTGATAATGAAGCTGTTGATGTGAAACTTTTCTTATATAGTAGCTAGATGTCGCTCAACTAATAACTCGTCGGATGAGTAACTAGCACGACTGCAACTACCTTAGGCTCAAAATTTTTCAATTGTCCCCCGTATTTTGCTAGATACATAGTTAATGTTTGTTTTTATATGTATATGCTTTAAGTAGGTACATTTTCCTGTAAAAATAAGATGTTTCCGAAGGGTAAAAATTAACCAATATCCTTCTCCGTCCTTCCAGCTGTCATTACACAAAGTTTCGAATCGAGTGGTTAAGCTGTTAGAACTTAAAAAGCGAAACAAAGAAAATGAAGAAAACATTACTTTGGTGAGGTGATATATTCGGCCATCATTTCTTGTTGATTGTCCCTGGTTTTTAATTTTTAATTAATGAAATAAAGATTAGAATACCAATTTACTGAACTATTTATTTTAATTTAATCTAATTTTCACTTTAACAAGAAATTAGTCCACATCATTCTTTACAAAACCTAGACATCATAAAATTTGCGATTAAAAAAAGAGCAAACTATACAATAATAAAATGAAAATTAAATTGCAGTTCGAGAAAGAAAAATGATGACCATAATTCTTAATGTAATTACTGAGATACAATAAAAGATAATAATATTTATTTTACGTACCAGTGAAGAAGAGTGCCAAGCAACCACTAAGAATCGCTCAATATGTGGCCATTTAAGCAGTGGCGATTTTAGCAGGTAGGTGGAGTAGGGCCGGGGCTACTAAAAAATTTTGAACAAATGAAGAATAAATAATAAAAAAGATTTATCCTAATATGCATAATTTTAGCCAGACATTTTATTAAAATTTTTTATGTACTCAGACAGAAGATATTTTAAGGCTTATTTTGAAAAATTAAGAGAAATGCTTATTTGATACAATTTCTGCCTAAAAGGGTTTTTCTATTATGAAAAGGATCATGTCGCATTTAAAATCAACCATGATTCCATAAGTATGTACCTACTCAATAGCTTTAGAATTGTTGCTATAAAAAAAGAGTTAGAACCTAATGTATAACTCTGGTGCTATGCCCGTCCCTCAGAAATGTAAAAGACTTTGGTTTACTCAGACTGAATCGGAAAGAAAATTCAAGCCTGAATACCGTATATATTTTTTTTAAAAAGTTGCTGTTCAATTTGTGTAATTCTAAGTTTTTGATAGTTTTACGAGTAGATATAAGTTACAACTTAATATTGACATAATACATAACTGTGCTTAATTTTCTTGCGTTGCTCAAGCCTAATTAAATACTTACGTATACTAAGTTTACATGGTATGTGATTCAATGAAATGGTTTATAAAAACCATTTTTTCGGTTTTCGGTTCTTAGACTATGTAATAAAAATTCGGTTCTTAGACTTCTAAATTGGGTTCTTAGACTATCTAATAAAAATGTATAGCTTCAACAAAAATTAAGCAGATAAATTACATATTTGTCATACATAAAAATTCGGACCTATACTCAAAATAAAAATTCCCAAACCGTCCCTGTATTTAAAATATGAACATTTCTACCATAACTAAAAAGATAAGTTGGCAGCTAACCGTTAAATGGCTAGAAGCTGTTTATTTGACTGTAATTATAATTTAGATTTATTTTTTATGTTAATTTCATAAGCCAATTACCCGTGCCTATACATATATCTAAGATGGTGACTTACTGTGAAAATGAAAAGACCTATAAAGTTTTCCAACTTTTTCCTTCGTTAAACTATATATATATATATATATATATATATATATATATATATATATATATATATATATATATATATATATATATATATGTTTTTGAGGACTTTTATGCTGGTGATGGGCCTGGGAATAATTTTAAAATACTAAAAAACTTGTTTTTGTGCGCTCTTTTTTATCTGGTTTATAAAAAAACTGCCCATCAAAGAGCATAATGCACACAAAAATTGACAAAAAATTAGAAATATGAAGATTAATTTGCCTTAAGATTGGTTGTTTCAATTTTCAAATGTGCTTCACGGTCACATCACATTACATAAGCCATTTTTGTTACATATGTACGTATTGAAATTTTTGTATGTACAGAATACACAAACATGCATTTAAGTAAATAAAAGAGCAATTTACATTATTTACATACGACTGTGTGTAAAGACGACTAGTTACAAACGACTGCTTTACTACACTTTTATTATACGAATACTTTAGTATTATCAATACACGATCAGTATTAATGTCAGTACTTCTAAATACTGACAGTATTACTGATTGTGTACAGTCAGCCATACAATCGTTTCCGAGATATTATATTTGCCTTTTGCAACCTCTGAATAAATTAAGGTAATTCCCTAATCGCTCAATATTTTTAACTTCCCATTTTTTGGGAAGTTAAAAAGTTATTTTAATGGGTCCGATTTTCCGAATTGCTAATTTGGACATATCTCCACGTTTCAAGGTCTCCATAATCCGAATCTATGGTTTTTAGCGTGATGTCTGTGTGTGCATTCATTAGTTCCTTCGATAGTTGGTTCGTTCGTTCGTGAATTTTTTTCGTCTCGCATTTCTCGAGAACAAATGATGACATCAACTCCAGACTAACTTTATTAGATACGTGATTAAAAACTGAAGACCGGATAACGTTTTCAGCAAATTCGGATTCGCGGTTTGTTTTTTATAATAACAAAACGAAATTAAAAACTTTTTGTGAAATATTTATCGTTTCGCATATCTCGAGAATAAATGATTATATCATTTGTTTAATGAGGAGTGAAGTCCCCTACGAAATACAGGGTGCGAAGTCCCCCTGTGGGGCGCAAGGGCAAAGCCCTTGTCGGGGGTTCGGGGGGGCCTCTGAAATGGAAAAAGAATTATTTATTTACAGTAGTCTCTAGCCTTTAAGGACATCCAATGGGAAGTTGACAGTGTAGGTAGACCTGTTCCCGCAAATTTTTTAATCAAATTGTGTAACTAAATATTATGCTCTTCAATAGGTAAATTGTCAAAAATAAAAAATCGTCTTAACTAGTAAAATCAAAAATTTTTAATTTTTTGGATTTGGTTATCTTTTCTAACGATTTTCTTCATAGACATCGAATAAATTTGAGTGTTACTTTATGTTATTCTATTTTGGAAAATGACAATAAAATTGTATTTTGCAGGTACTAGTTTACTTTACATAAACTACCAACTTATGTACAAATTAAAAATTTACCTGACTGAGTGATTAGATATGTTATAATAAGCTACGACTTACTACAAAAGACACATGTCATAATTGCATGTTTTTATTTTATTGTGATGTCATCATAAATAAAATTCATAAAGCTAAAAATTAAATATAGTATTTATAATCATTCATTTCATTTTAAGCGTATTTGCGCATTCTATTTATACAATAATTTAGTTATTAAACAGAGAGATAGATGTCTGTAGTAGTATGTCATATGTATGCAGGATTGCAAAAATCATCACAGCGTTGAATATGAAAACCATTAGCGTGAATTAATTCTGGATGACTGGAAATACATGACAGTTTCTCGTTTAGATAATTTAAATAAAGATATCTTATGTATCGATATTCATAATGAAATATGTACATAATATATTTATGCCGGATGTTTTATTAAAAATTTTCTTCAACTGGAGACTAAATAAGTGGAAAATCTTTAGGAAGCTATCGTCTTGGTTTTGTATAATATAAGTAAATATATTATTCGGCTTTTTTTAAATGTTCCTTTTCTAAACGTACAGACCTCGAAGGGATATTTGGTTTAAAAATGTGTCTCCGAAAGGAAATTTGAAAAATTTGAAAATTTTACAAAGTTATAGCCATTTTAATATGATAAGTTCAGGTCTCAGCTATTATACTTTAAAACTTTAAATGAATTTTTCTCAAAACTACATTTTTCAAGCTGATCGACATTACATCTCGAATTATATTTATCCATTCAACTGCAGTAGATGTTGCTTTATGGTAGCGAGTACGGATATTGGAAAATTTTAATTTTTTCTATTTAAAAAATAAAAAATTTTGAAAAAAAACGTCAAAACAAAATTTTCCAGATTTAAAATTTTTTTATTTTGTTTTCTGCCAGAATGACAACCTTTCTAAACCAGAATCTTTTTTTCTTTTTTTGTTTCAGATGAATACAAACCCCAAAAACAGGTCAACAACTAGCACATCATTTTTTTGCATGATTATATCGCTATAAGTCCTTCAATTTTTATTTTTTTGTAAGAAGTCTTTTTTATGTGTTCTTAAAATATCAAACAATTGGGGATAAAAAAATGACGACGATCATGAAGAATTATGATGAAATGACCAATTGCCAATTGGTACACTATTTTGACCAACAGCTACAGCCCAACCAACCTAAGGTTGCCAGTCAGATGCGCAGATGAAGAAGTGCGACAACAAATTATTAACAAGAATGAAACATAACGTAGACACCAATACCTCAATTTGCGTCGTGGTTACGTTCCAAAAAAACACGACGCGAATTAAAACGACGTAAAATGAATTATGAACAAAATCGTGCCATCTTTTAGAAAAAAAAATTTCAACAAATTTCGCAAAAAAAATTAAAAACTCGAAACCAAAACAACGCAACTTCGAAAATCTAACGACGCACAGTGTACAGATACCTAAAAGTACAATCCACAATCCACAACAAAAATAAGAGATAACTTACTTATTGATTTTAACTATGATAATTTCAAGTTATAATTTACTGAAAATTATTACCATTTTGTGTACATATCAGATTTAAAAAAAGATTAAAATATTTTTGTTGTAATAACGAAAAAATTGTATGTCATTCATTGTATTACCATCAAGAGAACAAAAAAAAAATTCGTGATTTATGTGAATTATTCTTATAAATTTTTATTAATATAATCATCATATGTATTAAAGCTCATTCCCACGTGATCTAAATTGAACAACGCAATGTTAGAATTGAAAAACAATCTTTTACACCAAATGTGGTTATTGCAGATTATAACAATCGTACTTAAAATGTGGTAAAAATATGAAAAAATTCACGAATGAGTTAATGAATATTGCAATTTATAGTGGTTTAAAAACGTCAAATTTAAATGGTTAACGTCATGAAACAACTGAGGAATTGTAAATGAATGGAAGGGTCAAATCAATTGTATGTAAAAGTGGATCTACAAGATTTAACTCAGAAATAACATCAAATAGCATACACCCCCGTCAGAAAATTTAAGACCACTTCAATTTTTTTTTTTAAATGGTTGCATCTAGGCAATGAAAACTTTAATTTAAACAATTGTGTATACGATTTGACTACACATTTGGCTTCCAATCCATGCACTTGTTTAGATTATTTAGGCATTTCTTTGACGATCACGTCACATCAAAGTGTGAAAATAAATATTCTCTATTTTTTTTAAAATTGATATATAATTTTTTTAGTAGATAAAAATTGTTTTCTCTTAATTAATGTTTCTATCATATCAATTGAGACATTTTTATCTTTCTAACGATCACCGAAAAATTTCCGAACGATGATTAGTTACGAAGTTATGAACAGTCAAAGTTTAGTGTGTACTCTACTCTTCGAATTACTATAACTCGGTTAAAAATTGTCGTGCTGCGATGAAAAAAAACGAAATTAAAGGAAAAAAGTGATCTTTTTGAACATAATATTAAAATTAATTGAAAAAAAATTCTTCAAACTAATACTGAGCTTTGAACGTAAAAATCCATTTTAAATTCTTATATCAAGTTTTTTTAACCATAAATCAAAAACAGTAAAACATAAAAAAATTTTAAGAAAAGATTCTGAAAGTAAAAATTGTAAGCTTTCATTCTGTAATCAACCCTCTCTCATCGTTTTTGCCGAATTTTCAGGGACTTAAACATACAACACTATTTTTATAGAGACGAGTAAAATCATCAAAACGTTTAGGACCAAAATATATATACAGTGCTATTAGATATGGTCCTAAACTCTTTGACGATTTTACATGCCTTTATAAAAATAGTATTTTATGTTTAAATCTCTGCAAATTTGGCAAAGACGATGAGATATGGTTGATTTTAATACAGAATGAAAGCTTACAATTTTTGCTTTTAGAATCTTTCCTTAAAATGTTTTTATGTTTTACTGTTTTTGATTTATGCTTAAAACAAACTTGATATAAGAACTTAAAATGGAATTTTTACGTTCAAAGTATTAGTTCGAAGAATTATCTTTTCAATTAATTTTAATATTATATTCAAAAAGGTCACTTTCTTTCCTTTAATGTCGTTTTTTTTTATCGCCGTACGACAATTTTTAACTGAGTTATAGTAATTCAAAGAGTAGAGCACACACTAAACTTTGACTGTTCATAACTTCGTAACTAATCATCGTACGGAAACTTTTCGGTGGTCGTTAGAAAACTAAAAATGTGTTTTCACTATGATAGAAACCATATGATAGAAACATTAATTAAGAGAAAACAATTTTTATCTATTAAAAATATTATATTTCAATTTTTTAAAAATAATAGAGAATCTTTACTTTCACACTTTGATGTGACGTGATCGTCAAAGAAATGCCTAAATAATCTAAACAAGTGCATGAATTGGAAGCCATATGTGTAGTCAAATCGCATACACAACGTCGTTTAAATTAAAGTTTTCATTGCATAGATAAAACCATTTTGAAAAAAAAAAGGAAGTTGTCTTAAATTTTCTGACGGGAGTGTATTTTATAGCCAATTCAAATAGCATATTTAATATTACAATATAGAAATTAAATAAGAACGTAACAAAACTTACTTTTTTCTTAACTTTATTTTTAAATTCCATTTTAAAATAATATTTAGTTTAAATTTAAATTTAAATTAATTATTGACTTTTTATAAAAATTATGGTTATAGGTTATATTTTATTTTTGTAACGCACTATACCTATGCTTTTACTTTGAAAACATTTTATGACGTCAGTGATCGTCAAGGTGTTAATATTTTAATAGTTTTTTTTATTAGTCCTAAAAAAGCAGAAATTGTTGCTCCCGAGATTAGAAGACCCCGTTAAAACACTAATTGCAATTCTAGATCTTAGAATTAAAAATAGATAAGAAATTTATTTGATATAATACATTTATCATAAAAAACATGTAGTATACCTATATTGGTGAGTTGTGAACAAAATAATGATCAAACAACATTATTATATAGTATTTTGGTTTTACATTAACTCAGAAGCTAAATACTTTAGCAGTTGAAAATTAAAAGCTTTGTATGAGGCTCGTTCTTAAAGCTCTTCATTACGTATTTGTTACATAAATAGCTATTTTGGGAAAAAAAGGTTGGATTTAATGCAAACATTGCGTATATTACGAAAATTTATTTCCGACATTGTTTTATTAAATACGAACAATGCTTTTCTAATATACATCCAGGTATTTATAGAAAATTCTCGAAACTTTCGAACCGGAAAGAATTTATTATTAGATTTTATTACACGATAATCTTTAGTTATAAAATACTTGAACCTATCATATCTGCCTGTTTGATATACGACATTTCGACAACTAGGTACTCAATTTCATGTATCAATCAATATTTTTTTTCTGGAAGATTTTTTACGTTTTGGTTTGTCAGACTGAAAATCACAGGTAGTGGCCGGTTACTGGTTTATCCGATGATTAAGTCTTATAAAACCTCTTTAAAAAAAAAATAATATCGTGTTCCAAATAATAATAAAAACACTGAAAAGTATGAAATTATTACGCCATAAATCAACACACATGATCATTGAGAGTTAATGAAAATCGTAATAAGGTTTCTATAGGTGAGCCGTCGGAATTAGACTTCGCACCAACTTCAAAAACTGTTAAATTTTTTATACTTATGTCTTGACTTATGGTGTAATTATTAGTTATATATTTTTCAGTGTTTTTATTATTATTTTGAAGTCGGTTTTATTTTTTTCTTAAAAAAGTTTTTACTTAGAATTATTTTTGTCAAAGGATGGAAGGGACGAAATTTATTCGGGTCGTTAAATACAGTAATAGATATAATTTTAATTAGATTTGTTGAGTTTAAACGCATAGTTAATTAAAAATAATGCTTGTAAGTATCTATTTTACCGACAACTTAAAACTTTTGTACTGTTAAAGTTTAACTTAGTTTATTCATTAAGGGAGAGAATTTTATTCTCTTCACAAAGTTCCTCTAAACTTAAATGTTACCGTGATAGAAGCAAGTGTGTATTTTATCATAATCTTCGTTATACTATTAATTTAACAAGGAGTGTATCGTTTTGGGCTAAGTTTTGATTATAGATAAAACACACGTTGAGAATTTAGATATTCTAATCGTTTTCATAACCACACCACCAATTTTCTGCAAGCATTGAGTTTACATATATACAGATGTCTTAAAACTCCTGGCACAGAGTGCTACCACGTATCTAGAATTCGAAATAAGTCGATTGGATTCAACTTACCCATATTTAAAATAAAAAAAAAAATTGCCCGTCAGCGAAATTCAAAGTTTAAGTACTTAAAAATTATGATGTTTAACGCCTGGGCACTATAAAGTAGCCCATTATTTTCAGTAACTAAAGAAATCCCAATCCCCTGATAAATTAGTTCAGAATTTTCAGGGATGATGATACGGTTTTAAGTTTTTTTTAAGGGGAAGACACTCATCATCTTTACTCATTATCTGTTATCACTATATAGTTTCTCATAGGCTGATAACCGATATTGTTAGCATTAGTTTACTTTTTCTGTAGAATTTAGTCGACCGTGGACACAAAAATAAATATTTTTTTTATAACAAATATTCACATTTATTGATGCAGAGCTCAACACGACATAAAACATTAATACGCACAGTTCCTAAAACACGGTCGCCTTCTCGTAATATAGAGTGGTAAGGTACGAGAGTGATTTTAACGCATCTTCATTTTTCTTTGGGTTTAGTTACTGAAAGTAACAACTTAAATTTCTAGGTGTCAAATTTCATTAAAATTGGTTTACACGTTTCTAAATAGTGCAGCGTACAAAAATCTGATTTTTTAAGTATGCATACTTGAAAATTCTTTCACAGACAAACGGTACATTTTGGTATATTGATAAACTGGGTACAACTGACATCCAATCGTCCCAGGATTTCTGGGTTACCCGGTATAAATATATCAAGAGTACTTGTCTGGTAGTAAAAAATAAACCCTTGTTAAGAAAACGAAACTAAATTTGTTGTACTCATTGCCTTACGGTTCTTCCCGTACAATGATAAAGATGTTATTCAATGATAAAGGTGTATATTACTCGCCAGATATTTATTCTGGACTCTTTGAAGCTCGAAGGCTCTATGAGACAATTTGCACGTCGCATTAATTTTGTACGAGAGTTTAATAATCTTTTTTAGCAAAAATCAATTAAAATCAAACCATTACTAAATTCAACCATCTTTTTTTTGAGACATTTTTAAGGGTACAAAATTTGTGGGAGTAATTAGTTCTTTTTTTCTCAGAATTTTAATGGTATTAGAACAAAGTTTTGTGAAGATCCGTCCAGTTGTTTAGTTTAAACCCTTTCTAGGAAGCAATTCTAATCTTCAAAATATAGTCTACATTAGAATGCTTGGTGTCGCCTATCTATCAGTGAAATAGTCTTTAAAATTGCTTAGATTATTTAACTGTTCACTATACGGAATCCTCATGGTGCCAGCCCGACTCGCTCTTGACCAGTTTTTTAATTTAAAATTATACTGTCAAGTTCATTACTACCTTAGTTGATTTTCATGTAGAGTCAAAGTAATGATTAACTATATCCTTCTGCAAGACTGTAACTTGGTCTACTTTTAATTCAAGCAATTAATTCCCTTATTTTAATCACTTTTCAAAAGATTTCCGTATTACAATCAATTATAAACATTTACCCCATTTGAAATCAATATATTCACTTTTGAAACTTTTCAATTTAAACTTCTAGAACACTAACTGCTCATCGTAAATGTGCGCAAACGAGTAAGTATCTATGAAGGAGAAGGCACTTGAAACATTTAGATATAAATTTCAATTTTATCTTGTCAAAGTTATCCACCCTAAAAACCTATCCTTCTTGACTCGTAGCCTGAACCCTCCTCAAGTCGCGTAATCAATATTTTAAAATATTTACATTGAAATGTAATCAACTATTCACCCCGACCATATTTACTCACACAATCACCCCTTGAATAAGTATGTACATAATGTAATTTAATAGGGTGGGGAATGATTTTCGTGAAACAATCCGCAAAAAACTCTTCTTTTTTTGCTTGTGTAAAACAAATTGAAAATGTAACAAAATATCTCCAGCTACTACAATTTAAAATCAATAAAAAGGACTAAGGAACGCGTTGCTACAAAGCAAGAAACACACGAACAAAACGAAGGGTTAAAAATGGTAATTTAATGATAAACAGGATATTAAAAAAGCAGCATAAAGGGTAAATAATTCAGTAGATAAGTTGAATGTAATAATGTTTTACACACATACCAATATCTGAACGGTTAGAAGGAATGTAAAAACCTTTTTTTATCCTACCTACGTAGGTACATACTTTTTTTATACACAGGTGTTTCCTTTTACATTAATTTTTAATGAACATATCACGGTCATGCTTTTCCGTCGTAAGATAATGGAAGGATATTTTAATAATAAAAAGATGGGCGGTGTAAATTATTTCTAAAATACATATAGTGCGATTTCGGAGAAATAGAGACATCGGAAAGTTTAATAATGGTCCATAAGACATTCCAGGACCATGGAAACTAAATTAAATTCTTGGAACGCAAACTGTCTAAGAAGCAACAGCGCATTGCCACATGCAGATTTGAAGCAAAACGACAAGGAACTCATCGCTTGCCAACACTTGATATAATATTTGTAGTCATTCATATTTTATGGAACTGTATAAGAAAACAGTACATTATAATGGTCTGTTTAAATAAGTACTTATTTATAAAAACAATACAAGTAATATTTAATATTGATTATGTTTCGTTTCATAAATTAAAGCCCCTTTGTGATTTATTAAACAGAAATATAAGGAAAAAATTTCAATACATAATAGAAAAATTCCTGAAAATATTGCATTCTAATTTAAAGAATAATTGAAAAAATAATTTATAATGGAGTACAACATACTATGTTACTCATGTATATGTACTTTTATCTGAATAATTTTTTTTTACTTTTTTGTCGACTGATTAGGTTTTAAAAATAACAAGTTATTATCTGAAAAAGCTTTTACATATTTGATCCATTCTTTATCATTACTTTAAGTCTTTTAGTCTCACCTAAAATTCTGCTTTATATGGTTACTAATTCTGATTTACGTCAACCGATTGTTTTTTTATATTTATTGCTAGACTAATTAGGTCTGATGAAGATTCTTTAAAACATATTATCCTACAGTTTTCTTTTCTCAAATACCTATGTAAAATTTCATAATACAAGAATAAAATATCTAAAATTTAATCCTTAATAACGATCACCACTCCATGGTTATCCGATTCGGTCACCCATCCGTGCATCACAGCTGATAATGTTTTAACCTTAGCACTCATATTTCTTTAGTTTATAGGTATCCGTTGCAATGGGAACATCCAAAAAGCCTTCCAAGACTGGTAGGTACATGAAAATATTTATAGGTAAAATTGGTAACGTAAATTTTAAATTCTTGAAACCTCATAAGTAATCATTTTTTTTCGAAGTCCGTTATTTTGTTATTTTTTGATAAAATTTCATAATTCTAGTTTTGACCAGAATGACATATCTATAGATTAAGACTAATTAAGAATTTTTGATTTCAGATATCCTCAAGAGTCAAAATCACTCGGGCCATCCAAGTGCTTTTTTTTTGAGGCGCCAACTTCAAGCAAGTACTTAATTGTAACCTTAAGATATAAATAAAAGCATACCAAAAATTCAAAACTTTTCATTTATTCGTTCTCAAAAACAAATGCCCCTAAAAATAGGCATGAAAAACAAAGCTAGTTACCAGACTACTAACTTAAAAGCAAATACAAGTCTTAGTAGTCGTCCACACTGCGTACGATACTGGACCGAGCGTTACCGTGCCGAGCGACACCGAGCGAGTTTGAATCTAGCTAGTGTTCATACTGCGTGCTGTTTTGTGCTGTTTATGATTTGCTGAATTTGACAGATCACTGCAATTGTCAGTTTATTTTCCATAATTATTATTTATACATTATTATACACATCGGAATTTTATTATATTGAATAATTTTTTGTATACAAACGTTTCTGTAATAGGGTAAATTATTTAAAATGAACAATTTTATTTTATATACCTACCTATTTTTTGAAAAGTAATATAAGATTACGTTTAGGACGAAAAGGGCTCTTTAGAAATCCTTCGCACTGGGTCCATTAAATAAATAAAAATAGGTACGAACGTGGTGAATTTTATCTTCTTTTACTTCAGCAAAGACAAGATCCATAAAAATTTTTGAGGGCACTTTACAATGACTTCTAGTACCTTCGATTATTATATTTTAATTTAATTATTAATACATCTAAATTTAATTTTTTTGAAATATGCTGTCATAATCTGCCAACAAAATCTCGGTTGTGGTAATTCCTATGTTTTTGATCTCACAATGCTTGGCGTAAATAAATTTCATTTATTAATAATTCGATGTCCATTTTTATCTTATTATTATAATATGCTTTAAATAATACAAAAAAAATATTATATAAGTATATAGGTATTACGACGCAGCAGCAATGGACAAAAACGATAAAAACAAAATACACAACAGAAAGCACAATAAACGAAATCAGCTTCAAAACGCTTGAAAAATATCAAACTTGTTTGATATTAGCAAATCAGCTCGGTCCGGACTCGCATCGCATCGCTCAGCAACCGTTTGAATCGGCCATGTGTTTGAACATGTACATTAAAATGTATGTGTTTAACAAAATACCATGTACTCACTCTGCATCGCTCTGCTGTTACTCGCTTAATCTGTGTGCACGTACACTTGAGGTACAAAACGTTGTCATAACAACTCTCGCAAATAAACCACTCTTTGCTACTTTGCCAAATATCTAAATCTTTTAACCTTTCTCCAATTGATTCCAAATATTAATTGTGCAATTTAATAATCAGTTTGTCTAGTAAATGTTTTCCCATTAATTACAATGTTTACTAAAGAAGGCATTACTAAATTACAGTTAAAATTTGAAGACAATCGGATAAAAATTAAAGGAGAGAACCACCATCATTATATTTTTTTTTTAATGCAAAATTTTCTTTTCTTGTACCTTAAGACTTCCACTTTTATATGTACGAAACAGAATATCAATAAATCATTTCGCTCCTTTTAAAGAAATTTTGCAATGTGACTGTGAATTTGTAAAAATAAGGTGATATTACCCCTTAAGAGTTGATCCGGAAAAGATTATCGAATGTAGGAAACCTTTACTGGTAGTTAAGCATTAATGTTGGTAGATACTAATTAAACCAACGTAATTTAACATAATTTCACAATTAGAAAAACGAAAAAAAATATACTTACAGTATGGATTGGTATTGTGGTTTTCCCAATTTTGCAATCCTTTGACACATTACCAACTGTCTGCGTGCTTGAATTGCCACTGCGACTTTGTACAGTGGTCGTAACAATTCCAAAACTACGATTTGTAATTGAATTCGATGAGCCGGATGTTGATGCGGACGTTGAGGCATGAGCATCACCTCCACGAGCGAGAGCAGGTGATGGCACATGACCCCCACCAACTGTCGCGGTTACGTCGCGAGATTTCACGACAACAACGGACCGCGGCACCCTCACCGTGAAGCCGCAATTATAAACAGGACGATCACGAATACGGAATCAAAAAATATTTTTACCGAAATCAGAAAAAAAAAAATGAACGGAAATATTGATTTAAGTGGTCATTAGTGTTTAAAATTTGGCACCAGTGTTTTTGCTTATTAGTTAGGAGTTGAGGTACATTTTCTTCGTCTTAATTAAGCGTATTGTCTCCACAAGTCATCTGAAACAAAAATAATACGTTAAAATTTAAGTGAAATATAATGTTTAGTTCAATCTAATACATAATTAAAAAACAAATTGATGATATTATTTCACCCCATGAATGCTAGATTTAACAATATTTGACGTAAAATACTGGGGGACAATTTTCCCCTTCGCTTTTTTAAAAGAGTCGATTCAAATAATTAAATATTCTGTTTGGAAACGTAATCCTAACATAAACACACTGTTTGCATACTAAATAGGAAAAAATTGCTAAATTTTTTTAATATTGACCTGAAATATCTAACGTAAATTTAATTGAAATATAAAGAATCAAAAATAAAGTGTGATTTAAGGGAGATAGAGATTCCTAATAAGTTACAAAAGTTTGTTTTCAATTGTTTGATTTTTTGCGTTTTTATCATATACAGCTAAACTCTTTTTTATGCGGTCCTTTTTTGTGCGATTTTTTTTGTGCAATTTTTTTATGCGTCTTTTTTATGCGGTTTTTAAAAAATGGCCATTAAGAGACAGTAAGAAACTTAAACAATTACTATAATAACTTTCTTTGATAAAAATACTTTTTATAGGCTTTTAAGTATTTAATCAATACATTGCATAAGAACATAAGTTATTACATCATTTAATAATTTAATAATTGTTAAAGATGTATTTTTCAAAATTTTCATAATATTATAAAATTGAAATAAAATGTTTCTACGTGTAAATTAGTGTATTATCTTGTTTATAGAAGCAACTTTTAAGGAAATTTCTAAGTTTTGAGCGTTTTGAGTGATGTTTTTTCGATGAAATTTTTTTTGTGCTGTCCCGATCAACGGCACAAAGAAAGTTTTTTGTACAAAATAGAACTATACTTTTTATAGCTATTTATGATATTTTTGAATAAATTTGTTTTGTGCGATTTTTTTTATGCGGTCCCTATCCACCGCACAAAAAAGAGTTCAGCTGTATCTCGAATTTCAAAAAATATAGACGCTCTAATATAAATCGAATCCAAAAAATTTTTGTTAAATTTAACAGAACGTATATCTAATTAATACACCTGAAAATAGTGACTCGAGTCCAATGAGAATTAATATGTCTAGTAGAATTATGATCGAGAGATATCATCAAATTGAAATAATCAAATATATTGTGTACCTAATCGAATTAATCAACTGTTATCCATCACTAACTACTGAAACTATCTATGTAGCGAAATATAAACATAACTGCTCAACTGACCAAAACCATTTGTCGAAATAAAAATTATTCATCAAATAGTAGTTGATAGCTAAAATTAATCGACAACCAACTAAATGTTTCTATCAAATTATCCAATTGTTTTTTTCAGTATTTATTAAAGAAGAAAATATTTTTTATCTGTGTTGTTTTACGTTCTACATCGTGTACCTCGTGATGAGCCGGGACAAACGGACAAAACAAAAAATATTATTCGTGAACTTGGATTAAAAACACTAGACGTAAAGACGAATATATTTCTTAAAGTAGAATATTGATAGACATTCTAAAGAATGCTCCATGTGCTCATGCTCACTTTGCTTCATTTGCTTACAATAGTTTTCGTACTTACGTACATATATACCTACATTTTTGCAAAGTCTCCGTTGAAATGCATTCACTATTGTCAATAGTTTTATGAAGGGTCATCTTTTGTTATATTTTTTACAACTTGGGCTAGTGAAGGTACATATTTGTACACATTAATTTCTTTTAGTTAATTAAAACAGGTAAATTTTTAAGAAATTGTTCTAGATATTTATGATAATTGTTATTTTCTTATTTTTAATAGGAATTTATATAAATATAAAATCCTTATATAGAGTCTATGTCAGACTAAACTTTTTTAGTTAGTTCGACTTCAAGGTGTCGGCTTGTAATGAAAAAATTTTTAACTATTCCCGCTACATGTTACACCAGACAATTGTACAAAACTGTCATTAACTAGCATGGTGCCATTCACTTGTAGGTTTACCCGTTTACCCTATATTAAAACATTGACGGTCATGAGCGCTGTACAGCGTCAAGTTAAACCTAACTAATTGCGAAACAACGCTGTAGCGCGTCAACAATTCTATATAAAGTGCACTAGAGTTATCAAAATAATGTATCAATTGACCGTTTCGTCATGGCAGGTTTTGACCATCAATATATTAATATTCTAACTTTTCAAATACGTTTCCGTTCAGTGCCTGAATACGAAAGGAGTCGAGTAAACCCGATAACGTAACGCGATACGAATATAAACATTAATTATTCATTATAAAAATTACTTCCAAAACTCCAGTGGTTTTATTTACATTATTATATAATATGTACATACATATATGCATACGTAATACATATATTTGCTTCTAATGCATATTTAATTACGTTGAATTAATAAAATATTTAAATTATTTTCCGTTTTTTCCAAACACAACAACATTCTACTACCACAAGATTTGTACCTAGTTGTGTTATATCTGTTTATTTTTATCATCCAATCTGCTACAATAACAAGACGATAACACAATTAAGGTCACTTATTTAATATTATTATTAGAAAGGCTCTTTGGGTATAAAAATATAACAGGCTGTCGTAATGACCATAATTTCCTATTGATTTTCTTTCAGTTTTCATTATTCAATGAACAATTCATATGTTAATCTATTTATAAGTGAATATCATCATGTTTTCCGATGTAAAAGTTCAATATTTAAGAAAAGACTCGTAATTTGAAAGGCATATATTTAGAAGAGAATAGAATACGAAATTATTTACCTACCAATTTTATTTTTTCAAATAATTTTGTATTTATCTAACAAAAATTTATCGCTTGGCAATTGAATGAGAAAAACTACCAACAAAAAACACGACAGCGTTTTGGGGTTGACGTTTCTTCGAGCTACATTGCTTTTAGGCAACAAATTTAAGTTGCAGAAAACATAAATTTATTCCGAAAAAAAATTCGACTATTTTAGGTTTCGTAGTCCAGCAACTAATGTTTTTCACAATTCTCAAAATAAAATATTTTCTGTTTTTATTTATTTAATATTAATATTAGCCTTTAATTTGTTAGTCATATAACTATCTAAACCTTTTACTTCCAATATGAGTTTAAAAAATTTCAATACATTCGTCACTCGAGTTATTGACGATTTAACTCATTATCACTGATCGTAGTTTACCTCAACTTATCGACAAACCATATATATGTATCCAAGGTCATACGTGTTGTGTGGTACTGTGACAATGCATACATACGTATGATTTGTCTATAACTCCAGGGAAACTGATCAGTCGTCATAAGTTAAATTGTCAATAACTTGAGTGACGCCTGTAATAGTTTCTAATTATAGTCCACCAGAGATGCAATAGTAATCTTGTTGTTGCCAATAGTAACAATATTTGTTTTGAAATTTTCTTAAATTTTCATGATTCATCCAAAAGTAATATTATTTTGAATATGCAAGATTTCAACGAAAACACTAGTAGGCAATTAAATTTTGAATTATTGTACTCCTAATTTTGAAAAAGTTATTGCCCATTAGAGATTAAATTTAAAAAAAAAAAGAAAATAAGTTTTAATTTTTTTGAAAATAGAAAATTAAAACGCAAATATTTGAAAAAAGTTAATGAAGAATTTTTGTTCCATTCCACTACATATTTTCTACTCTTATTTCTGCTACTTTTTAAAAGGATTTATGATAATAAATTAATGTAAATTTTGTAGATAGATATGCTTTTGCTAGATAATTATAGCAGACTTGTATTAAAACTACCCTTTTATTTTTAGATCCACCGAAGAGATTGCTTTCATATAGCAAAAGTTGGGTTATAATAACAGTTTTTTCTCTCCATAGATCTCCGGAAGAGCATTTTTGTTTTTAAAAGATGAGGAGCGTAATATGTTGCTAAGTATGTCCCATACTTACAATCAATTTTGTTCTCTAAATTGTAATTTTCATTCAAGTAGACTAGAATTATTACAATAAAATGGCTATCCTACACTCTTAAAGCGATTTTTTTGTTCAAAGATTAAAAGTTTCGATTCTTTTTTGTCTGAATCAAGAAGAATATTTTTTGACTAGGGTAAGAGACCCGATGACCGATCACTATTTTTAGCTGTATCATTAAATTAGCTTAAAAAAATTAAAAAATAAACAAAACACCCATTTTTTTTCTTAATAAGTATGAAACCAAGTTTTTTTAATCCAATGGATATGTTTTTAAGAAAATATAACCCAAAAATTTTGATTTATTAATGTTTTTGTTTTATAATTTGTTGACGTCTATGAAAAAACGGACAGAATATATTAACCTCCTTTGAAAGATCAATACACTGACCCCTATGAAAAATCGCGCATTAAGGTACATGACATACAGTACTACAAATCTTCTACTATCGAATATTTGAACCATTCTCTTCCAGCCACTTTGACACTCTATCCACTACTAGGTGAGGCTCTATGTCATAGAGTATTATCATAGAGTGACATCTAGTGAAACATAGAACGTCAAAGCAAAAGCCAAGAATGGTTTAAATATTCGATAAAATAAACCACTAAAATCACAATTTCGTTTCGCTCTCTGCTGATGTTTTAAAAAAACATTGTGTAAGTTCTGACTTAGCCGATAACCATTGTGAATTTTTAAACAGTTAAATTAAGTTTATATTGTATCTCTATGTGTCGTTTCAGATCTAATAAATATCATACATATTATGTTTGACGTTTTTATTTGATAATATATAAATAACAATTTGGAAGTTTTAATTCAATATTAATTATTTTTCAATTGATTTTACGTTCTGAAATAAATAAAATATTAAAGTAAAATTTTAAAAACGGTTAGTTAAGTGTTTTAAACCCAAAAATTAATTAAAAATGTTTATAAAATAGATATGCAATATATAATTCTCAAAATGCGGTACCCAACTCTAAAACTCACATCCCAAGAAGAATCAGTCATACAAATAATATTTAACGCATATAAAATTTAATTTAGCTATCCTAATCTCTTAAGTGGACTAATAACAATTATTTGTATACTTTTATTATGTTAATAACTTTAAAAATTCGGTGAAAAATGTTACAATTTATAACTCATGTGTTTTGAATAATGATCATCCATCATATTAAAAATTCACGAATTCAACAAAAATTGTTCGATATATATATGTATTTTTTAAATTAAGTGAGGAGGCATTAAATGTGAGGTGAATTTAAATTGAAAAATAATCATTCTATTAATAATAATTTTTTTTATCAAAGGTTTCTTTCAGAAATAACTTAATTAAGATATAAATGTCAAAACTGTTCGGACTTATAACCCCGATCGACAATGGGGTCTTTTACCCTATTGATAAAAAAAAAATTTGTTTATTTGAAAACATTATTTTTTTTTCTTTTTTTTTTTCGAAAACAGTATCAAAGAATTTTTTAAACTTTGAAAAAAGAAATCGTTTTTATAGTACCTAGGTACATGTGATTTTATCTACTAGAATAATTTTATTTTTCAACGCCATTGATTTGATAAGCAAAAGCATTTAAACTGTATTCACTATATGTATAATAATAAAATAATGAAAAGAACCTCTCAAGAATGTTCAATAAAAACTCAATAGCATACAATCTAATGAAAACAGAAATTCCTACAAGGAAAAATTAATTCGTATTTCGTTTGAATTGAAGTATAACTAACGTATTGATTTTTAATTATACGAAAAACCAATTTCGTTTTGATTTAATTTATTTTCTGTAATAAAATAAATTACTCCATTATCAGCAGATTTAATCTTTGGATAAAATTTGTTATTATTAATTCTTTTTATATTATATAACTACATACATGCATGAAACAATATATCCTGAATATGGAAGAAACATACATGTAAGTACATTAATTTGTGAGGTATAATTGATTTTTGATGACGCAGAAAAAGAGATTTTTATGAAAAGAAACAACTTAGAAAATGCTTGGATGGCAACCATCCTAAACACAGGAATACTACAGAAAGTGACTTTCTATCTCTGTACTAGCGATATTGTGTAGTCAAGAAATGACGTAAAATTCCCACTCACATGTCATGCATATACACTGAACTTGTGCTTGTATATGTATATAGTATGTGTGTGTGTATCATCGCTTATGCCTCGCATACATACATATAACATTACGTACTGTGTATCTAGTGTGATAACAATGACACAACAATACACTAACAATCCATGTTACTCTTGTATAGCTTGTGAACGACTGGTTACGAACTTGTACTGTCTTGGGGTGCCCCAAAAAGTGATACAAGAGGGCGCTAAAATAAGATATAAGACGTTTTTGTTTTTTTTTTTTTTTGCTCGTTACTTTTTTGGGAGAATATATATATATATATATATATATATATATATATATATATATATATATATATATATATATATATATATATATATATATATATATTGGAGGCTTGGAGGAATTTTCGGGGTTGAATTTATTTTTCGCCTACTCAAATATTCTACTGATAGTAGACAAGAAAAGTTTAGTTTGAAAAATTGAAAAGTACCCGACTAAATCGATCTAAAAAATAAAAGTTTTTAAACACTAACTACAGCCCTTAAACCTTGAGAGTCATTGACACTGTACGACGTTAAGTGAAGCCTGAGTAATTACGCACCGCGCTATACCTCGTCAACAATCCCGTATAAAGTGTATTAGTTGTCAAAACAGTGTATCAGTTGGTCATTTCTTCTTAAATTTTCATAATCGACATTGTATTAAAATATAGTTGAAAAAATGTCTTACATATGGGCTTCAAATTCGTGTTATTTTCAGTCCACAGCCCACGATAGACCGAAATCCGTGAATGTGTTTACTTTTGTATTGCTGGTACCAAAATTACAGATATCAATTCGTTAAAGGACCCCTCCGGATAAGATAGGTGAATCTACCTAAGGTCCAACCTGAGTCGGGGGTGCCATGATAGGATTCGCCCTTACACATGAATTCCATAGCTATAATATTAGGTCAAGGTTGCTTTGCGTTTTCGAGTTGTACCAAAATGTTCAATTTTGGACTTTTGCCGATTTTCCGCTTTCCTTTGCCCCAAGTGCATACGTATGATAGATATGTACGTAGGGTTTTAAGAGCTCTATAAGACAGTGCAGGCAGCAACTATCTTCTTCTAAACACCGTGTTTTGGAGAGCTGCATGCATTGTCTTATGGAGCTCTTAGAACCCTACATGGATATATATAACACTTATGCACTTATTTTTCTGAGTTATATTTTTCTTAGTTCTTACTATATTTTTTAAGAAGACCAATTTTAATAAACATTTATAAATTCAAAATTTGATATGTAGGTAAAATAAAAATTAACACTATTAAGGTAATCACGACGCGACTTCTGTGATATTCACAATTATTGTGAATTTTTGAAAAAATAGTAAGGGACAGGTAAGTTAAACAAAAACCTGGATCATATCAGTCGAAAGGATCAAGTAGATCTGACAACGACCCTCTTGTTAAATTTATAACATGATACACGTTACAAATTTTTTTGATTTTTACTTACACTATCCAACTGACAATTACTTTTTTATGTGGTTTATTGTATTAGCTTCAAAAACTAATCTACACTAACTAAACTAACTTCAAAAATTGAAATCAATTGCTAACTGTATATATTATAAAAATTTTAGATTTTCCCTTCTAGTCCTCATTTATTCAATTCAACAAAAAAGAATTGTACTAAAAGTATTCTTTTTATTCCGGTTTTTAGCTTCTATAAATTTGGGTTTTTCACCTGAAATACTTATATATTTCTCTTAATAATGGCCTCTCTTCATCGATTAAGAGATAGTAATTATATTATATATAAACATTTTTCCATATTAGGCATTTATAAGCATGCCATAACCATAAGTTATAACCATGATTCATCACTTATAAATTTAAAGAATTTCCATTTTGTTGGCTTTATCTTTTTCATTAGTGCACTTGCGTAAATGTTTGAATTTGCAATTTGTTTTTAGAAAAGAATAGAGGATTGATTTGTTTCGAATAAATTATTTAATTCTTTCAAGATGACTCATGCTCAATCGTATTTGAAATTTGGTATATATTCATCCTGATGATCATGAAAAAATCCATAATACAAATCGTCGGCCATCTCACGAATCGTCGTATCTAATTTTTCCTGATTTTTCCATTTATGACGATTTGTGAGACATTAAATCGAAGTCCGAGCGAGAAACGCGTAAATCGTTCATCAATACAGTTTCTAAACGGACTTATTTAAAATGCTGAGTAAATGTTGTCCGTGTCGCAACTCAAAATTTGAATAGAGATACAATATTGAGATACGACCATTCGTGAGATTGCCGACGAAATGTTCTCGTATTTTCTTGGTTAGAACAGATATTAAATCTATCTACCCTTAGACTAAAACCTACCACATTTTTATTTAAATTGACCGACCACTAATACATATTTAACATAGAAACGCATAATCATTAAAGTAGGCACTTAATTTAACCATGCCAACAATCTTTGTTCTAATTATTTATGTTCTAATATTATTTTGCCTCGTTGACTACGTGTCTGTACTGTACCCGGTCCCGTATAAACAATGTTTTTGTTTCTTTTTTTGTTTCATTTACATGCATACACACTGAAGAGTCCCCAACCGAAGAGTGTACTTAACAAAGCATAGTAGAATTATGATAATGTAATTTAGAATGCAAATTACTGTAATGCTTTTTACAAACGTTCCCACCCAGCTCTGGAGTTCTGTTGTAGCTCCAGTTCTGCACTGTGTTGTGTGTTTTATTTTATTTTTAATTTCAATTTGTATTTTATTTCTCTATGTGAATAATATATTATTATTATATAAAATGGAAAATTACAGACGAGTTTACTGTCGTTACATTAGCATATATGTGACCTTAATTTTCCTTTTAAAAATAAAAATAAACAAGCAACAACCGTATATATATATAGCGTCGTATTGTAAGATACGAATAATTTCTCCTTCAATTTGCGCGAATAGAAATGATAATTATACAGAGAAGTTAATAAGGAAATTAATCAGTTGTTTTCTAATTGAAAAACTTTTTCAAATATGTTACGTGCGTTTCGACCTAGATTGGCCATCACTAGGCCTATATAACTTGACAAAAAAAATAAAATGACACAACAAAAAGAATAAGTAATTTGACAGTAACTGAAATCAAATACTTAAAATAAATACTATTTTGTACTAAATGTTTTAAAAGATGACTTCATTGGTTCCAAAAAATTTTTAAAATGTTAAAAAGTTCAATAACAAATACCAACTGTAATAAAAAGTAGTATAAGAATTTGGGTAGTACTATAACACCTATACGACGCAACTATGATAAAGAACCTCATTAGAAACTATTAGGGTAAAATTCTGTTCAAAATTTCGCAACAGAAATTGTAATATGAGTAGGTACTTGATTGTGTTTGAAGTTTCTGTTAAATGTTAAATAAATCTGAGTTACTTAATCTTATTTTTAAAAGCTGAAAATGACTCATTTCAGAAATAAAATTTTATCACATTGAAAAGTTATTATAATTTCTACTATCCTTTTTTCCTTTTTAAATATATTAGATAGTAGATCTTGTGTGGGATAGCTATATTACGAGTTTGTCCAAAACATAAATTTATGTGAATGAGACATTTCCATAGTTGTCGTTCTTTTCACTACATCATTAAAATATAGTCGGCACTATGAAAGTATTACACAAGGGTTTAAGCTAGTATGTCTGCCAAACTGTGCCCGCTATCCCCTACCAAGCAATTATGATGCATACAACCAAAACACATGATGCATGGACACAAATATGCAAATGTGTTAGTATGATATGTTGATGATGATTACGCAGCTCGCATACATATAGCATATACTATCATGGCCACCTTATGTGACAATCAACCAACAATTAAATATAAATGTATTTATTTTAAGAAATATATCCCTTTAATTTGAGGATTTTTTTATTCAATAAAATTTTTACACTTAAATACAACACACTTCATATTTCTTTCTGTTTAAATTTCACGAGTTGATTAAAAAATCCTGATACTCATTACGAGCTGAACACCATGACGGACAGTAACAGACTAAATCAGTAGTGGTATAAATTGCGGCTTAATGCAACTTACGAGCGACAGTATTACAGCACGGGACTAAAATCAGGCGCCAAAGTAAAATTTTGATTATACATTGAAGAAGTTTATTAATAAGTTAAAATGTAAAAAAAATAAATAAACAAAAAAATTAATATGTGTTTAAATTTTTAATTAGTCTGGCTGTATACTCATGCGCATAACATTACATTTGTCAGTGAGACACACATGGGGCTTACCGTTTTCCATTTATTTTTAATAATTTTCAATCGATATTCAATGGTAAGAACCTTAAATTTTTTTATTGATTCAGTTTTATTAATTTTAATAAGCCAAAAAATATCTAGACGCCTAGTTTACTGCTATGTATCCGTACTACGACAATAACAAAACAAACATTCTGCGTGTACTTACATTCAGCCTTCGATTGTTTTTCTCACACCAGGAGTGGTGAAAGTAATATTGATTGTAACACTTTGTTAGTGCACAATTTCATAGTGGCTCCTGTAATTACGGTTCATTTAAGCGCAAAAATATTTACTAATATTTTAACTTTTTTTTTTAAAAAAAAGGAAATATTAATTCTCGGCTATTCAAATAACTGAAAACATGTCATTATTTTAAAAGAACGTTACAATTTGTAAACAAACATGTCGATTTTGATAATTTTTGTTGGTGAAGCGAAATTATGTTTTATTTATAAGTATGTACTAGCTTTTACTTTGACATGTTATGAATGAAGTTCCGAACAAATATAGATTGACGTTGAAATTTGTTTTAGACAACCTTACAATTTTTTTTTTTGATAATGAAAATTAATTGTCTGAAATGTCTATCAATTTAATCATGTTAATTCATGGACACAATGAAAACTCCTCATTCGATGAATGGATTTATTATGTTATTTTTCTCGAATTTTGAAGCTAGTCATTCTTGTCTGGATTTCTAGATTATGTAGATATCATTTTTTATAATTACTCCACAGTCAAACTTGTTAGCCAGTACAGTTGATCGATAAAATATAATTTGATCACTGGTCAGTGCGCATCTTTTTGCTGAGGCACAATTATTATTATTGGAGAAAAATCGAGAAGATAAATAGGGACAACGTTACAAACATCATACTTTTATAATTGGCATTTAATGATAATTTCGAAGAAATGACGAGAAATTGTGGAAATGCTGATGGTAGAAGAGTCATTACAAATATGAAAAAGTGTACACGGTCATTAAAGGATATGAAAAATAATTTGACTGTGTTGTAGAATATAATCTTTCTGAGAGAGATCCAAAGCAAAAAGGAATTTTCAAATATTTACGAAATGTTTTAATTCCCGTAGGGCAATTATTTGTTTTAATTTGGTTTACTTTTTAAATGTGCCATACAACTTAAGCTTTACGTGTCGTCTGTATATGTAATACCGAGGGACAACCTCCGATTCGAGGGCTAACTATGGTCCGCGGGTTTTTGAAAAAACTTGAAAAGGATTCACGAAAATTTGAAAAATTAAAATTGTCAACAGATATTTTGCGTGTTCCTTAATATAATTTAGTTACACCATAGGTCACTGAAATGCGACTTTCAATCCCGATATTCTGAAGTATGTTACCAGAAGGCCTGTAAAGGCTTGAAAGCAACAATTTATACGAGGGATCAACCAAAATACTTTTCCTCGTAGCCTATGTACTGTAGGCTAATTAAACAAATTAGTGAAGCACGATAGATATAACTGTGTTTGTTCATTATTTTAAATAAGTCGTTCGCTTGCTGATTGGCTCTAAGAGAAAAAGCTAATTTAGCTATTGGGACTAAAACTCTTTTTTCTATATATTATGAAGGAATAGTAAAAAGTCCTTTAATGCAACAAAAGTCTCTTATCATGTAGCAACAAGTTTATTAAAACCAGCCAACTTTATATTGACTTTATTGAATCTGTATATTAGAAAACTGACGTTAAATTCTCAAATATTTTTTAAAAACTAAGAAATTTTTGTAATCTACATATTAGGATTTAGGTAACTTGCACATTAAAAAATTTTTCTTGATTCAAATAGTAACAATATAATTGATGGTTAATTACCACCACTGTTGAATTTCTGATACGGAAAGAAAAATCAATAATCTTCTGCAAACACCTACTTAATTGCTAACTCTGATTTTCACCCACTGAAAGATTTACATAATAATATTTGAATAAATGATTTCCATAAAATTAACCGATTCGTCGAATATTTCCATAATTATATCAACCTAATTCTACATACCTACCTACAACGGGAGTTTTTTAATATAATGTGTAAACAAACTTTATAATCAAATTATCGTATATAAACTCATTATGAAGCAGCAGCTAGACATGATGTATTCACCTATATATGTATTTTAATGTTTCATGTCGTTGTATTCGTGTTTATATTCTTCCACATGTACAAATGCATATGTATATATGTATAATGTCGTGCTTGCCCCATTTTGTATAATATCATTATTAAGTGTTTAGTACAGAAATTTTAATTAGACATGTTTCTATGTGCACAAAAATAACAAAACCTAATTTCCTTTTAATTTTGTTGTTAGTGCTTTTTTTTGCACGTTGAATGTCATGGTCGTATGTGTAGGATGTACGCACGAAACAATACGTAGAGGAGTATGAAAAAAATTCATATTTTAATAATTTGCGATGGGACATGAATGGTATTTTTATTATAATCAAAATAAAAATGAGTTTATACGAGAAATTACTTCATATTACCTAAATTCTCATAATATATTGCCTGCACTTCATCTAACAATCAGGCTCGACAAGAGGGTGGGGTAACCGGAGTTACATCCCCGGGGCCCGTAGCTGTCGGTAAAGGGTCCGAGCGAAAAGAGTTTTCTTTTTTATCCACACCACTTTTCTCGAGAGGAAATTTTTAAAAATGCGGTTTTTAACAATAAGTTAAATTTAAAACGAAAATTTAATATTGATGTAAACAATCTAACAAGGAGCATCACGGGGGTGTACCCCTCCGATTTTGTATATTCTTTGATATGTTGTAGAGCATCGAAAAATAAGAGACACGTATTTTTTTAGCGGCTGTAAAACGGTTTGAAGGGGTGAAATCACCCTTCAAAAATTGGGGTAAAAATTTAATTTGTCAAATATTTCGAAAATGGTAAGAAATAGAGCAAAAATTTAAATTGGCGATATTACTCTTTTCTAAAGAGCTATCGGTTGATATGCAACTTGTTTAAATTACATCAACAGGGATGGTTGGGGGTTAAAATTTTGGGGTTAATTTTGCGAGAAGAGGGTAAAAAATACAATATATTAAAATTTTGTTTACAGATTTCAAACCTACGTGAAAAAATCTAATTGACCTGTTTTTGCTCAATTTCATAATATTAAGTTTAGGGGTAAGTAATTAGAGGGTGACTGTGTTGGCATAATCATACTATTTGAGTAATTCAGGAACTTCTTCATGGAAAATAGCTTAAAACAATTATAATAACGTAAAAATGATATTGTCGAATTCAAAATGCAGTTTATATAGTACTTAAAGGTAGCAAGCTATAGGCATTCCAAACGTATTACGACTATCAAAATATAGTTTTCGTTATCGAAAATTATCGATACCGAAAATAATATTTTCAAGATTGATAATACATACGATAGTGTAACTTCCGAAGCACTTATTTTGACAATATCTTCCGTCAGTATATTAATAACATAAATCAGTGTATGAAAACGTAATGTAATTTAGGAAGGTGCCTCACCCCCACCTCTTCAGTGTTGATCAAACTGAATTTTGAATTCGAAAAAATCATTTTTACGATGTTATAATTATTTTAAGCTATTTTCCATAAAGAAGTTCCTGAATAACTCAAATAGTATGATTATGTCAACACAGTCACCCTCTAGTTACTTACCTCTAAACTTAATATTATGAAATTGAGCAAAAACAGGTCAATTAGATTTTTTCACGTAGATTTGAAATCTGTTAACAAAATTTTAATATATTGTATTTTTTACCCCCTTTTGGCAAAATTAACCCCTGTTGATGTAATTTAAACAAGTTGCATATCAATAGAAAGCTCTTTAAAAAAGGGCAATATCGCCATTTCAAACTTTTGCTCTATCTCTTACCGTTTTCAAGATATTTGACAAAGTAAATTTTTACCCCAATTTTTGAAGGGTGATTTCACCCCTTCAAACCGTTTTACAGCAGCTAAAAAAAAATTCGTGTCTCTTATTTTTCGATGTTCTACAACATATCAAAGAATAAACAAAATCGGAGGGGTACACTCCCGTGATGCTCCTTGTAAGTGTAGATATTTTATTACCATAAGTAACTAGTTAATAAAGAAATTTAACTACAGTTAATTTACAATTAAAATCTTTAAATTCACTATAAATTCTATCAGCCACGTCAATAGAAAGCAATGAATTTTAACATAAGCTGCCTGTTAATTAAATTAAAACCATTTGTAATTATTAAAGTAAAAAGTTTGAGATGAACAATTTTGAATCGTCAAAGTAGATTTAGAAAAAAAAGAATAAACGGTCACAATAATTAACGCAAAAAGTATTTTTGTACTTTACTTTTAAATAATTACAAATTTTATTCTTTTCTTTTTTATGGATTAGTTGCAATCAGTATCCAGTAGTAGTCTCCCTTGAAATACGATAGAAAAATTTGTTATAGTTTTTCTTTAAATATTTGATATACCTACCTACCTATTTTAAAACTAAAACATGCATCTTTGAATTTGTTATAACAGTAATATTGCTGCGGAATTCAACATGTTTGTGGAGTTATTCGTATTTCAGAACTTAACGTTTTGGCAATTTAAAAAAAAAAAAAATTGATATTTGCACATCTCCCTTCAAAATATTATAATTACATTGTACTAGCCGTATACCCGATGGGATTTCCCATCGGCAACATCTTTTTATTAGGAACTCATTTTCTGCTCACCTTTAATGTTTTTCAAAAGCCTAAATCAAAATCCACGTTTCCAACTGCAAAAATGACGAACTTCCCATATAAACTTTCATTTTCTGTTTTAACCCCTTAGGCCCGATTTACATTAACATTCCGCTCTCGGTACGATATCACTACGCTCCCGATTCGTTAAAATATTCTTACACAATAAATAATAAGTGTATTCACATCATCGCTCTGTAATCGGTCCGATATCAGTCACGGTTCGCTCCCGGTCCAAGGCCATTCCAATATCAAAAACACTCAGGTAATATTTTATCGGACCGATATTAGAATTGTTATAGCTTATACCTATAGTGTAAACACTTTTTTGATTTCACTCCATTCCACTTGCATTCAGTTGTTATGAAAAGATATTTGTATCGAACTGAGACCGAACTGGGAGCGTACCCAGAGTGGCATTATAATGTGAATAGAGAACGAATAAGTACCGGCATGACATCATCACTGTAATGTGAACACAACAAGATTATGTCGGAGCGAGAGTGGAGTGGGAGCGTTAATGTAAATCGGGCCTTAGGGAATAAATTTCCAGAAACAACTGACTTTTATTTATAAATAGAAGCCTAAATGCCAATTTTCATAACTCCTGTGCTTAGTTTCTTCCTTCTAAACCCAACAGTTTAGATTGTGCGTTGTTTGTCAGCCAAAGTTAAAGATTTATTAAATAAGATATTATCTATTTTAATAGTCATAGTAACATATTTTTATATACCTCCCACTAACTTCAAAAATAACAAATTTTCATCCCCTATTTCACAAATTTTCATCTCCAGTTATTGGACGAATTTTTAAAAATCCTTTCTTAGTGCTCACCTACGTTACATAGGGAACTCCTTTGCAAAACTTCATTCGTCTGAAGCCAACGGTAAGTCAGTGTCAGAAATTTATTAAGTAGATATAGGTTTCTTTATTTTTTATTTTATGGTATCTAATTGTATTAAAAACACACACATATGTATATACGAATTTGCACACATACATATCAGTTTTGCGAAAACTGCATAAAAAGGGCACAAATAATGAGAATATTTTAGTCAGAGACTCTTAAAATCATTTAGTTCGAAATTCATGCTAATACCGAAGTTACTAGCACTACTGGAAATACACTGAAAATATCATTAAGTTTGAAATTTGAGGTAAGTCGCTATAAAAGTTCCCAATATTAATACAGACAGCAGTAGGAAGGAATCGCGGTAAATGAAAATCGTTTATTTCCGAGGATATCATTTGAACACCTCACCATATATAATATTCAACTGCTCAAAAAATTGTTTTCCCATAGGACGGTCTTATATTTTTAAACTTAAACCTGTATTTTTTTCTCGATTGTTAATTAAAATGGTTCAAAAATTTTTCCATTCTCATCACTAAATTACAAATAATATGTATGACTGTATTGTAAACGTACAAGCTAATTTTTTCATTCTTTCAACATACATTTTATGATTTTCAAAATTCAAAAATACGTTAGTATATTAAAATAAGAATTAATTATATTGTGTTATTCTTTCTTTTTTTTCCGAGCCAGTTTTATTAATTAACAAACGAATAAAAAGCAAAAAATATATGAATATTTAAAAATAATTTAATTATTTAATACCTTTTTTTTCAGACAAAATCATCCCTGCGTAAAATTTAATTTTCTAAATTTTTTTTTACCTATATCTTCATGTAGTTGTCAGTAATCAGCGAATAAATTAATACTCTTGGTCCTCTTTGTAAAATAAATTTTAGTTTTAAAACAGATGGCCGTAATAATTAATCAAAAAATAAATTACGAATTACGAGTTAATTAATTGCAAAATACAATTTTTTTAAAAAAAGTCAGGTTCTGATTTTTCAATATTTTCATCAAACCAAAGATTTCTTTAAAGAAAATTATAGTTTGAACATCAGTTGTTCAATATTTTGTGTATTTTATAATTTGAATAAAAAAATGTACGATTTGGTTAGTACAACTGAAATTTTTATTATTCAAAATAATCTGCCTAGTGTTGCGTGCGGCACACAAATATCAAATGCAGCGACAATGCAGTTCTTTAACGATTTGTGTTGGGTCTTCTCTCAAACAAAATTTCTCAAAACGTTATTTTCAAGTTGTATAGTTGTAGACCTATCTCGGGTTCAACTTCGAACCGAAGTTTTAAAACCAATGTGATCCACGTATAATTTTCCTACTGTACAAGGGTAAAAAGATTTTACTTCATTGAAATGAAACTGCGTGTTAAGGCAACTTTTATTTTATCCGGATAAAATTTTACTCACTAGAACATTTCAGTTTGTAGGATAATTTCTCTTATTTTCAGAAATAAATTACATGTTTTGTTTACCTTTTTTAACAAATTTAAAAAAAAAATGTAATTTCAATTTTATAAAGCGTTGTTTATTTATTAGTCGAATTTTTCCTTGAAAAATTAGACTTATACAGCCTATACAATAAAAACGACGAGATGTGAGAGTAGGGGCGCTATCCGTTTATATATATATATATATATATATATATATATATATATATATATATATATATATCCATATCTATATATATATATATATATATATATATATATATATATATATATATATATATATATATATAGGATGGTCCAAAATCATGTACCGTAATTGCTGGAGCTGATAGTACTTTCAAAAATAATGGTATCTTTTCATCTACACTTTCTTCCAAGACTCAAAAATACGGGAAATACATCCTTCTAAAGGGGTGAAACGAAAACCACCTTTTCCTAAATATTTTCCAAACGAATTTGGATAACGGATTGATATTTTCGGGGTACGTATTTTGCATTAGGACGATTAAATTTATATTAACGCTTATTCCACCACTTAAGATCCAGCGCTGGTTTTGGGTGGTAGGTGTTATTTATCACGTCTTTTCTTTTTTAATTTGGAGTTATTTAAACAAATTTCTTAACAATTTGATTCCTCAGACAATTCCACGCAAAAAAGGTATACTTGTTACATTTCGATAAATAATACCGTTTTCGAGTAATTTAAAGTAGAAGTATCTATTTCCAAATTATCCCCTAATCATAAGTGACGGAATAATTTGCACCATAAATTTAATTATCCTGATGTTCATACGCACCCCTAAAATACGAATCCGTTATACAAAAGCGCCTAAAAAATTTAAAAAAAACGGAAGTTTTGCTTTACCCCTCTACATTTCACCCCTCCACTATATCTCCCTGATTATTGAGTTTTGGAAAAAAGTTTAGATGAAAAGGTACCATTATTTTTGAACATACTATCAGCTCTAGTAATTACGGTACATAATTCTGGACCAGCTTGTATATATATATATATATATATATATATATATATATATATATATATATATATATATATATATATATATATATATATATATATATATATATATATTTTCCAGCTGCCTTTTAATACGTGTAGGGCCCCTCTATGGAAGTTAACAGCTGAAATTTGGTAAGTGGGGCTCATTTTCGAGGCACCTCATACTATCAAAGTGGGGTCAAATTTTGGGTAAATTTTGGAGCTGACCCAAATTTTAGGGGGGTGGTGGGGGCAACAAAACAATAAAAATTTTCCAAACCGGTTGGAAATAGTGTTTCGGTCAATTACCTACAACATATCCAGAATTCAGCTTCCTAGAAAGATTTGGTGGGAGTAGAGGGGGAAAAATTATTTTTACTGGATCTTAAGCGCCCACACTCCCCCAGAATTAACTTAGCGGGTTGAAATTTGGTATGTTGATAGAGTTCGTACCTAGCGTCTGCTTTTTGGAAGTTTTAATATTTTACCCCCACCTCCACCATTTCTAAGCTACAATTTCCTGCTTTTTTGACGTTTTCGAAGTTTGTACCACTCGCACAGGTCACCCAAATAAACCTAGAGGGCTGAAATTGTATATTCTGATTAAGTCAGTATCAAGGGGATGCCTCTTGGGGGTCTCAACTTTTAGCTCTTACCCCCACCATTTTTATACCTAAAGGAACATGATTTTTTTTGTTTTTTTAACAGTTTCATTCGGATAAAAATCTCCCCAAATAAACCTAGAGGGCTGAAATTTTGTGTATAGGTTAAGCTAATAGCCAGCCACTGCTTTTTAAAGGTTTCAAATTTTAACCCTTACGCCCACGATTTTTACGCCAATATTTTTTTGATTTTTTTGCTTTTTTCTAACACGTCCAGAGACTCCCTAAGGAAACCTAGAGGGTTGAAATTTTGTACGTGTATTGAGTTAGTATCCACCTAGTGCCTTTTAGGTATTCCACATTACTTTTTCCCCCACTTCCCCCATTTTTACATCGGAATTCAATGATATTGTTAAATGTGTTTTAAATTCATTATTTTTATTCTAATACAAATAGGCGGGTAGTAATTTTAAAAATTTTAAATCAAATGAACTTTGTTTTATAAGAAATGCAATACATAAATATTAGGTAATTTAAAAATGTTATTAGTCACTGTTTATTTATAAAGTAGGAATTTTGGATTTTTATTTATAAAATAGAAATTTCGGTCGTATTGGAAAGAAAAAGAAAAAGGCCTTCGAGTTTACTATTTAAGGTCCTTTTTTAATTTTTAAAAATAAAACACAAAGGAAATTGGCGGATAAGCATGGGTAGGAATGCCCTTGTACGAATTGTGTTGACTTTTTTTCTGCTAACTGCTATCGGAACAGAAATTTACTGAGGTTCAGCCCTTAAAAGCTTAAAACCATTTTTTAAAGCCCGATCAGCCGGACACTCATCATCAGTTTTGAAACCAAAAAAATGACAAATCGCTTGTAGACTTTCAATCATATTTCGCTTGTAGACATTTAATACCGAAGATGAAGGGAAAAATTCGACTTCCGTGATGGGGCCCCCGCTGCTCACGGCGTTTTTTTTATTATTGATTGAGTAAGTATCATTATCGGTATTAAGTCAGTTGAACATACACAAATAATTTAAAATTTCTTTTATTTAAGGTCTTCAAATTTTCATTAGAATTGAAACATTTTGGGTTCTAAATAAAAAATTTTCATCTGGTTAAAATTATCCAGAATTTCCCAGCTTAAAAAATATCCGAGTACGTACCTATAATAAATGAAATTCGACAGATGCTGCGGGTTTATTGGGTGTAGCCATTTGTAAGAATGAATTTCATAAGTGTTCGTATTTGATTAAATTTTCGTACGAATTCGTATTCAATATAACTGCAGCATTACATTCATATTCAATATACTGCAGCCTAATACGTTTTTGCACATTTTGGCAACTTATCTGCTAACTGAGTAACTGCCCGCAGCAAAATAGTACTTGTATATAGTCAGGGCCGGCGAGAGAAATGACGGGTTCCCGGGTACAAACAAAAAATTTTAGAACATTTTTCCAAAAATACAGTTGACGAACAAAAAAAATCTTTTCTCATTCTTTTGGCCTCTAATCGAGGCTGCAGGCACCCAGTCAATTGTCCCACTTGCCTTACCCTCTTATATATAGCATTGTAAGATGGTTCCAGCGAAAAGCAGCTCCCACGTCATCTCCAAGTTTCATATTTCACGCCCAGAAATATAAAATATGTGGTAGAGGCGCCGAGTAAAAATTTTAAATTTTAAATCAACCCAAAAAAAAGAAGAAAAAATTGTAACACTCAAAAACGTTTTTCTTTTATTCGTTGCGGAGACAATTAAATAAAATTACTTAAATTTTACAAATTTCTTTTGGTAACATTGGTGGTGTAGTAACCATTTAAAGATAATAATTATATAAGACAGATGATCTGTCAAAATTTATTTTGAATTCACAAACTCATCTGTCAGCTGTCATTTTAAGGAGTATTCATTCTCAACTCCATTCTCAACAACCCATCTTTCTCTCTCCCCGTCTGTAGAACTATATTGGGGGAAAATAAGAGTGTAACAGACCAAACAAAACCAAACTAAACCACACCATACCCGTGTACCTCCTCCCCATTTGGTACCCCACTGTTCGTTCATTTATTTCAAATAACTGACGTTATTTTAAGTTACGAAAATGGAAATTATCTTTGTGTTCAAATGATAATTAGTAAAATAATGTGAATAGGAAAATTATCAGTGAAATGGTTTTTCCTGTTTGTTGAAAATATCACGACAGTACGTTTTCATGGTGTAAATGAAATTTTCACTATAGTAATCATTTTTGTGAATAATAGAATGATTGACAAATATATTTTTAGATTTTTGGTTTTAATTAATTTTATTCCGAAAATTGAAATGTCTCTTTTTTCCGTTAAATAATAAAATAAAATAATAAAATTATCTTATAATTATGGTATTATGGAAATTTGGCCAATTTTTACCAAGAGTGAATGGATTAACGTTATATTTATAAATGCTGTAATCCCGAGGAACACATAAAAATTTTTTCTGCGGCGTTAGATTTTGTAGTGAATGTAGCATATACAGCCATACACCAATGTAATAATTACGTGGTGTCTAAATTATTTTGTTTGAATGAGTTTTTTCAAGAATAATTACTAAACGTATTTTATAAAATAAATTTTCACTAATCCATTCTCCTGAACATATTTTATTGGAGATTTACCCGTAACAAATATTTGATGGGATAGTATATGATGCCGAATTACTATTGGTGTTAAAGAATATCTTATAGCGCATTTTTAATTGAAAATTAAACGTTATGAAAAGTTGACTTTATTTTAGAAGTTGTATTCAATGCACTAAAATTACTTGAAATCAATTTTGAAAGTCCCGCACTGTATAAATATTAGTGATGAGCAAAATTAATCTTGATCTTGCAGTCTTGTCTTGGTCTTGCATTTTTTGCAAGACCAAGAGCAAGACCAAGACCAAGACTATAAGCATGGCTGCAAGACCAATACCAAGACTCAAGTGAGCAAGACCAAGACAAAAGCAAGACTTTTGCTAAACTATTTAAATAATTTGAAAGTATAATTAATACGTAAAGATAGTAAAAATTCTGATTTTAGAAGAAGAAAATTCGCTATTAAAAAATGCAAGAAAGTGCAAGAGTTTTTAGCAATAACAAGATCAAGACCAAGAGCAAGACTGCATTTTGCAAGACTAAGACCAAGACTCAAACTGTTCTAGCAAGACCAATCCCAAGACTCTTAATGCAAGAACAAGACCAAGACTAAGACTGCCAAGTCTTGGTCTTGGTCTTGCATTTGCTCATCACTAACAAATACCACTTTAATTGTGTTAAAATCTTACGATATGTTTTGGTCAACATCACCATCATCAAAAAAGTTTTCATTCGTTTTATTTATTAGTAAATTTTTAAAATGTGCAAAAATTTTCAAATTAGCAATTATGGACTACCATAACGTAACGCTCAGATCTATTAAATTTGATTCCAATTGTTTAAATTTGATAATTTATTTTGATTTATTTTAGTTTCCATACATTTGTTGAATTTTATTAGTCCAATAAGACAACAATTAACTGATACGTAATCAGAGCCAGATTTACCTCTGTGTAGGCCCCGGGGTACTTTTAATGTGGTATCCTCTGAATACTTCACATGTGGAGGCCCCTGGATACTTTTGTGGAGACCTCCCTGGCAAACTTCCAAAATCTTTCAAATTTTCCTGAAAAATAGGGTTGGCGAGCCAAGAAAAGCAGCTTATCCTTTCTATTCTACTCTTTAATTTTGAGATTTTATTCGATTTTGTGCAGGCCCCTATTGCGTGGAGGCTCTAGAGTACGTGCCTAAAGTGTCCTTAATTCGTGCCTAAAGTGTCCTTAATTCGTGAGGAGTCAGGCACGGCTTTTTATTTTTGTAAATCGTATTATCCCAAAAAATTTGTTACACAATCTCATTGACTCAAATACACCATTTTATAATTTTCCGACAAATTATCGTCATCCTAATTCGGTCTACGGTTGTAATTTTGTGAATGGATGTACCTATCTATGTATCTGTGTATCTTCTAGTATCCGTTTTTCCACAGACACATGATTATGATTAATGCTTAAAACATCCATTTTAACCTTCCTTACATCATATATTCAATCCTATTTGTTCATGTTAGTAAAAGCTGGTAAAAGTTAAGCAGTAAAATATCATCACATACATAAATATGTATCCTGTGGCAGTCCCGAAAAAAAAAAATATAAATTACCCGTATGTTACTGGAAGTGATGTAGTAAAAGTTGGTTGGTTGAAATCTTGGTGCTTGATACCTGGTGCAAGATTGTTAGATTTAGTTTTCCTATGTGTTTTACTACCAACATCTTGTACCAGTCAGTAGTGAGTTGCAGTAACGAAGTACTTGTAGTAATCACGTATAACACGATTATATATCGTTATTACGGTGGCAGCCATGCCCCGGTGATATCCTTTCGACAAAACTAGTTCAGCGTTACTTAACTGAATATAAGTGTACCTATACACACACATGTATAGGATGTAAATAGAAGTACTGGGAGTAGTGTAAACTACTATCAAATAACAATAACAAACTAGATTGCATTTTTTCATCATTTTAATTAAATATTTCCCTCTCACAAAAAAACCGGAAGAAACCGAAAATTAAAAAAAAAATCTTAAACTTCCCCAACATGTAGAAGGCGACTACAGCAATCCGCCGAAGAACACGATTAATTGCTTCCGTGTTCTTTGAAACCGTGTTGTTCGAGACCACAAAAGACAGGCATTTTCTATTACAAGTGTGAAAATAAAAAGATATAAAAAAATTTCAATAAAATAACGCAACATTCGTTATATAGCTCTGAAGTTGGCCTATTATAAAAATTGATTTATTGAAAACTTAGATCGTGAATATCTCGTAAGCGGTGCATCGTAGCTCAAAAATAACGAAATTTTTAAATATATAAGCGAAGCAAGTTGTGGGTATTCCAAACATATTGCGTCTGTTAAAACCTACTTTTCGTTATCGAAAATTATCGATAACGAACTACTTATCATAAAGTGGTTAAAATTGTTTAATATAAGCTCTATTAGTCCCTCGGATTTGGTCACCAATAGAATGTTTTCGAAAAAATTAGTTTTCGATACCTTTTGATCGTAAATATCTAGTAAACGGTGCATCGTAGCAAAAAAATAACGAAATTTTTGAAGGTTTAAGCAAAGCGAGTTGTGGGTATTAAGAACATATTGGGACTGTCAAAACCTACTTTTCGTTATCGAAAATAACGACATTTTCAAAATTTATATATGTAAATTTCTACATATTCGTTATCATTTCCATTATAAAATTCTCAAAAATTTTAGTAGTTTTATTTTTTCTTTTATAATGACAGATTCAATTTACACAATTTTTATTCGTGTGAATCAAATCCACATGGAACTTATATATTCGCGTACATTGAGGACCGATATAACTTTATATCAAATGTTGTATATGTATTTTATTCTTTTTCAGAAAAATTACCTAAAAACCGTGTTGTTTGAAACCACGTAATTCGGGGGAAGGGTACCCGTGTTCTTCGAGACCCGTGTTCTTCGGGGGTTACCTGTACCTAATAATGTAAAAATATCAGTTCTTGCTAAAAAGCGATTTTAAGGGGTGAACAATCCCCTCAAAGTTGGAACTCAAAAATTTAAAAACTGATGAAATTTTATTTATATATACCTTACAGAAGTAACAAATTTAACATTATCTTTTACATCCACACATGTTTAGGAGATGAAACCACACCCTGAATTCTGTAATTAAAAATTTAAAAAATAATCGTATTTTGTTTATACATACATACAAAAGTATGGTAATAACTATAACATTTTGCATACATAAATTTTTGAAGGGTGTAACCACGCCTTCAAGTATGTACGTAAAAACAGGTCCGATAAAAGGGTGGGGTCGTAGCTCCGAAACTCGGGCTAAAAGAGAGGGTTCGTAGCTGAAATTAGGGCTCTGGGAAATATAACTACTTTTTTTTGCTCATCACTTACTTTTTTCGAAGAAAAATTTTTAAGGGATATGTTTTATTTCCGGAGCCCACCATTTCTCTCCATGAACCTACCTAAAAATTTAAAAATTGACGGAATCTTGTAATAATAAATTATAATCCTACTGATTTGAAATAATAAATTTAACTGATAGCTTGTATAGCTATCACTCATTCAAAAATTGTTGGTACCTATATTTATTACTAGATTGCTAGATAGTACATTCGTAAACAAAATTTTGTCAATTTTTAAATTTTTAACCCTTTGCACTCGAACCTTTTTTTAGTGTGGGTACTCAGCTACTCGACAGTAGTTTTAAAACGCTGTATTAGGAGAACATAATATCCATACTACAATATATCTATTAGTTAATTTTAGTAGTATGTATCACAATGTATTGTAGCAAGACGTCGCGTCGTTGTGTTGTATCATGTTTTCCTAATATAATAATTTTCAAATAAATGAAGAAGGCTGAGAAACGCAACGAAGTGGAATCGAAAATGTGTTCACTATCATCGATATAGGGTCTGATATCGCTCCGATAAAATATTATCTTAGTGGTATTGGTATTGGAGCGGTATTGAAGCGAGAGCGAACCATGACTGATATTGGACCGATATCAGAGCGATGATGTGAATACACTCATTATTTATTATGTAAGAATGTTTTATCGAACCGGGAGCGGAGTGATATCGTACTGAGAGCGGAGCGTTAATGTAAATCGGGCCTTAGGTCCCCTAACGTGTTGTAAATAATAAAATAAGTACCTATTGTTTATGGCGCCGCTGCGGCGCCTAACGAGTGGAATTAATATTTATTGTGTGACTTGACTAGATATTGACCATCGAGTGCAAAGGGTTAATTTACAATTTAAAGGGAATGCGACACTCCTGGTGGGAGGGGAAAAATATTTAGTAATCAGATAAAAAACTGAAAATATTTTCTCTATTTATTATTTTGTAATAAATACTACATTATATGCTTATTACATGAATATTATATGAATCACGCGGTATACTAATTGATGTTTTTACACAAATATGTAGTATTACTTTGAAAGAGAAAATCTATTTCTTTCTTTCCTAAAAAAGACGACGAAATAAATATTTTCCGTTTCTCGCACTTGCATTAGTAAAAGAAGGGACAGTGTATTTTATCTATATTCTTTTCTTTCGATTACACGCTGTAAATACCATACCAATAGTAAATAGATGAATATATAGTTTATGTATGAATTACGTATATATAAATATGGGTATTCCATAGTAGTTTAAGTAGCACAACGGTTAGTTAGTTTGTATTTTAAGACTTTAAGATTAAACATGATAGGTGGAAAATTATATTGGCTAGAAATCACGAACAAGGCAAGGCAGGTTAATAGTAGTAATATTTAATGTTCCAAGCATACGTAAATTACAAATTAATTTCAATATATCCGTATATAGGTAAATATTCAGGTGTACATACGTATACTTACAATATTGTAACTGGAATTCTATGTTACTATTTCCGTTTAACGTGCTAATGTGTTATAAAATAAAGAAAATCAATATGTAAGTTATATAAAGAGTCTGAATGTTTAACAAATAAAGATGCGTTAACTCTCGGCTTTTCCTAACACTCTTTTGATTTTTGGTACAATTAGAATTGAGAAATTAATTCAAAATAAAATACTGGGAGAAATAAAAAAAACTAGTTCGAGCAAGAATTACACAGCAACTATAAATATAAACTGTGGTTAAATCCTTTTTCTTGATTCTATATCGACAGATCGCGCGAATAAGGTTGCGACGCAGCCTGTTTAGTAATATGCCGCTAATTAAAATTCACACAGTGTTTGCAAAATTATCAAACTGGATCGGCCGGAACTCGAACCCGGATCTCTTGGTTGCTAGCCTAGCGCCTTACCCAATTAGGCCACCGACCGCTTGTTCGAGTGCCATTCCAATCTGGTAATCAATCAAACACTACCTGTCTTTAATGCGAGACGCAGTTATATTTTTAATTTCAAATGGGAAACATTATTAATGTATGGTCGACTTTTGTTCGTATTTATACATACACCAATATTCATATGTTCACTTAATGTCCAGCTTTAGCTGATACTTGAAAAAAATAAAAAATAATAATATGCCGTTAAAAATTCATAAGTTATTATTTAGAAAAAACGAATTTATTGCAATCAACTGATTTTTAGCTACCTCGCAGATATGAACTTAATTTTTGGTGCTGTCTATTGATTTTTTTTCCATCTATGAACGCTTTTTCATTTTTTTCGTACAACTTAAATTGTAAAAATAATAGCAAATGAAGTTCCAGATCACAATACTTAATACGAATTTTGACAATACTATAGGAAGTCATTTCTGTAGACGTTTTTCTATGGTTCATTTCAGTTAAATTTAACCATGCTTCGTCACTTTGAATTTAAATAATTTCCGTTTTCTTTACTTTATCTCTTTTATTATTGCATTTATGTAAATTTTAAATTTGCAGTTTATTTTTAGAAAAGAATAGAAGATTGATTTGTTTCGAATATAAGAATTATTTAATTTTTTAACGAAAACTCATGATTAATTCTATCTGAAATGAGATATAATAAACCATAATCTATTATAATCTTCCAGCTAACTTTTGGTTTACCCTTCCGAGCTTCCTAAAAAAGTAATTGGTTGCCGATTGAAAAAAGGCAATACAGGTAAGTAGATGTATGATAAAAAAAATAATTCCAAACATTTATGTGTTGTGCAGCATACTAATCATAGGCAGGCCCGACGAGAGGGTGGGGTAGCCGGGGTTGCAGCCTCGGGGCCCGGGCTTGAGGAGGAACCCGTAGCTGTCGGTTAAGAGTTGCAAATTAAGACTTTTTTCCTCACCACTTTATTTTGAGAGGAATTTTTAAATTATTCGGTTTCTTCCCGGGGCTTGCCATTTCTCTCTACGGTCCTGATCATAAGCAGAATATTTTATGGTCATGTCACATAATTACAGCAGCTATACTAATGCTGTGCTACACTGTAAATATTATATTTTTTCTTTGTTATAATGTTTACATAAATATGTATACTGTAACCACCACTTTTTTCTTTGTTATAATGTTTACATAAATATGTATACTGTAACCACCACTTATAAGACACGTCATATTATACAATAAAAAACATACCCAAATATTACAAATTTATTTCTTCAATTCGGCTTAATTGATTTATTGAATCTTATTTGGGAAATTTATTAAAAGTACGTATCATGATTTGTTCCATACGATTTAGGAATAAATTTACTGAAATTCTTTTATTAATTAAACATAATTAATTTATTAAATTAACAGTACTTTGAACATATCATTATTGTCCACAAATGTGTTACGTTTATAATATTTCTATAAATAGTTAATCATTCATATTTTCGTGCTAAAGGCTTGAACGGTTTTTATATAACTTAACTGGTTTGTCGTGTAATATCAGTAATATTACAAACTATGAATAAAAAATTGCTTATTAAGCAATATTAAATTCGGACAATGTTTATCTGAAATTTTTTAATGTTTTTTCGTCGTAGGTTTTAGAACTTTTTTATTAGAATATTTTAGGAAACATAACAGCTTGTCCACATTAAGTATAATATGAGTATATTGCAGAAATGAAATAGTAAGTCTCATTATCGAGTAATATATATCTACATAATATACACACCACATTATCGAAAAGAAAAAATATATTGCACATTCTATGAAAAACATTACCCTAAATGACCTATATACACCACTATTTGCAATTCAGCAATTTACTCAATATACATATACATATATGCGCATGTATATGAATGAATGTAAAATAGTGGAATATCCATGCATGGCACAATAAAATTTTATTATATCTGATAAATATTACTGGCAAATTCATTCAGAGTCATGAAATGATCATTTAATGGGATCGGAAATAAATTTTTACCAGTCACAGTGATCATAATCGTACTTGAATTTTGATTGTTACCATTAAAATTAAGAGGTGTTGGAAATTTATCAAAACCATCGTAAAATTTACATTAAGTGCTAAAGGAAAAAGATGATTGTATGATGATATCAATTTTTTACGATGTGCATAATTTCTAGCTACGTTCGTGCGTCCAAATTTATTGTTGGATACTTTTCCAGGAAGAATGGACCAGTTTCTGACTTTTGACTGCTATCCCACTTCTAATTTTGTCAAAAAAGGCATTGTTAAACCGTTTGAATCGATGAAATCAAACAAAAATTAATCTGACATAGTTTTAAAGTAACTTTTAAGAATCTATTGGACATCGAAACAATGCATGACAATGTGGCTTGGGTACTTGAACTGGTAGGCAAAGTTAGATCCCGGTAGCCAAATTTGATTTTTAAATTTTTTTCTCTTCAATAATCCCCCTATGAAAACATCCAAAAACACATACCTTCTAAATCTTAGTCCCACCTTCATCACTCTTAACATTTTTTCAGTCACGGTCCGGTAAAATCTCGGATAATTTTGTGTAAAACGGTCACATAGAGCAGGGCTTTTTAAACTTTTTTCATTCGCAACCCCAAATAGAGATATATAAGTATTTTGTAAGTATTTATTGATTAGGTAACAATATATACTATATACATATAAAAATTTTTTCGCTATGACCCCAAGATTTCATGAAACGACCCCAAATGGGATCGCGACTCATAGTTTAAGAAGCCTTGACATAGACGATTACATATGATGGTTATTATTGTTTCATATTCAATAGTTAAATCAATATGCGGACATTATAAATTTCTAAAGTATTACTGAATTTATTACGAATTTTCTAACTTTACTACAGCCACTCTTTGAAAAATTATATTGAATACTTTCACATATAATTCTGTGAACCGATGAAGTACCTTTGCAGTTCGATACCGGTGCGCAGACCGACGGTTGAGAATTGTTGATATATAGATTGTGTAAATAATGTTAGAGAAATAGTGATATTTTAGAAAAATATGAGTCTGCGAAAGGACTGTTAAATTCCATTAGATATTTGTTATTCTACTCTTAATATTATATAATATTTTTTAAAAATCATCCAATATTTTCAAACATATTTTAAATATAAATGTGATACGAACTACCTACAAAATAAATTATCACATAACTTCAAGTTCTTTAAAGTTAGATAGAAACCTGCTCTATTTTACATACCTACTTTTTTTTGTACTCAATGTTTTAAAGTATGTTATATTATGAATCATTAGAATATAGTAAAAAGAGATAGATACGAACATAGAATATTCTGAAATGTATACGTATGTACATATGAAGAGTTAAAACACTGATAGAACTTCAAAAACATGGAGAATAGAAGAAAAAATATTAGCTATATTTTAACAAGTTCGAGTTGACAGTAAGGGCAATAAAAATTTTACAAGATAGTTTTACCCAGAAAAAAAAATTAAACGAAATTTCTCCGCTGTCTGAAGAAATATTGAATCAGGTATACGGTTTATAGTTAAATATAGGTACAGATAAACATTAGCTAATTATCTAGTAAGTATACTGACACTATCTTTGATGAAATAATTTAAGACATCAAATATACTGTGGACAAACTAAACAAATTGGACAAAATAATTTTTTGTTTTTATCTAATTGTTTGTATTTGTTTATTATTTTAAGTTAGTAAAATATTATGTAGCAACGTTACCAGACTTTTATATAGTTAAACTTTAGGAATTAAACAGGTATTAAGTCAGGATTTCATCGTTCAGTAGCACAATAAAGTATTTCCACAAGAGTTGCCCACAATAAATTCTCAGAATAAAATATTTTTGGTTTTTACTTAATATTAAAATTAGCCTTTTATTTGTCAATAATATAATAATTTAAACCTTTTACTTGCTGTACGAGTCAAGAAATATCAAGAATAGTTTTGTAAAAGAAAAACGATTCTGTCTCTTAAGGGGGGAGGATCCTCCAGAACTTTCAAATTTTTCATGTTTTGTTTTGCTTTAAAAGTTCATTTGAACCTTAAGGAATATATTTCTAATGTTTTAATCCCAACAGAAAGATTATCTTAGATAACGGTAAACTGCTTTTAACTCTACTTTTCAAGAACGAAAGCTTTTTAATAGCGTTTTTCTCAAAACAGTCTTTTTCCGCGCCGTGGAACATAACTTTAAAAGTTGTTAAGGTATCAACTTGAAATTTTGTACAGATATTCTTTAAGATATTGGCCTTTGCATATACCTAATATTTTGCATAAATTATTACTATAAATATTGTTTATAACAATTTGTTTATAAAAAAAAGAGAAATTTTTTCTTTTTGATTTTAAATTGTGAAAAAAATTTTCTCATCAGAAATAGGTATATGCAAAGCGTAATGACTTATTTTAATAAAATTTTTTTGCCCGATTGAATTCAGTTTATTACAAGAGGCTGGGCATTCCACGGCGCAAATTGAAGGAGTCAACCTGGAACAGCTGTAGCGCCGCCATTTTTTCTTTTTTTGCATAAAAATTTATGAGTGAATGCACCATAACATATACTATACTATACTATATAACTTCATTTGATATAATAAACGTATCCAGTTTCTTAAACAAAATTATTAAAAAAACTGTTGTCTGGAGGACCCTTTTCCCTTAAATTGTGTACAAACTGCCAGTGTCTGTTACAAAGCGGTCAAGTGCGAATAAAGCACAGGAATGACGATTTCATACGAATTTCGTTATTAGAATTACGAAATCCTAAGAGTGAGTTTATTTGAATCGTTATATTTGTTTTCTTCTATTACTTACAAGTCCATCATTTGTAAATTTTCACTGCCAACTCGTTGTTGTTGCAATATAATGGTATCTTATGTAGTAGGTACCAATGTACAGCTCATATGTAGATGTAAGAAGAGTATGAGAACACAAAATGGTAAAGTAAAGAATGATTGATGTACAAAATTACATTTTAGCATATATACATGCATGCAACAATTTCTACAATGTATATAATATAAGGTGTTTATTTTTTTATTTCTTTTTATTAAAAAATTTAAAATACTGGTTTGAAAAAGAAATGGATAAAAATAAAATTATCTTCTTTTTTTCGATACGTCTATTCTATCAATATAAAATTGCAAATCAAGCATACGCATCAAAATTTTCTCCATCAGTGCTATCCCCGGATATGTTTTGAATTTGGTGCCAGAGCGCATGACAACAAATAGTCCTTTACACAGAACACATAGAAGTAAAAGTAAATACAAAATTGTGTGGTTGATAGTAGTGATGTGGGACCGAGAAGCAGAAGTTAATCGATTAATCGACTAAAATTGTTTTTCAGATAAAATTAGTCATTAGTCGCAAATATCGAACATAGAGTAGTCGACTAATCGACTAAATTATTAGTCGAATTCATGGTAAAGTAACCTATGTAACTCTTCCAAAAATGAAGTTTTCTTTTGATTTTAATTAAATGGACTTTTAATATTTTTCTTTTAAGAAAAAGAAAGATATGAAATATCACAATGTATTAACGTTTTTAAATAAACCATATGGAAATTTTTGTTGCCGGACTAGTGATAAGTACAATAGACAGGGTTACAAAAAGAGAAAAAGAAAAAAATCAAAGACCCCAACATCAAAAAAGTGAACCCTAAGAATTTACAAAATATAAATTATACTAAACTATGTTGATAAAATGGAACATTATTTAGAATTATACCGTATGTTCTATGATACCGTATTTCGGAAAATCTGTCAGATGGCGGCACCTGTACCAGTGAATATATACATATGAATATATACATATTACAGCATTTTGAGCCGCCATATTGCAGGACGAGTTAACTCGTCTTAATCATTTAAAGAGTTAATCACATAGAAGTGAAAAATCATACAGATAGATAATTTTTTAGTTTCCATTTTTTGAAGTCCAATAAATAATTGAAAAATTGTTAAATTAGTCGTTTTTTCAGTCATTTAAAAAAAAAATTAATCATTTTAATTATTTAATCGAAGGTAAAATAATCGACTAGGTTGAAAGTTGACTACTTTCTATTCACTCGTTCAGAAGCAGTGCACCAGTAGACATCAATATTATTGATGACTGTTATGTGATTCTTGCCACTAGTCCAGTGTAGTCTACATACGTATATAGTATTATATTATGTGTTGTATACATATATATGTATACAACACAGAACAGGTCACGCACATACTTAACACATATATCACACATATACAAGCTAAACGCTGTGTTATATATATATATATATATATATATATATATATATATATATATATATATATATAACATACAGGTTTGTACATATAACATATAACATTCCTTGCCCCCTCAATATTTTTCTTGAAATCCTGCCTATGCTTATAGGAAGATAATCAGCTTAAAAAAAATCAAACTTGCCTTTGTGCTACATATTTAGAAGTTCAAATCGACGCGACAAAATACCCGGTAAGTAATCACATTTGCTATATCGATTTAGCCATAAAAAGAAATGAGCACATTCGATATTTGTACCTTGGGCTTATGGGTTATTTGAAATGGAGTTAAAAAGACCTATTAAGAGTTAGGAAATACATTACCATACAATATTACAAAACCCAAATGAAACTGCCCAAATAATACTGGACAAATTCCAAGGTGCTGAAAATTTTCTTCTGAATTTTTGGTTTTTGGGGTCCTTTAGGCCCGTAAACGTCAAAGAACTCGTGAAATTGCTTACACCCATAATAATATAAAATCATTGAATTTAGTTTTACAAAAATATTTAGATATTGTTTTATAGTAGTTTATTTTTACTTTTTTCGAATTTTCAAAAATATGTAATTAACTTTTTTCTTCTTAACATTAGTGTAATTTATAGATGGTATCTATATAATACATGAAAACACGAGGGTCTAAAGTGGTATATGATATTCTTTCATCTTTGTAAAACGGAGTAAATTGCATAACAATAATATACTTACGATATACGTTTTACGTGTTTGCTGACAGTTAATTTAATAGCCCCTACAGGGCTTTTCAAGAAACAAAGTACATAAGAAAAATATAAACTTTTGTGGTATAGTTGTGAAAGAACATGATAATTTTACATTCGTAGTCTATGTTATGTTAAAATTTATATATTTCGAAAACTCTTAAAATTTCATTCTACTTTTTAAATTATTATTTTCCTATACATCGTTATTTTTTAAGAACTCTTGTACAATAGTTTCCTGTGGATATGTGTTACTGTAATCTATAATTGCATCTGATATTAACACATAATTCAAGGTAGTAATTCTTTTTTTAGAAATATAAAATTTTTTATTTAAATAACGGATTTAATGATAAAACTAGAAGTAGCAAAATAAGTTAAACATTATGATTGTTCTCTATGTGATTTTGCACACGAATAAATAGTGTTACCATAGATAGTTATTCTAGTGTTCTATAAATTGAACCATAGCTTAAACTTTATTATTTTTAGACGTTGTCCTCCTGGTCAGTAGAAACGACGGAAACAACAATTGCTAAGAGTTTCCAAATATAAGTAGTAAACAATTATATATCATTTTTTACTACGAGTAAATAATATATATATATATATATATATATATATATATATATATATATATATATATATATATATATATATATATATATATATATATATATATATATATATGTACCTAATTATATCCGAAAATCACCAAACGGAGGCTCTTATGACAAATTAACTAAAATTTTACTTCACATACATAACATAATTAATGTGGAAAATTTATTGCGTTTTTAACAAAAAAATTTGGAAATATAATCAGAAACTATTTTTAATTGTTTTTCTTAATTAAAATCATATTGTTTGAAAAATTGTCAAACGCACTACCAATTATAGGCTACCGAACGCTTGTTCGAGTGCCACTCCAGTCCGACAATCCTCTGAGGATATGTTTGATTGATTGTCGGACTGGAGTGGTACTCGAACAAACGGTCGGTAGACTAATTGGTAAGGCGCTTGATTAGCAACCAAGAGATCCGGGTTTGAGTCCCAGCAGTAGAATAGCTGAGCGGGTTCGGGAGCACCGTAAAACTAACCAACTTGAACCCTTTTGCCAGTGTTTGAAATCGTGTAACTTTACGGTACTACACATTCCGAACTGATGAGTCATCAAACTGTATCGATGTGCAAACCTTAACCTTTGACCCGGCACGTACAGAGTACATGTATTTAAAATTTGTTGTTGACATTTGACCCCAACACTCGCTCATACTGTTAGCCTTGAAACTCCAAAGACATGAGTCATCACCAGCAACCAAATTAATTTATGTTAACCCATTATGCATCATCACAATTTACTTATAACAATTTCATTTTGTGTTAACCCATTACCAGCCAAACCTAACGCATGCGCAGACTGAATTTAAGTACACGACGCATGCGCAGACTGAATTTTAGGTTACAATTTGATAGATGGGGCACACTACCGCGTCTAAAATGTGGGGAATACCCTAACTCGGGGGTGGCCCCAAACTTTTGACGCCGTACTGTACTTAAATTTTTGGTACACTACCGTGTCAAAAGTGTGGGCCCCCCCTGACCAAAAAGGTATTCGATCACTTTTTGAAGCGTACTGTACGTGCAAACCTTGGCCCCAACACACGCTTGCCTTAATTGCGTCATCTTAAACGAACTATCACGTCAAAAAATGTGGGGAATACCCTAACTCGGGGGTGGCCGTAAACTTTTGACACCGTACTGTACTTAAATTTTTGGTACACTACCATGTCAAAAGTGCGGGCCCCCCTGAGTAAAAAGGTATCCGATCACTTTTTGAAACGTACTGTGCTTATTACGTGCAAATCTTGGCCTCACTTAACTGCGTCATCTTAAATTGGGTGCGGTCGCTAACGATAAATTTTGTCGGGGGCGCATTGTACCAAGCGCTAGATTTTAAGATTAGACTCCGGGGTCCAGATTTCTGACCGCTACTGTACTGTAAATCGAGTGTCTACTGTACTTTTCAACAAGTTTAAGCCTGTTTTCAGCAAAGTCAGCACTTTTTTAATTTGTTTATTTATATAAGTTTTAATTTTAAAAAAAATGTTTATTTAAGATTTTGATGACTCAGCAATTTTTTTGTTTGGATTTCAAATACGAAATAGTCTTCTTGGAATTTTTAATTTATGGCCTGATTGTTGAATTATAATTATAGTATGATTCATACAAGCGGGGATTTTTGTTATATTTGTTTATTTATATAATAATTTTGGATCATGTAATAATTTTAAAATTGTTTATTTAAGATTGGGAGGCCGCTAAATTTTGTGGGGGCACTGTACCAAGCGCTACCGCAAAACTAACTTCAGACTCCAGGGTCCAGATGTCTGACCGCTACTGTACTGCCGGAAATTTGGGTGTCAACTGTAACTCAGGGGTTTTTGTGTATATTTAACCTTGGAAAATTCCAGGAATTTTTATCAGTTTTAACATAAACAAACAACTAATAATTAAATGTTTGTTTTAGCTGAATTATGATCGTAAGACTCATATAAGGAGTTTTTTTGGTATAAGAAAGATGACGTCATGGAATATTAATGAGTTAAAAAATTGTTTAGTAAAAAATATCAACCATTGTAGGCCTCAAGCAAGAAATTATTTTTATCAGTTTTAATACTTTAACATTTAACCTACAGTGACCAATTTTTTAGTTAACTAACAGAAGTTCTTGAAATTTTAACAAGTTACAAAAAATATTACTTCTTATGGTGCACAACATTTTTGAATTTGACTGTAGCACAAAACTGTTTCTATATCAAACGAAAATTATCTGAAATAATTCAGTATGTACATATGTATAGACTCTGTATATTAAAAATATTTTATGTATACACTCTGTATATTGAGAATAAGAAAGAAAATTTGTATATAATTTTAATTTTTATGAATACTAGTAAACGAATTGTATAGCCATTTATGAATAAGTATTAAATCTAATTATAAAATATAAATATTGCAAAAAATTTGTTTAATCAGCAAAATCAATGTATATCATTTTAATACTGATACATATTCATATTAGGGTATAATAGTATTGTATTTAACATTTTTAAACAGAATAAAAGTTCAATTTTTGGTTTTAAATTACTATAAGTTAAACACGTCGCTTAATATAAAAAAGATAACAGCATTGAGTTTTACTAAATTTTTAAGTCTGTAAAATCAAAATTTTTTATTTACTAGACTAGAACATTTTGAATTTGCTACTCTATCATTAACATACAAATAATATCATGTATATATAACGGGTGTATATTTAGTATTTTTAGTAAATATTTTAGTATACAGGGTGTATCATGAAATATGCTTTTCAATTAGAACAATAAATTTCATAAGATTTTTGTTAATACTCTTATAGGTTAACGAAAGAAACTTTTTGCTGTAAAAAATAGGGGAATGAAGGGTAATAATTAAATAAAACGCACATATTTTTTTTTTTTTAATTTTATTTATAGAATATGTATACAAAAAATTAAATTGCTTAAATCTATATATTACTTAAAATCTATTTATTTTCCATATAAAAATTTTTTAAAAGAATACAATTTTCTAATGAACAAATTTTATCTGAATGAAGCATACAGCGTCTTGAATAATATTCATCTCGCAGAATGGAAATCTTCGGTACATCAAATATTTCTTCCAAATTCAAAATCCACGGCTGGTTTTCGGTACCATCAAACAAACTTGATATCCATTTCTTCTTTTCACCACCCTTGACGTATATAACATCATACTTCTTTAATATAGGTTTCAATATGGTATGAAGTTTTTTGTATGGAATAAATCCATACGACCAAGGTATCCCATGCCAATTTCGGTAAAGCCAACTGGCTACTCGTTGATATTTCTTCGGCAACTCGTTGAAATCAAACGGTGCGTCGAATATAAGATGTAATATATCATCCGAATTTTCTGCAGCAATACCAACTTCTTTAAAATAAAATTCGTTGTTAGCTCCTTGATAGCCTTGTATGTCAAGAAACGCCATTTTTTACCGCCACCGTAGAACTGAAATTATTCACACAATCCACAACTTTATATAGAATAATTAAAAGTGGTGGGGGTAGTTAGTTAATTTGTGGAACGTATTCGAAAATGGCTATTAATAGCTATTGCTAGTTTACCATCAAATTACAAACTGTTAATAATATTTAGCACATTTGTGAGTACCAGGTTCTTTTCACTTTAAGACCTAGTGATTTAAGGAATGCTAAATTTTCAGGTGAAATGTGTTGTTGCTCAAAAGTTTTACGTTTAATGATCTTAGGTTTCGAAAGTCCTTTGCTAGGTTCTCTAGCGGTGGACTGCGCTGAATTGTAAATTAACATGGTTCCAAAATGTAATTGTTTTACCACGAAAGTATAATTTTCAACGAAAGAGATGTTAACTCTTTGACAACCACCGGTAAATAGATAATATTTTATGTAAGTTCAACTATTTTATACCCTTCAACCATGATAAGGTGTATAAGCTTGAGTATAACTCAGCAAATTATATAGCGGTGGTGACGTAACACACAAATGCGGTGGTTGTGTTGCGTTTGTGGCGGTGGCGGTGTTTGTGTGGCGGTTGTGTGGTGGTGGCGGTAGTGTTTGTGTGACGGTGGCGGTGGTGTTTGTGTGGTGGCGGCGGTGGTGTTTGTGTGGCGGTGGTATTTGTATGGTGGTTTCGGTGGTTGTGTGGTGGTTGTGGGGGTGGCGGGGTAGCAGCGGTGTTTGCGGCTGACGTGCACAACTTTATCATTAATTCAATCGAAGCAGCAATTTACTGTAGACAATAAATCGGTGGTGACATCTCGCGGTGTTTGTTGAACGCAATATCTAAATTAATCATCATCATAATCGCTAGCATCTTCTTTATCAGTTGCATCCAGATAATCACCTAGTGGCTCAATAACATCAACCTTTTGAAGTTCACGAAGTATAGAGAATATTTCTTGACCAACAGTAGTTTCTCTTAAAGCATCTAACTCTTCGATTGAAGCTTCACTATCGTCAACGTTAAACAATATGTTTTTATTTTCCTCTAAACTCCGAATAATATTGAGTATTTTTTCACCAGTCTCTGAAGTCTCATATAAACGTCGTAATTCATCTATTAAAGTATTAGGATTATGCCAGTATTTTATTTTTTTCGATTGCCCATTAGCATTTTCCGAGTCGTTGTATTTGATACGCTTAGCAAGTAGTTCTTGATCCGTTGAATTGACTGGACGTTTTATTGCTATTCGTTCATTAGAATCCTCACTTTTATTTTGAGTTTCTTTGATTAATAAAATATCCAAAAGAGTTTGCAGAGCTGTAGTTAACTTGGGAATGATAACAGTTCCACTATCAGAAGTGGTTAAAACCCTGTTATTAGACTCATCGCTGGGTGTGTAAACATTATTTTGATTTATTAAATTATTAAAAGTGGTTAAAAAAACCCTGTTATTAGACTCATCGCTGGGCGTGTAAACACTATTTTGATTTCTTAAATTATTAAATTTAGTTTGAATTGCTTTTGATGCAGCTTTAATTCTTTGTTCAAGTGGATTGACCCTTTCTTCAACTTTATTGTTTAGAAATTCATCATCAACATCATTCCTCCCGGTATCATAACTAGATAAGTCATCGGCCGTGTCTAATGTTTGTCTTTTTAGCGGATCAAGAGAGTAACTATTTTCAAACCTTTTTGGTGAAAATTCCCGCATATGTGTATTTCTTATATGAGGTGAAAGAGAATCTTTCCGGGAGAAGCTTTTATAGCACCGCGTACACTCGAACATTATAATAGCTGTGTAAAGCTCAACTAGTCTTACAAGATTAATTCAGAATTGTGTTAGCGATTACTTATATACTCCACCACCACCACCGCCGCCGCCACCACCACCACCACCACCGCCACCACCGCCGCCGCCACCACCACCACCACCGCCACCGCCACCGCAACCACCACATTGCTCATTTTACTCCATGGAGTAGCGGTTGACATTCAGCTTACACATTTTGCCTCCATTACGCTCTTTCGATTCGGAAATTAGTTTAGAAAAATGAATGAAAAGCTATATGCAAGTGTCAGGTGACTCAACACCAACATTAACATACTTGCTTCTGAATATAGGCAATTACATTGCATTGTCAAGTGGCTCCATACCTACTAAGGGTCTTATCATTATTCAAGATATAATTTGGGAGGTTCTAGTGTGTTGTAAAATAAGAACAATATAAAAATTTATACGTAAAATAATTTATTTTTTAATGAAATATACGTTTACAGCATTAAAATTAAAAAGTAAATCAATTCATTTTCACATCTGACAGTTTCCTTAAGCTTACACCAAACATCATACATGTGATAGCTACTTGCTAAATTCCACAATATGTAAAAAACCACTAGAATCAGTTCCTTTATATGTAATAAAATATTGTCCTGTACGTAAACATTGCATGGTCTGCTCATCCAAATCCGTGAATCGTTTTGGAAGGAACACTTGAGCATCTGCAAGTTCCACCGCAACCGCTGGCCCATATCGAGTTTCCATGCGTCGTACATCAAGAATTTTCCACGTTTCATACGGTTTGAGTGTAGATAGTGATTTGAATGGTTTACCAGCACCAAGTTTATTCAACTTCTCCAAAACCGGATCCATTGTTGTATCAGTGGCAGTAAAAGTGGTCCACAGATCACTTATACTTAACTCAACACCGTGTTGTTCAGACATTTTGCCAATACACTGCCAATTTCTATTACAGCACGTCGCTTAAATAAATTATGAGTTGCCACCACAAAAACCACCACCACCACCACCACCCCAACACAACTACAAAATTTGAGTTGCTCATTTTACCCCACCGGTATGTTTATTCCCACACAGCTACAAATTAAGTTACTCTAAAGCAACCACACCTTCATATGATCAGTGTTTATACACCACAACCAATGGAAAATATCAAATAAACATTAACATTTATTTAGTAATAAGGTATAATGCATATTTTGAGTATTCAACAAAAACTTTAATACTGATTAATAGGTATTGGTCAATTCCACTGTTACTCAAAATATACGTTATACCTCATTACTAAATAAATGCTAATGTTTGTTTTAACAACCGTGGAATTGGTCAATACTTATGATGTGGCAATCAGGTGATTGATTTTACTAAATTATTCGCAATTGCAGCGGCTTTTACATGTGGGACAGTTTACATAATTACAAAAACAGTTTGGAAATGGCATCATACATCGTTTACAACACATGCAAATTCGTTTTTCGTTTCGACACCTATCACAATACTCGGGGAAGGAACACTTACACTGTGGTGGTTGAAATTTACAAATACCACAAATCGGCATGTTGTTTTTGTTTACTTTCTGGAACTTAACCAACAAATGACATCCGGTTAATAATTCAGTTGTATTTATAGTATTTTGACTGAAACCAAATAATCTAATATTTTATAAAAAATCGATATTTAATCGATATTAACCAATTCCACTGTTACACAAAATATCCATTATGCCTCATTACATCGCTGGTCATTGCCTTATAAATAAATGTTTACGTTGGTTTGAGCAACCGTGGAATTGGTCAATATGTATTATGTGGCAATCAGATGATTGATTTTACTAAATTATTTGCAATTGCAGCGGCCTTTGCATGTGGTACAGTTTATATAATTGCAAACACAGTTTGGAAATGGCATCATACATCGTTTACAACACATGCAAATTCGTTTTTCATTTCGACACCTATCACAGTACTCGTAGAAGGCACACTTACACTGTGACGGTTGAAATTTACAAATACCACAAATCGGCATGTTGCTGTTGTTGTTTACCTTCTGGAACTTAACCAACAAGTGACATCCGGTTAGTAATTCAGTTGTATTTATAGTATTTTGTAACCGAAATTTTCCAATATTTTATCTAAAATCGATATCTAATAATCTTCCAGCATAAGAGCAGGGAAGAGGAACGTCACCAGATTGATTAATTTAGATATTGCGTTCAACAAACACCGCGAGATGTCACCACCGATTTATTGTCTACAGTAAATTGCTGCTTCGATTGAATTAATGATAAAGTTGTGCACGTCAGCCGCAAACACCGCTGCTACCCCGCCACCCCCACAACCACCACACAACCACCGAAACCACCATACAAATACCACCGCCACACAAACACCACCGCCGCCACCACACAAACACCACCGCCACCGTCACACAAACACTACCGCCACCACCACACAACCGCCACACAAACACCGCCACCGCCACAAACGCAACACAACCACCGCATTTGTGTGTTACGTCACCACCGCTATATAATTTGCTGAGTTATACTCAAGCTTATACACCTTATCATGGTTGAAGGGTATAAAATAGTTGAACTTACATAAAATATTATCTATTTACCGGTGGTTGTCAAAGAGTTAACATCTCTTTCGTTGAAAATTATACTTTCGTGGTAAAACAATTACATTTTGGAACCATGTTAATTTACAATTCAGCGCAGTCCACCGCTAGAGAACCTAGCAAAGGACTTTCGAAACCTAAGATCATTAAACGTAAAACTTTTGAGCAACAACACATTTCACCTGAAAATTTAGCATTCCTTAAATCACTAGGTCTTAAAGTGAAAAGAACCTGGTACTCACAAATGTGCTAAATATTATTAACAGTTTGTAATTTGATGGTAAACTAGCAATAGCTATTAATAGCCATTTTCGAATACGTTCCACAAATTAACTAACTACCCCCACCACTTTTAATTATTCTATATAAAGTTGTGGATTGTGTGAATAATTTCAGTTCTACGGTGGCGGTAAAAAATGGCGTTTCTTGACATACAAGGCTATCAAGGAGCTAACAACGAATTTTATTTTAAAGAAGTTGGTATTGCTGCAGAAAATTCGGATGATATATTACATCTTATATTCGACGCACCGTTTGATTTCAACGAGTTGCCGAAGAAATATCAACGAGTAGCCAGTTGGCTTTACCGAAATTGGCATGGGATACCTTGGTCGTATGGATTTATTCCATACAAAAAACTTCATACCATATTGAAACCTATATTAAAGAAGTATGATGTTATATACGTCAAGGGTGGTGAAAAGAAGAAATGGATATCAAGTTTGTTTGATGGTACCGAAAACCAGCCGTGGATTTTGAATTTGGAAGAAATATTTGATGTACCGAAGATTTCCATTCTGCGAGATGAATATTATTCAAGACGCTGTATGCTTCATTCAGATAAAATTTGTTCATTAGAAAATTGTATTCTTTTAAAAAATTTTTATATGGAAAATAAATAGATTTTAAGTAATATATAGATTTAAGCAATTTAATTTTTTGTATACATATTCTATAAATAAAATTAAAAAAAAAAAAAAAAAAAATATGTGCGTTTTATTTAATTATTACCCTTCATTCCCCTATTTTTTACAGCAAAAAGTTTCTTTCGTTAACCTATAAGAGTATTAACAAAAATCTTATGAAATTTATTGTTCTAATTGAAAAGCATATTTCATGATACACCCTGTATACTAAAATATTTACTAAAAATACTAAATATACACCCGTTATATATACATGATATTATTTGTATGTTAATGATAGAGTAGCAAATTCAAAATGTTCTAGTCTAGTAAATAAAAAATTTTGATTTTACAGACTTAAAAATTTAGTAAAACTCAATGCTGTTATCTTTTTTATATTAAGCGACGTGTTTAACTTATAGTAATTTAAAACCAAAAATTGAACTTTTATTCTGTTTAAAAATGTTAAATACAATACTATTATACCCTAATATGAATATGTATCAGTATTAAAATGATATACATTGATTTTGCTGATTAAACAAATTTTTTGCAATATTTATATTTTATAATTAGATTTAATACTTATTCATAAATGGCTATACAATTCGTTTACTAGTATTCATAAAAATTAAAATTATATACAAATTTTCTTTCTTATTCTCAATATACAGAGTGTATACATAAAATATTTTTAATATACAGAGTCTATACATATGTACATACTGAATTATTTCAGATAATTTTCGTTTGATATAGAAACAGTTTTGTGCTACAGTCAAATTCAAAAATGTTGTGCACCATAAGAAGTAATATTTTTTGTAACTTGTTAAAATTTCAAGAACTTCTGTTAGTTAACTAAAAAATTGGTCACTGTAGGTTAAATGTTAAAGTATTAAAACTGATAAAAATAATTTCTTGCTTGAGGCCTACAATGGTTGATATTTTTTACTAAACAATTTTTTAACTCATTAATATTCCATGACGTCATCTTTCTTATACCAAAAAAACTCCTTATATGAGTCTTACGATCATAATTCAGCTAAAACAAACATTTAATTATTAGTTGTTTGTTTATGTTAAAACTGATAAAAATTCCTGGAATTTTCCAAGGTTAAATATACACAAAAACCCCTGAGTTACAGTTGACACCCAAATTTCCGGCAGTACAGTAGCGGTCAGACATCTGGACCCTGGAGTCTGAAGTTAGTTTTGCGGTAGCGCTTGGTACAGTGCCCCCACAAAATTTAGCGGCCTCCCAATCTTAAATAAACAATTTTAAAATTATTACATGATCCAAAATTATTATATAAATAAACAAATATAACAAAAATCCCCGCTTGTATGAATCATACTATAATTATAATTCAACAATCAGGCCATAAATTAAAAATTCCAAGAAGACTATTTCGTATTTGAAATCCAAACAAAAAAATTGCTGAGTCATCAAAATCTTAAATAAACATTTTTTTTAAAATTAAAACTTATATAAATAAACAAATTAAAAAAGTGCTGACTTTGCTGAAAACAGGCTTAAACTTGTTGAAAAGTACAGTAGACACTCGATTTACAGTACAGTAGCGGTCAGAAATCTGGACCCCGGAGTCTAATCTTAAAATCTAGCGCTTGGTACAGTGCGCCCCCGACAAAATTTATCGTTAGCGACCGCACCCAATTTAAGATGACGCAGTTAAGTGAGGCCAAGATTTGCACGTAATAAGCACAGTACGTTTCAAAAAGTGATCGGATACCTTTTTACTCAGGGGGGCCCGCACTTTTGACATGGTAGTGTACCAAAAATTTAAGTACAGTACGGTGTCAAAAGTTTACGGCCACCCCCGAGTTAGGGTATTCCCCACATTTTTTGACGTGATAGTTCGTTTAAGATGACGCAATTAAGGCAAGCGTGTGTTGGGGCCAAGGTTTGCACGTACAGTACGCTTCAAAAAGTGATCGAATACCTTTTTGGTCAGGGGGGGCCCACACTTTTGACACGGTAGTGTACCAAAAATTTAAGTACAGTACGGCGTCAAAAGTTTGGGGCCACCCCCGAGTTAGGGTATTCCCCACATTTTAGACGCGGTAGTGTGCCCCATCTATCAAATTGTAACCTAAAATTCAGTCTGCGCATGCGTCGTGTACTTAAATTCAGTCTGCGCATGCGTTAGGTTTGGCTGGTAATGGGTTAACACAAAATGAAATTGTTATAAGTAAATTGTGATGATGCATAATGGGTTAACATAAATTAATTTGGTTGCTGGTGATGACTCATGTCTTTGGAGTTTCAAGGCTAACAGTATGAGCGAGTGTTGGGGTCAAATGTCAACAACAAATTTTAAATACATGTACTCTGTACGTGCCGGGTCAAAGGTTAAGGTTTGCACATCGATACAGTTTGATGACTCATCAGTTCGGAATGTGTAGTACCGTAAAGTTACACGATTTCAAACACTGGCAAAAGGGTTCAAGTTGGTTAGTTTTACGGTGCTCCCGTATCGGCCTAGCCATTCTACTCCCAGCCGATCCAGTATGACAATTTTTTAAACACTATGTGAATTTTAATTAAGATAATGAATTGGTCATACATGCCAAAGTAAATCGAGTGTTTCAAGTATCAGCTAAATCTGTACATTAAAGTGAACATATGAATTGGTGTATGACTGTATAAATACAAACAAAAGTTCGCCACACATTAATGATGTTTCACAGTCACTCGATAACATTTGAAATTAAAAAAAATTGTTTTTCTTGTTCATTTAAGTCTGCTATCGATGCTAGACTAGTTTTCATCAGTCAAAAGATCAGCTTTATAGTTAACATTATTTTTTTTTTAAGTTCTACTCTTTTACTATTTATCAAATATGAATAATTTATTTCAGAGATTCTCAAAGTACGGACCGCAAAAAATATTTGAGGGATTGCAGAAAGAATTCAACGGCAGCAACGAACAAACGGCTATCTGCAAATCTTGTGTTATGGGACTCAAAATCAATCCGTGTGTATTTCATTACTTCGTGAAAAATAGGTGTAGTTGCTTTTATATACGCGAGACAACATTAATGATAGTACTAATACTGAACTTAATTGTAAAGAAAAGTGAAATTTCGCGAAAATGCAGTTGTCCTTTTGTTCGTTGCTGCTGTCGAATTGATTACAGATCACATATCCATTTTCACAGATTTCTAAACATTTAGGATACGTCCTTTTAAATTTTTAAGTGCAAAAGGGGATCACGGACAAAGAAGTTCAAGAACTACTGATTTATTTAACTTATATGTGATTGCAGCTCTACAATAGCTCTAAGGATATCTCTTCCGCAGAAGCTAAATTTTATCCGCTGTTATTCTGTTCCACAATCTTAATCAAATAAATAAGAGATACTAAAGAAAATATATATAAAGAAAATAAAATTTCTTTGGCAAACACAGATACTAAATAAAAGATAAAAATATCTATGAAAACAAAAAGATTTCTTTATTAACAAACATGTTTTTATAAAATTTACAAGTACCCGAAAATATTTTGAGAAAATGAATACTTACTCAATAATAATAAATTCTTCGAATGGGAAATCGAAAAATAAAGAACGGTGCCAACCGTTGTTGGTTGTCTATTGTTTTACCTACCTCATTTTATATCTTCTGAATTTTTTTTCTGAAGTGAATTGTTTTAACAATGGACACGCTTTCTGCTTGGCTTACATAAGTAGGTTATTGAAAAATTATATCAAAAACAGATGGCGCGATATTGTATATTGAACGAGGCTCAAATTGAGTTTCAATGAGTAAAATAAGTGTATATACTTATATAAGAGCAACAAATGGTGCCACGTTTATTCAAGTAACGGAAAGAATAACTCATTAACACAAAGATTTTCAACATCGAGGGAAAATACAAATAAATTAAGGGAAAAAAATTAAAAAGAAAACCTCTCAAATACCTATCTACCTACAATTCAAGTACATTTCAACAAAAATTTAATTCATCATTTATTTAATGAAATACGATGGTTCGAGATATACAGGTATTAACAATGGAAAATAATATTCAGTTTTTCCAGAGCAAGGTTTGAATTGGTTTAATTGTGTAATAACAAAACTTAATGAGCAATCAAAAACCTAATGCGTAAATATCTCAAAAAATATAAAAATTTTAGTCATTAACTTCCGATTCTCAACTGCTACAAGAATAAATCTTTAGGATAAAAGGCTTTGTAGTCAGGGATATAAAAAGCAGGGACATAATGAAAAAAAAAATTACAAGAGCTTCTAATCTAAATTTATTAATTTAAAAATAGTAGACGTAAAGGCGAACATATCTCTTTCTTAAACTCTAGTAGAAGAATTATGGTTTTGGGTAACAACAGTGACGAAGTTTGAAATTGGAGGAAAAATGATAAAAAATGAAATATACCCGTATTCAGAGCTCAATGAATCTGAACTCGGGTATACATTCAATATTTAATAAGCATAGTTGGATACTTGAAAATATACCCACTAAAAACGCTGAGCTCGGGTATATTTTCAAACTCAATATTTAATAAGAATAGTATGAAAAACATACCCAGTTTCCATTTATTGGTAAACAAATGGTTCAATCAAGTAGTTAAAGGAAAACAGCATTGTGACGCCGCAAAAAAATTGACAATTTTAGCGAATTTTTTTTGCAAATGTGAGTGAATATATGAGGGTCGAATTAAAAAGACTTTAATGAGTATCCATTTGTTCATATAAAATTTTATAGAATAATATTAAATACAGTAGAGCACCAGTTTTGTCAAGAAAAAGTGGTCTCCAAAAGTGCTGCTTTTTGACCAGGGGCGATTCAGAAATATCGAAGATTATGTTCTGAATTAAAATTGTTTTTTTAAATGTTAATAAAAGAAAAAAAGAAGTGAAGAATTTAAAAATTATTTATCTCAGAAAATATATTTTCATTTGTCTTTTTATTAATTTGCTTTGAAATGATTTTGTTTACATTTTACGTATGATAAAAACCGCCACAGAACAGAATACATATAGAATAACATTCTATGTACAATAATTAAAATCCACATTCCCACGCTTTGAGGTCTGTTGTTGTTTGTCACTACCATTAACGGTAGATTTATTTGTTTCTTTTTATAAAATCATGCGTCATGGTTTATTGCACATGGATTTAATATTTATGTACACTCTAAGAAAAAAGGGTCAAAAACGTGTAAAATAACTTAAATTTAGAGCAAAATTACTCCTCGCTCTGAAAATATGCACTATTATTTGTGTAATATGAAAAAATTGGTGTATTTTTATATAATTTGTGTATAATTACTGTTTTTTTTTAACATTACACAAATAAAGGTGTAACTTTGGATTTTTACAACGCTTTTGGTTTACTTTTACACCATTAAATAGCAAAACCCATGCGCGCGCATATGATTTTGTGTATTTTAAAATTATCTGTTATTGAATTGCTGTAATATTTATACGTACATAAGTAATATTCTTAAAGGTTAAAAATTATGTGTTCAAATTAGCTGAATTAAACAAAAGTATTTTTTGATAGGATATAATATATAGTTAATATAATTACAACGTGTATGATAAATTAATCTTTAAATATGTTACAAAAACAGTGTTATAGCGGTGTACTGATGTTTTGTTTTTTTTATATGCATTGTGTAAAATGGATTCTGGAATAATGTGCAAAGAATACTGTAATATAAATTTGTTTGTTTCCAAAATGCTGTCCTGATGATACATTTAAAATATTTCAGGTAAGTTAATTTTTTTAATTTTGCTTCATACAAATAGTTATGTAATTTGATAAAAGTTTATTTTACAATTTGACTAATAATTTATTTTGTGGGGCTCTCAATTTCTGTGAAAATTAAAACATTATCTACAATTCAGATATCTTTTAACACACTGACAGGGGGTAATAATGTCACAATAGATCGTTCTGAAGTTAGACTATCGTATGTAAGGTTTTTATTAGGTTTCGTTATTTTAGCTGAGGTTATGTAATTTTCGGTATCGATAATTTTCGATAAGGAAAACTATAATATCCATTAAAAAACAAACCTAATAAAGACCTTACATATGATAGTCCAACTTCAGAACCACTTATTGTGACATTATTTTACCCACTATCAGTGTGTTAATAGCAAAAATTAGTGTATATAAACTAGTATGTAATTTAAGAGGGTGACTCACCCCCTCTCCAATGTTGCTCAAACTCAATTTTGAATTCGAGAATTTCATTTCTACGTTATTCTAATTGTCTTAAGCTATTTTCCATGAAGAACTCCTTGAAATACCCAAATTGTACGACTATTCGACAGAGTCACCCTCTAGTTAACTACCCCTAGACTTAATATTAGGGCATTGAGCAAAAACAGGTCAATTAGATTTTTTGACGTAGATTTCAAATCTGTAAACAAAATTTTTATATTGTTTATTTTTCACCCCCTTTTTGCAAAATTAACCCCCAAATTTTAACCCCCAACCACTCCTGTTGATGTAATATGAACAAACTGCATAGCAATAGATAGCTCTTTAAAAAAGAGCAATATCGCCAATTTAAACTTTTTCTCTATCTCTTACTGTTTTCGAGATATTTGAAAAATTAAATTTTTACCCCAATTTTTGGAGGGCGATTTCACCCCTTCAAACCGTTTTTCCGCAGATAAAAAAAAATACGTGTCCCTTAGTTTTTAGTATTCTACAATATATTTAAGTTTCATCGAAATCGATAGGTCCGGCCTCGGGACCTTTACTTGTTAGTGCGTGTCAAGAACACGCACTTAACGAATTTTTTTTTTTTTTTGCTTTACAGTAATATAAATTCATAACAGGTTTAAATTGAAACGACGCGACGTATGGAAATCGAGTTTTTTAAGTAATAATAACAATGGTAATAATAATAATGGAATTTAACGTTCGTTTTTTAGACAATGGTATGTAACGGACGTCACTCACATCATTATTTCTCAACTTTTTCATGATGATATGGGCGGAGAACAAGAAAAGCGGTATAAAGATTTGGCAGGTGTCTGTTTGCAACCATCTTCTTAAGGACGATGTCGATATTCATCTGGAATTACGATGCGAAATAGCAGAAAACTTTCACCAGCATATAACCGGTTACGGAATTCAAACCCTCAGTCTACCAGTTCGGAAGTGCCAGTGCCTAAGCACGCCGGGTTACTTTGCTGGTGAGTTTTTTAATCAAAAATTTAATATCTGTACATTCATTAAAATAACCTAAAAGTAATTGTGTAGCAAAAACGAAATTTTTTTAATTTTAAATTGCTGTGAAATACCTAGTTATTGAAAAAAGAAAAAATAAATAAGCAAAAATGGTTATAAAATTAAGTAACCCTTATTTTCTGATTTGTTTAGAAATCGAAATTGGTGAAGACATCTGTGAAACCGTAGCATACATTTTCCCTGAAGTTCTAGTAATTGCAAGAGTCAGCAGAATATTGGGCGGAGGACAGGAAAAGCGGTATAAGGATTTGGTAGGTGTCTGTTTGCAACCATCTTTTTAAGGACGATGCCGATATTCATCTGGAATTGCGATGGGAAATAGCAGAAAACTTTTACCAGCATATAACCGGTAACGGAATTCAAACCCTGAGTCTACCAGTTCGGAAGTGCCAGTGCCTAAGCACGCCGGGTTACTTTGCTGGTGAGTTTTTTAATCGAAAATCTAATATCTGTACATTCATTAAAATAACCTAGAAGTAATTGTGTAGCAAAAACGAAATTTTCTTAATTTTAAATTGCTGTGAAATATTTATTGAAAAAAGATAAATAAAATAAATAAACAAAAATGGTTATAAAATTAAGTAATCCTTATTTTTTGATTTGTTTAGAAAAAGGAATTGGTGAAGACATATGTGAAACCGCAGCCTACATTTTCCCTGAAGTTCTAGTAATGGCAAGAGTCAGCAGAATATTGGGCGGAGGACAAGAAAAGCGGTATAAGGATTTGGTAGGTGTCTGTTTGCAACCATCTTCTTGAGGATAATGTCGATATTCATCTGGAATTATGATGGGAAATAGCAGAAAACTTTCGCCAGCATATAACCGGCTACGGAATTCAAACCCTCCGTCTACCAGTTCGGAAGTGCCAGTGCCATAAGCACGCCGGGTCACTTTGCTGGTGAGTTTTTTAATCAAAAATCTAATATCTGTACATTCATTAAAATAGCCTAGAAGTAATTTTGTAGCGAAAGCGAAATTTTCTTAATTTTAAATTGCTGTGAAATAGTTATTAAAAAAAGAAAAAAATAATAATCAAAAATGGTTATAAAATTAAGTAACCCTTATTTTCTGATTTGTTTAGAAACTGGAATTGGTGAAGACATCTATGAAAGCACAGCATGCATTTTCTGCGAAGTTCTAAGAATGGCAAGAGTCAGCAGAATATTGTTTTTCTTATATTTAAGTATTGTTTAGTTAATTTTCTTAAACTATATTTTTGATATGATGTAACTACAATTTTAATCCATAAGTTTTTAATATTATCATTGTAATCTAATTACAATTAAATTTTTTATAAGATATTGCTTAAATAATTGTGTCTGCAAAACGTAAGCATTGTAAAAAAAAGTCATATCTCAAAATTTTGACCAGTTTAATTGGCAGTTACAATGCAAAATAAAGATTACTTATGTTCATGAAAGCAAGTAAACGTTCATAATAAAACTTTTATAATCTTACTTTTTTGGAGTGTTTATTTTAAAATTTACCAAAAGAATTATTATTTTATCATACGACACACTTATATAGAAATTTAGACATAATAAGCAAAATATTTAACATCTCGAATCTTTTTGTATATAATTCCAAATTATTCTATACGTCATATTATTATAAATATTTATGTAAAAAAACCATCAATAATCTTTTTTGATTCGTTATTTTCAATTAAGTTGAATCAGTTTATTTTTTTCAGCACAATTGAATCACTCATACTGATTCAGTTGAATTGAATCAGAATGAGTGATTCAGTTGGATTAATATTACACTTTTCTGGGTGTAAACATTACTATATAAGTGTGTAAAATTACATTTTCAGGTGTACAGGCGTGGTTTAAAAATACATTAATATGATGTAATTTTACGTTTAACTGCGCACTATTGCGAACTGAATGTATAAAATTACATCTTGTTGTGTAGTTAATACACAAATAAAACGTAATCTATTACACACCTGGACCGTAATTTTACGTACGACATGTGTAAAACTACACATATGAGTGAGTAATAATTACACCATGATGGTGTATTTTTCACCTTCGTACATTACGGTTTGTAATGTTACTGTCATTATAGAAGGCATTTAATTGCCTCCTATAATAGTAGTAAAACGGTACATTTTTTTCTTAGAGTGTACTTGACATTTTTGATGCAACTTTCCAAAAGTGATGTTAACTAATTAGATGCTCTCAAAAAACTTCCAAAACTGATGTATCCATTATCGGTGCTATACTGTATTTGCAACTTAATAATTAGTCCAGGCAGTATCGGCGCATGAGTACCGAAAATTATTCCACCTTTAACTCTTTACTGTCACACCTTATATTCCTTACTCTTTAGGAATTCACTAAAATTTTGTGTTTCAGATCACCGAATGAGTCGGAATCACATCAATCAGGGGGTAGCTTCTTTTGAGTCCTTACTTTCTCTCAATTTTTATTTTTTTTAACTTTTTAAATGTTAATAAAACTGATAACAAAACCCATAGCAAAAATGTTTAAGGTTCTTTATTTATTACGTCTAAAGAAACACCTAAAATTTGGCCGTCTGGACTAAAATACCCTCTTAATGACTATAATGGGTTAGAGGGATTATATATATTTATTTTAATTTACTCATTCTAAAAAAATATCGCTTGTAATAAGTAGGTATTTTTGTTGATTCAATTGAACAATTGATTTCTACAAAAGCGCCAGAATTCACGGAAACATAAGGATTTTGTGGTTTTGTTTTGAAATCCTAAAAAAAAGTTAAGTTACAAGATTAATGACTAATGTACGTGATGATTCCCGACTATAAAACAAAGGAATTGTTACTGTACGTCTTCGTGAATAATTTATTAAACGGCTAAAAGTTGTAAAGAACGGCTTTGCTGAATAATATCTGAGATTGTCGTAGGCACTTTTCTCAAAAATTAAAACCTAGAAAATTCGCTTAGGAACGCAGAATACTGCGATGGTGAGCATTTATTTTTAATAATGAATGGCAAAGATAAACTTTTCAACATCATCGCTGAATGCTTACACCCACTCTAATATAATAATTATAATAAAACAATATAACAACTTTGCAGAAAACTAACAAAAATATTTACTCAAATACTCATCATGTTGTTTCTACTGTTCTAATTAATATACTTTCCAAACCAATCCATTCGCGAGCAACACTTCACCCCGCGCCACTTTCCGCAACTTTTACCCCTTTCATTTACAAGTGGTAAATGATTTATTTTATACATAATATTAAAATATTGATGGGGGTGTGTGTAGTACAGAGACGGCGATTGATAATAATGAAATGGGTAACATTGTATTATTATTATTATTGAGGGGTATGAGTGCCGGAACGAGTATGAGATGAGTGTTTATTTATTATGTGAATTGTTTTCTATTAATAAAGCCAAACGAGCTCATTTTACCACGCCAACTATTTATTTAAATTATAAAATTTACGCTTGTTGATTTTTGCTAACATAATGATTCCGAAATTAATAATAATAATAATAATAATAATAATAATAATAATAATAATAATAATAATAATTAATAATGTCGATGCAAATAATAAAAGTTTCATATATAGGCAGTGCCGAATTACCGGCTGGGCATAAAGTGCTTAGGGACGGCAGACTTTAGAGGACGACAGTGCTTAGAGGCGGCTAAGTAAAAAGATGTTAACCATAAAAAAATTTTAATAAAAAAAAAACTCTATATAAGTACATCCAATGTTCAACAAAGTGAAACGTTGTCTACTATTACGACAGTGTTTTTTGCTGTTTGTTAGAGGTTTTTGTTATATCTTTTTGCCTTGTTGTCGACCGAAATCGAAAATTAACCTGAACATTTTATTTAATAAAAAAAATACAAAACAATGTTTCTCTAACTCCATCAAGTTTATTGAACTGAGCTGCTTTTGTCATAGCCCACGGCAACTCAATTAAGTTTAAATATTATTTCATTAATTACTTAAAAAATACAGAGTGTTAGTGAATAAGTGCGAAAGATTTTAAGGCGATTGCTGAGGTTCTTTTATGTAAAAAAGTTCATATAAACCCAAGTCCAAAAACGCTTTGTTTCCAAGATACAGGGTGTTCATTTTCTCGTTTTTTTTTAGTATTTTACTAAATATTTCAAAACCGTTTTCAGATATTGACACAAAATCTGGGGCACGTTATGACAAAATAAATACCCATATTATGAAGTAGACAGAATATTTTCACTCAAACCAGTGGCGTACGTACAGCCATGTGATGACATATTTTTGAAGAAAAAAAGGCACGCCAATGATTTTTTCCAATTTGAAAATGTTTTTTCAAATGTCCCATAAGTTGTTGACAAAAATGACCTCTTACTATTTCGTCGTTTATGTAGCCGTTTTCAAGATAAAAAATAATTTCCAATTACTGTTCTTACCACAAAACCGGGTTAGGTTCTCGTATTAACTGCTGAGGTAACTTTATGAAAAAGCCTTACCAATAGAAAGGCGAAGACGCTTCACTTCTACAGTATGACCACATAATTTGATAATTTGTTTTTAATTTAATACCTACAGAAAAATATTTTTAAAAAATAAGAAACTGGACACTCTGTATCTTGGAAACTAAGTGTTTTCGGACCTGGGTTTATATAAACTTTTTTTCGTAAAAGAACCTCAGCAATCACCCATTAAAATCTTTCGCACTTATTCACTAACACCTTGTATATGTCTTTTTTTTTTTAGAAAAACCTCCCCATTATCTCTTCTAGGTATTTTGTAATAATACATTGCTTTTTTTATTCGGCTTCATCTAACGACATTTAACACTGTACAAAACAATATACCTGTCGCATCATCCTGCATAACATAGCGAATTTCCGTTTACAAAAGCTAGTTTTTCTCGGAAACCAATTTACATAGAACGATGGCTTAAAAACCTTTTTTATGTGGCTTTTCCTCCTCTTTCTAATGGTGAAAACGGAAAATGCCAAAAATATCATGTCCCAAGGATCGGATATATCTGGCTAATGAACTTGTCCAACGGTTCGGTAATTTCATAAAAATAGGACATTTCGTTCAAGAGTTATTGTGCAGTCACACACACACACACACACACAATTATATATATATATATATATATATATATATATATATATATATATATATATATATATATATATATATATATATATATGTATATATATATATGTATATATATATATATACATATATATATATATATATATATATATATATATATATATATATATATATATATATATAATTTTCGAGTTCCAGGGACCTCAAAACAAATTTCTGCCACTGTCTCGGATTCAAGTTGCACCATGACAGTGCCTGTAATAGATGGATTCTCGATTCGAAAATTCACTAAAAGTACCAAGAGCAGCGAAGAAAAACAGAAATTTAATAAATTAAAAAAAAGATCATGATGGTACCTTACGACATGATGAGTAAGTAGATGACTGACGAGGAACATCTACAGGTCCTGCAATACAGTATCATATTGTACAGACACAGATATTGTCAGAAAAAAAAACATTAGATTATAACAGAGTTACAAACTGGCTACTGCCAGCCTGGCTATACCGAGTTTCGCATGAGTTTGATCTCTCGACTTTTACTTATAATATTTTCTCGTCTCTTTTCTCGTTACATTTCAACCTTACACTACTGTTGAAAGGTTAACGATTTTTTCATTAAATTATCTAAAAGTGTACATGATGACGCATTCATGATACGAACACAACTTAGAAAACGTGGAATAAAAGAAGTAGCTATGTGAAGAAAGATACAATAAATAGATACTGTGAATAAAGAAGAGTGAGAAAGAGGTGGCGAGGACTTTTAATTTGATTGGAATTTATTTATTTGTGGAGAAAAGTGAATTAAAAATATAAAGTTGAACTTTTTTATGGTGAGATCTTTGAAGAATATTGGGAGATAAACTACAAAAGTATTTTTTTCTATAGTTTTTAATCATGATAAAATAAGTGTAATATATTTTTATGCATATATTTAGTTTCATATTGCATTCTGAAGAGCTTTCAGTAATCTTTTTATACCATAAAATAAGCCCATTGCTCTTGAAGGGTAAGAAAACTATTTCGTTACTTCTATTGATGGAGAGCTAGATCTCTAGAGTAAGAATTTATTACCACTCAAGGAGTCGTTTAGCAAAAATAGAAAAAAAGATGCTGCCTTAACTATAATCATATACGAGTATTTTTACTTATATACTTCTTTTGATATTCCTTTAAATTTTGCGTGACTCAGGATTATTTACTGGTTGTTTTCCATGCCATAATTTAAAATAAATTTCTAGCATATTTATAAAGTCTGCACTAATTTAATTTTCTGATTGTCAACAAAATTCTCGATATTTTTGAGGTAAATTATATCGTTATCCTAGGCTACTTCTAATGTCGTGGCCCCGGAATACTTCCCATGTGAAGGCCTTTGAATAGTTTTGTGGGGATCCTCTTAGAAAATTTTCGGTTGGCGAGCAAAAAAAAAAAAAAACGAAAAAACCCTTTTTCTTTCTACTCTATTCTTTAATTTTGAGATTTGTGGAGGCACCGGGGCACATCCCCATATGTAAATCCGGCTCTAGTTATTCGTAAAAACTCAAAGGCTTTTGTTAAAAACAAGTAAGATTCTGGATTCACTCTATAGTAAACGGAGATTTAGTAAAGGACAGTTCCATCATTATTATCTAAAAATTTACGCTGTCATAATCAGCAACACATGTTTTAATTACTGGGACGCAAATCAACTCACAGAAAGAAATAGCACCCCGTACCCTTTGCAAGACTACCATGCACCACACATGTGAAGCCTACTTAAAATTCACAAAAAAAATTACGAAACACCTTATTATATATGAATAAAAAAAAAAAAAATAGGTACACACTTTTACCTTTGCCCATTGTTAAATTTACCGTAGATTTAATTTAATTACATTTTACTAAAAAATATTAAAAACGGAACAAAAAAGGAATATAATAAAGAGTAGCATCAAAAAAGGTACCTACCCACCTACCACGACCAGCACCAGTAATAAATTACAGGAGAATCACATTTATGAGATTACAACAACTAAATGCTTAGAGAGTTTAAGTGGGTAGTTAGGTTATAGCTAGAAGCGGCAAGAAACATGGTGGACTTTTATGCGAGCGAGGACGCGCGGTCCAGGACGGGGGGGGGCAACAGGGCAGCACCAGGTAGATGAAGGAATAACGATCATCGTATTATAATAAGATAGTAAATGGGAATAAAAAGTTTTTTTAAGAGGTTCCATCTCATTTGGGAGTGCTTCAGTAGCAAGGGTGAGGTGGTGGAAAAACGGAAGTAAAAATAGAGTAAACATTGACGAAACGATGATCATATAAAAAACTTTTTAATGATCAATATCATCATCCTGACTGTTTCATTTTCCCATCCCCACTTCCAAAGTCGGTTGGTTCCTTCGACGTGCATCTCGCTCCTACTCACTTTTTGGTACAGTTTTCATTTGTTTTTCATATACCTATATATCCACAGTCTGATGAGTGAACAAACGTCCAAAGAGAAGCATCCAGTTATTATAATGTTCGTCTTTATTTCCTTCATAGACATTAGTATACATGTATAGATGGGGAACACTTTGTCGTCGACGAATTCAATTGGCGACACGCGGCATCGGCAAGTGTATAGCGCGCAACGAATTTTTAGTGTAGATGTACAGTTGCACTCAAAATTTGTTAGGTAATTAAAATTAGAGTTAATTTACATCTTGCGCTATCTCAGAGAACATTTCGACGTAGAGAACAAACACGAAAAATTATATATAAAATGATCATAAATAAGACTAAAATTATGCCTAGGATAATGAAAAAATTTTTTAGCGACAGCCTGCATATAAATTATTAAGAACGAACTAAAAGAAAAGAAAATTGTTCTACATGTTTAATTAATTATTAAAACAATAGTTAAGTAGGATCATGTGTAGTGTTTGAAGTTTTGTTATTAAAATGAATTGAATTTTTGTTTTTAATAACAAAACTTCAAACACTACACATGATCCTACTTAACTATTGTTTTAATAATTAATTAATAATCATTTTTCAATTTCTTGTCTAACCTCAACAATTTAATTTTTCTACTAAAATATGTTTAACTTAATATTGAGTGTTTTAAGTGTAATAATTACTGGGTTTTACTTTTATATTATTTTCTAATTTTTAATGATTTTCGTAATTTTTTGTGATGTTACATAATTTCTTTGTGACATACCGGTTTTTTCTACGACTTCGTTGGAATTTTACATTCTTGATGTTTCCTGATACGGTAAGTATTTGGTTGCATCTCGTCTTCTAATATTTTATCATGATTTTGACTTTCCCTATTTCGTATGGGGTCCGTTAATTTTTTGGATTCTTTGATTTTTAATTTCTTTTAATTTCGTCTGTCATTTTTGACATCCATTTGATATTTGGAGGTTATGTCCTTTTGATATTATTTTGTCTCTATTCATTTTACCTGCAGTTGGATTCTAATAATTTATGCATAGGATATTATTCAAACGAATAATGATAGGAATCAATCCGTTAGACAGTTAAATAAGCTCAAAATATGAAATGATATTTAATATACAGCTAAACCTGGTTTTGTGCAGTGGGCAGGGACCGCACAAAAAAAAAAAAAAAATATATATATATATATATATATATATATATATATATATATATATATATATATATATATATATATATATATTCAAAAACTTCATAAATAACTATCAAAACCTATATAGCTATAGTTCGGTCTAGGCTAAAAAAAAACTTTTTTATGCTCAAAACTTTATGATTTGCTTAGAAATTGATTTTCTAAATAAGATAAATGGTGTTTAAAACAACACCAGTGGGACATCAGAAGAGCAGAAGAAAAAACTGGCTTGTCCCAACACTCGATCTCTATGCATCAACAATTTGATTTTGCTAATGCGAGCATACCGCAAAAAGAAGAAAATTATAAAAGACAATGCAATATCGAAAATTTGTAAATTGCTACCGAAAACCAAAATATAAGCAATCAAATTGACAGTTCGTAGATCAACAACAATGAATCCATCTGTCATACCGCGCGGCAACTATTAAAATAAACCATGTATTACGCGCATAAGCAAAAATCCGGGTTCCTTTGTTCTAGCTTATCAACACACATTTTATTAAGGTAGTTGGTCGATAAAACGATTTTTTCAAAGGATTTTAACGAAATTTCTCTAGATATTTATTTATTCCAATACCAATAATACGAGCCCTTACCAAAAAAAAAATTGACCACCCAAATTTTGAGAAAAACGACTTCAAAGTTTTATAATTTTAACATGGGCTCTTATGGGAAAATTCAATTTTTTTTGAATAAAATGAAAACGTGTCAAAGGAATTTGATAAAATTTTAATATGTTATTTAAAACAAAGTTACAAACCATATTTAATAAGAAATAAAAATTATTGACCACGCCGTTTTTGATATATAATTTAAAAACATCATTTTGCAACGTTTTTACCACGCTTTTTCAACAATATTCTTAAATTGCTACAACATAAGCGCTCGGAAATTAAAAAAAGCAAGTGGTATACAAATATAATCACTGAAGAATATTAATTCATTATTTAATTTTTGATAAAAGAACAAATTTTTTTTGAGATATACTTTTGTACCCGACTATCTCAGAGCAACTACGTTAAATACATTAAAAAAATGTTCCTGTTATTTATATTTTAATATTTAAATTTTAGAAATTTTATAATTTTTAACAAATTAACTTTTGTTTTTTATACTCATGGCATTATAGTTTCTTTCTACTCCTGTTGAAGAACACACTCATTAATATCTGTTGATTGTTGAGTAAGTTAGGCATTATTCAAAGGTGTGGAGGAATGATCAATGAAATCACAGTATTAACCATTATTCAATGGATTTGCGATTGTTTTGTAAATGATGTATGTATCAAGTTTTAATTTAATATATGTTGCGTAGTAACGTTCAAGTAAACAAAGTGGTTTATATTTTGTTTTGATCGTTTATACATATTATATAAACATTTAATGAAATTAGAAATAGATTAAAAATTTGATTTAAAATTTATATTCAATTTTATTTAAATAAAAAAGGAAAAAATTCGTAGAAAAAATATCGTATTCTACTCGCTGGCAATGGCTATTACTCACTCAGATGCATTACGACACTCGCCTCGCAAGCTCGGCTGGTGTCGCAATTTCATCTTCGTGAGTAATAGCTATCATTACTAGCTTGTTGAATAATATATTATTATTTTTAATTTTTATCAATTTTTGTTTCATGTGTAATCAGCTTGTGTTTAATTATGACAATTCTGAATACATGTAAGTACTAAATTTTGCATATATTCATTTTGTAATTTTCTTATAATTTATTTTATGTATTTAGTTTTTTAAAAGGAAAATTCTTGCCTGAAGATAAAAATTCAATCTTTTCGAAACGTCGCAAATAATTAATACTTATTTTATATCACTAACTGTTAGTGATTTTTCTCCAAAACTTTATTCTTCAATTAAACAAGATAAATTTTTAATTTCAAATGCTATCGAGTGCCTGTGAAACATTATTAATGTATGGAGGACTTTTGTCCGTATTTATACATACATTAGTATTTATATGTTCACTTAATGTCCAGCTTTGTATTTAACATTAAGTGAACATATTAATACTGGTGTATGTATAAATACGGACAAAAGAGCGCCATACATTAATAATGTTTCACAGGCACTCGATAACATTTGAAATTAAAAATGTAACTGCGTCTCACATTAAAGAGAGGATGTGTTTGATTGATTATCGGAATTGGAGTGGCACTCGAACGAACGGTCGGTGGCCTAATTGGTAAGGCGCTTGGCTAGCATCAAGAGATCCGGGTTCGAGTCGCAGCCGATCCAGTTTTGATAATTTTTCAAACACTTTGTGAATTTTAATTAAACTAAATAAAGTACTTAAATGTACACATGAGAACGTTTTATTTCATTTTTATATTATGAAAATTCTGAAAAAGAAATCACTGTAGAAAAACTTGGTGATGCAGTAACTTATATATTATGCAATGTACAGACTAAATGTTTAAAAACTATAAAAAATTTATTTTTTTTAAAGAAAGTTATTATAGTTAATGTTTAATTTTCTTACTTTCTCTTGCTGTTGATTTACATTATGTACTTTAATGGGAATTTTTTCAGAAACTGCAAATAAAATTCACATAAAGAAACCGCACAAAAAAAGATCGCATAAAAAACGTTTAGCTATAGTTTAAAAATTACGGCTTAACACAGCTTTTAGCCATTGTCTTTTAAGGGAACCTCAAATTAACGTTCTGTGTAACAAATTTTTAACACGTTAACGGTCATGGACACCGTACGGCGTCAAGTAAACCCTAATTAACTGTGACACTACACTGTAGATACTGAATTTCTTAACCTTGTTTCAGTCACGGCTCAGTTATTTTGTGCGGATCGGTCACATATAAGATCACATGTGACATTAATCATTTTTTTATCACGTTTCACATTTAACTATAGTAAATCTGAAACGTGATTTTCCGACTACTTGACTGATGATGCAAATCAAATAAATATCGGTCCTTTTTTAAGTGTTTACAGAAATTGTTTAAAAGCGACTGTTTAATTTTAAATAAAATTCTTATAGCTTGGAATCATTTCCGTCATTATTTTAAATAAGTTTGTGTAATATGAAGTGGCGGCTTCCGACCATTAGGTCGACCATGTGATTCAGATATATATTGACACTTTCTTAAGCATTATAAAAATGCTTAAGAGTAAATAGAATTCTTGTAGCCTGAAACTATTTCCACCATTAATTGGAATATCATTAGGTCTTGTAATATGAAATGCCGTTTTCGGACCAATTAATCCATAATTTAATTCAAATAAATATTGACATAGTACAACATATACCAAACGATGCATATCACCTTAGCTGTGGCGCATCTAAACAATAAAAAAAAAAAAAAAAAAAAATATTGACACTTTCTTAAATATTAGTAAAATATTTACAAACAATTCTTTAATTTTAAATAGAATTCTTATACCAACCGAATAGCCGAACGTACTTAGGTGCAGGTAATTGCAAACTGGTAGGTAGGGGGTTCGAATCCTGCGGCCAGCTATGCTCGTGAAGTTTGCCCTCACAATTTCAGATGAAGATCCGCCTTTAAGAATGCTAATCGGCCTTTAAGATAATTCCTTTAAGAATGCTGTTGCAGACGCATACTTTCCAAATCTTAACCCTCCACCAATGTCCTTGTCCTCCACCCACATCAAAAATTACGTAATAAACAAAAACATACAAAGAATGGCGTGTGTGGCATCTGTTATCGGCTAAATGTCTTAAGAATGGACGTTAAACCGTATTATCATTTATTATTAATATAAATATAATTGTTGTAGCCTGGAATCATTTCCACCGTTAGTTGAAATAATATTAGGTCATGTAACATGAAATGTTGTTTTGCCATTCATTAGGCTATAATGTACTTCAGATAAATATTAACACTTTGTTAAGCATTAGCGAAATGTTTACAAGTAGTTCTTTAATTTTAAATAGAATTCTTATTGCCTGAAGTCATTTTCACCGTTAGTTGGTATAACATTACGTTGTATAATATGAAATGTCGTTTTCCGACCACTTGGTCAGCCAGGTAATTCAGGTAAATATCGACATTTTCTTAAACACCACAGAAATGTTTGGAAGCAACTGTTTAATTTAGAATAAAATTCTTACAGCCTAGAATCATTTCCCTTATTAGTTGGAATAACATTGTGGTAATAGGAAGTTTACACATGTAGGTAATAGGAAGTGTCGGTTTCGAACCATTTCTCACGTGAGCAATAAATAAAAATATTAAATTCTACAACATGGGATCTTATTGCCGAAAACATTTTCTTGCATAAAGCCTAGCCCTGTTATTTCCGTTTTTTGGCTAAAGCTACAAAGTAAAAAAATTTGTGTCCTCCGTAAAAAAAAACTAGTGGTTAAAATTTTTGTGTTAAATAAGTAACACAACCCTGCGTTAATGTAACATTTTGTGTTAAATGAAAATATTAACACAAATTTCAATTTAACAGAATAAAACTGTTAACCTGTTTTGTACAACAAAGAAGTAGTAACATAATATTTGTGTAGAACAAAAGAATGCTATAAGTTAGTAAATTAGATTAGAATATATATCTACCAAAATATACATATAATAAAAAAGATGAGAGTAGCTCTTATTATTAAACAAAACCGGAAAATTGTAAGTTTTTTAAGTTATTGACGAATATAGTTTTATTAAACGTTTAAAAATGAAACAATTTTCTTATATTTTAAGATTATTTTGTTATAGATTCAGCTACAAAAAATTATGTAAGCCTACTTGAGATTGTATTATATAATATACAATCTCGTAAGCCTACGTGATTTTTTTTAACTGAATCTGTAACAAAATAACCTTAAAATGTAAGAAAATTGTTTCATTTTTAAACGTTTAATACAACTATATTCATCAATAACTGAAAAACCTTATAATTTTTCGGTTTTGTTTAATAATAAAAACTACTCTTGTCTTTTTTATTATATATATTTTGGTACATATATATGGAAACAAATAAGAATTTTTACAAAGGACTGACTTACTTTGCGTTCTTTGAGTCCCATTTAGAATAATATATGTATGAACAAAATCGTTATAATTTTTGACGATTTTCAAATATCTTAAGCTGCAGTGGAAGTAAAATACTGAATAAGAAAGTTTAACAACTAACTCTGATAAATCTGAAAAATTAACACAGAATGTATGTCCCCTTGTGTGTTAAATCATTGACACAAATCTTGTGTAAAGATTTGACACATATGCTCTGTGTTAAAATAACACAAAAAAATGGGTGGACCGTTCTGGACATGTGAAATTTGTTAATTTTAACAGAAATTTTTTCACTGTGTACGTAGGATTTTAGGGGCTTTACATATGGTCTCATAAAACAATAAAATTTTGAAAATATTTTAATCTTTTCTTTGAAAAGGGTTACTTTTATTGCATACCCTTATATACGGAACTATCAACTTTCCCATATTTTGAAATAAATATTTTTCTTTTCTATTATAAGGTCTGTGACACTTGCTCGATGCGAGCTCGGGCCTTTTAGCTTGTCAGTGCGCAGAAAACGAATTTAACACGTACATCTAATAGCAGGTAATAAAAGAGGGAACGAAAGTGAACAATATATTTGTTAAAAAGGTGTCTCTTTTTAATATGATTTAAACTTAGATATTTTTCAGATGTTATTGTTTGTATTATATTGTCTCTTACTTGCAATGTATTTTCAAATATATCTGTCTGTATAATGCGCGAGTTACTGCCAAGTTAAAAGGCCCGAGCTATACCTACAGTAGATAGTTAGATATCAATTTAGATATCAAAACAGCGATTTTTTTTTGTCTGTCTGTTACTGAATTTTGTGTGGTGATGACTTATTATCTGGGTCAATATCTAGGGTACTTTTTACTCCAGGAAAATGCCTCATTCCCATGGGAAAACAAAAAAAATTCTTTTGAGCATATGCTCGCATTACGCAAAAACTATTGAAAGAATTTTTATGGAATTTGATCTGGTGTTAACTTATTGTCTGGCTCAACACATACCTAAGTAACTTTTTATTATGAGGAAATGTCTCCTTCCCTCGGCAAAATACAAAAAATATTTGGTACATGCACACGCATCACGCAAAAACTACTGAAGGGGTTTTGATGAAATTTGGTCTACTTATTACCTGCATCAACATTTAGAATAGGTACTGTTTTTATTGTAAGAAAATGTCATAGTCCCATGGGAAAATTCCAAATCGATTCAACAACGAGTCGGGCGAACGACGCCTTCGGTACAGCTAGTATAAAAATATTTTTCATCTTTTTTAGAAAAAATCTATCAAAGGCTGATTAATTTTCTTAACCTACTAAATATCATTTTAGGGAATGGTCCTTTCGCAACTTTAAAAATTGTTCCAGTTCCAGTAGTCTTTTTGTCGGCACAAAAAATTGGAATTAGGTACATTTGGGATTTCCACATATCTAACAAACGTGACGCCCTACCTATTTATTTATATAATACACTTATAAAGAAACCTATATAACTAACCTCAGTTATCAATTTTATATTAACCCTTATTCAAATATTGGAATTTCCCAAATGTTATTCAAATTTTTAGTTACGCCTTATTTACAAATTAGTGTTAAAGGGACACCTTTATATCTGTTCCTGACAGTTCCGTTAAATGACAAGGCTCCTGAGCCGCTAATTAGTAATTATCATACATTAAACTGATTCAAACAAGAAAACCGTGTTTGTGTATCATTTGCATGTTTTTTGTGGCACAAACAAAATACTACGAACATTTTTACGAAACAAGTTTATTTTGCTATCATTTTCATGTCTTTTCTTACACAATACAACTCTCTGAGCTAATATTTCAGTTAATTTGGTTCACAGAAACAAAATTGTATGTACTTCATGAATCCTACATAGTATTTGGAATATATTTGACCATAATATTATGATCATTATTATGTTATGATATAAAATTAATGTTATTTGCCATTAATTTTTGGTTATCAATATCATCAAATTAAACTATACTAGTGTATTTGATTTTTTTACATTTTGATTTTAAATATATAAGTACATATATATTATAAAATAGGTGGTTTGCAGAGATAGCGATGTGTCTCCTGCTTTATAATAGTAAGAAATAGTAGTTATTTAATAATATTCATATGGGTGTACATGACAATAAAATAATAAATTGACCTTATGCAAAAACGATTACAATTTTTTCAAATTTTTCTGTTTTGTGAGACCACCATGCCCCCAACCGTGCGTAGGTTCTACCCCGTTTCTTGTGTACTATATACTTGTCACTTGATTTGAAAATGACTGTTTTAGATTAAAAAAGATATTAGGAGATATCAAATCGTCGCAAATTTGTTTGAAAAGTTTGAAAAAAACTAATACATAGCTTTATTTTCATATTATTTAGATGCGCCATAACTATGGACCTATGGTGATATTCATCGTATTTTCATGCTAAGAATTATTATTAGTTATAAAACAGTGAGGTCTGTTAATGTTAGAGATGACGTATCTCCCCCGGTCGGTTTAGAACTCACGATCTACCAAACAAGATCCGAAATGTTAACTACATAACGCACTCGGGGTAATAACTCTTGTTCACTGACTTTTCGCCGTTACTGTAGGTACTTACTGCAATCAGTTGTTCTTCATGTATATAGGTATATGATAATGATTGAAAAAAGAGAGAAATTTAAAATGTCTTTAAGAGCAAGAACAAGTAATAGGTCGTTATCATGGCCAAGATAATGATGAACAATAAATAAACAAGGAGGGTAATGTAACAAAACCGAGACATGAACAGAGATGAAGTACGAGTATGTATATAAGTCAACGGTAAACATAAATTGAATGAGTAAACTTTGTTTCAAAGATTTTATGACATTTCGATTTGAAATATAACTTATCATCTCGAGACAGCAAATATAAAAGCAAACTAAAGCTTTACGGCAACAGTAGATAGTTTATAGTTTTTAAATTAATTCGTGTATTTTAAATCTGTAACGGCCATTTTCATAATCAACTTTAAGACTGCTTTAAGTTTACTTTAAAATAAAAATTTTATTTCATAATCACATTTTACTACTTTAAACGTCCTTTAAATTAAAGTTAGTTTATCAGTTACATTAGTGTTCTTTACTGATTTTAACGTATCTAACTGTCATAATAAAACCGAATAAATAGTTTAATTAATAAAGAGATAATTATTATTTCAAAAAGAAAATATTTTTAATATGAGTACATCGTCCTCATTATCAAGTAGTAGTGACTCTGAAAATGATTTCTTAATTATTAGAAAACCAAAAATATATAAGCACCGTATAACAAATTTTGATAATTGTACAGACCAAGAATTTTTTCAAAGATTTAGATTAAGCAAAATGACAATCCATATTTTGGAATATCTTAGGGAAATAATAAGAGCAGTTTCAAACAGGTTTCTTACTTGTTGCTTTGCTTTCTACCACGTCTTTATAATTACAAATAATATTTAACAAACTGAATTCTTTGGATTTAGTCAAGTTTACTCCTCTAGACCGAGAATTATTTTCAGCCATTATAAAATTATTGGCGTAATTAATATTTAATAATAATAATTTATTAATTTTAAATAGCAAATGATGGATGTGAGTGATCCTTAATTATTATTTATTAGCGAATTTCGAAAACTCGAAATTCAGCTATTACAGCCGGTGTCATGACACGACCTAAGCCCGGGACCATAACAGAAATATGTTTTGAGGTCCCTAGAATACGGAAATGATATTCACTAAAATTTATATATATATATATATATATATATATATATATATATATATATATATATATATATATATATATATATATATATATATATATATATATATATATATTCGTCAGTCAGACACGTCGGATGCCCAGAAGTAGGTTTTCTGGCCATTTTTTGTCATTCGAACCTATTATTAGACAGTTCGACTTTTACATCGTTGAAAAGCAAAAATAAAAAAAATTATGAAGAAAATGTTCTTATAATTTTCTTTCTATGTTAAGTATTTTTCGAGAACAAGTTGAAAAAAATTGAAAAAATTAGGCGGATTTTATGTAATGAAGATATTTTTTTTTATTGAATTTTAAATAAACAAGAAATTGAAATTTATGTTATGATATAATATTATTAAATATAAAACAAAACAGCATAATATGTATGTATGCACGGAAAAAATTTTAAATGAGTCGATTTTGAAAATTTTTTCACTAATGTTAGAAAGTTAAACAATTCTAAATAGATTTAAGGTATCTTATGTGAGATTCGTCAAGGTTTTGGGGACCTAAAAAGGCCAAAAATTAATTACGCAATCGATTTTAAAAATTTTTTCACAGCTAGTAAGTTAAAGTATTTGAATTAATTAATTAAATGATGTCCGCAAGAACCTTACCGACTGTCATAAGATCCCTAAAACCCTTTTCTTACCGTTAGAGTACTAGAGTTGTATTAGTTCCACCAGTGTTCCGCCACTGATCCCATAATTGTAAAAAATAAACTAAACGACCAATTTTGAAAATTTTTTCACTGTTACAAGGCTAAACTATTTTAGATAGATATAGATTACTTTATGTAAGGTCCGCCAGGGTCCATAGGTCCCAAAAGTGTCAAAAATAAACTAACTGACCGATTTTGAAAATTTTTTCACTGTTACAGAGCTAAACTCTTTTATTTTAGATAAATATAGGTGACGCTATGTAAGGTCTGCTAGGGTCCATAGGATCCAAAAGTGTCAAAAATAAACTAACCGACGGATTTTGAAAATTTTTTTACTGTTAGGGAGCTAAGCTATTTTAGATAGATATAGAATACGTTATGTGGGGTCCGCCAGGGTCCATGGGACCCAGAAGTGGTAAGAATAAATTAACCGACCGATTTTGAAAATTTTTTCACTGTAAGAGAGCTAAATTGTTTTAAATAGATATAGATTACGTTATGAAAATTCCGACAGCGTCAGTGGGACCCAAAAGTGTCAAAAATAAAATAACTGACCGATTTTGAAAATTTTTTTCACTATTACCGAGGTAAACTATTTTAAATAGGTACAAGTTGCGTTATCTGAGATCCACAACTGTCCTGCGGATGCAAATGTGGCATAGAATTCTACACAACGGGTTTTGAAAATACTTTTACTGTTAGAAAGGTAAAATATCCTACATATACATATATATATATATATATATATATATATATATATATATATATATATATATATATATATTATATATATATATATATATATATATATATATATATATATATATATATATATATATATATATATATATATATATAATATATATATATATATATATATATATATATATATATATATATATATATATATATATATATATATATATATATATATATTATATTATATAAAGTCCGCCTACAATATACGGTCGAGCTGATTCTTTAATGAGGTCCACTGGGATCTTGCAGATCCGAAAACGCCAAAAATAAGCTACCGAACCGATTCTAAAAATTTTCTCACTGGTAGAGAACTAAATTATTTTAAATAGATACAACTATGCTGCGCAAAATCCGTTCGGGTTCTTGGGTCCCCAAAAATACCAAAACTAATTACCCAGCCGATTTTAAAACTTCTTTTACTCTTAGAAAGCTAAACTATTTTTAATAGGTACAGGTCTTAGATGAGATCCGCCAGTGCCCAATATTTGCAAACTCGCTATGTTATGCAGATGCTGCGACAGGGGTATTTTTATATAACAACGATACATAGCAACTAAATAAACCATAGGTTGCAATAGTTATTTTTTAGTTCCTTGACTTTAATTAACTAAAGTCACATTATAATTTTTGATGAAAATGAAAAACTTTAAAGTTAGATTATAACTTTAAAGTCGCTTTAACTAAAGTCACTTTAAGACAATTATTATGAAAATGGCCGTAAGTTTCACAGTCTATTAAATTTATTGACTTTCAAGTTTTTCAAATAGAATGCTAGATCATCGATCAATACTAACTTTGAAAATTTATACAAGAAAGTTGAATATCACTGTGGATTACTATTCTAATAAAATTTCAAATTTTTCTTAAGTATGTACACCAATTTTTTGATGTACAGTGGACCTTGTTAGTTAGGTTAAAAGGAAACAATAGAATATAATATATGTATCTACCGAGGGAGGGTAGACAATATATTAACAATTAATTTAAGTGTAATATTAGAAAAAAGTTGTGTCTTTAATCCTGGCATGTATCTTTATTTTGTAATAATTATAATAATAACACAGTGTGTTACAAACAAAGTACAACACCTAAAAACATCCAAAATTTTACCCGTCGATTAGCATGCTATCCTAGAGTCGTCAACTTCATCTAGTGCTAGAATTTGGGAAAAAAATTCATGTAAAAAAGGGTACGAATTTTAAATGAATTTCTCTAAGCAAACTTTATCTATTACAGTGGGATTCATGGCAGGATGAAAGTCCCTTTTTGAACTAGAATATAGTTGTGAGATCTCTAAAAGAAAAAAATGACATGTTTACATTCCTATATAAAACTATTCAATTTTTATGAAATTTGATGAAAACATATAAAGCCCCAAATCCTTGAAAAAATTTTTTAGTCAGGGATACCTGATCTGCATATTTAGGACTCTCAGTAAAAAATTATATTTCCAATTTTTTTCTCAAAAATTTTAGTACAGCAAAAGCAAAAAGTCAACCGAAACACAAGTGAGAATTTTTTGAATATTTATATAATTTGGTTCTCTAAAAAAAATATTCAATTCATCTGTCCTATTTTATTCTTTGAACAAATTGGTTATAGGTGTTTTATTTCTAACGCTCATTGTTTTTCTTTTAAAAAGCATTATCGATATACTTGAATTATTTTATGAAAAATTAGTTGTGTAAAGCTGTGGAAAAAAAGAAAGTTTAAAAATTTATTTACTAACTTTTACAAAGCGTCAAAAATTTATAAAATATACATTTAAATTAAAAAAAAAATATTAAGGGTTAGAAGCATCGGCGCAGGGCTAGATGCACCAAGAGCCCACAAGAGAAGCACTTGGTTATTTGCGTTATTTTCTTTCAACTTCAATTATTTTTTCTTTTTTCCAAACATATTACACATTTTCTTAGATAGGTATAGTAGGTACGTGTTCCATGGAAGCATTTGAATCACGTAAACAAATTAATAGTAACGGATATTATGTCACATTATATATATGGCTAACCAACACTACAGCCAAAGCAGGTCACAAATTGATGGTAATTGGACAATTAGTCTCACTAATTGGTCAGCGAAAGAAAATTTTTCTGTTATCATAATATTTTGAAAATTTTTACAGCTGTTAAATTAATGGAATTGAAGCCTTGATCAGATATGATCAATTTATGACTTGCTATATCAAAATTTTTCATAGCTCTATGCGACCTAATTTTTGAACCAGATTAGTCGAACTTAACATTAAGGAAAACATAACTAATAATTATATTTTATTAATGCTCCAATATCATCTAATGTTCGTCTTTTTAAATTATTTAGAAACGCACACGAGTGTTAAAAAACGGTGAAAATATCTGGTGCATTTATCATTTAGACAGATGGGGTGGGGGGCGAGATGAACCTCTGCTTAACTTAATAAAATACGAGGAAATTAAATTTTACACATTAATATGCGAAGAAAAGAATGCAAAACTCTCTGCTGAAACCAATAATGATATATAAAACTATATAGAATTCACGTTAATTTTTCCCAAAATATTTGAAATGTGTTAACCAATAAAATTATAGAATTTATTCCAACACAACACGATTGTGGAATTTTCAGTTTTGAATTTCAAACTGTCGACTATTAGACCAATGTCATTTATAAGTGATAATCAGTGTCACCAACCCCTTCGCATAGCTCTCGAAATTACCCTATATTTTTTAAAGAAATTGTTAATGTCAGATCAAATAATCACCTGTATACATGAATGTTTCAAAAAATATATTTCCCTATTTATCGTGTAGGTGCCGATATATTATAATCTCATTCTTGTAGCATCGAATATTGAAAATATATTGTAAAACAGGATATAGATTAAACTTAATCTCATTTTGATCATAATAAATTCTATATAATAATAAAGACGGAGGTTTAGGATGTCCTTAGTTTTATTTTTTCTCTACACATTGTTTCTTTCTTTCGTCTTCGCCTCCCCCCCCCCTCGCCTCTATCGTGCCGTGCATATACGTGTTTTCCTTGAGGTGATATAAAAAAAATGAATTTTTATAAAATTTTTACGTTATTAAATTATTTACGTTAAAGGAAGGCTTTTTCTATCTTTTTTTTCTTTTTAGTATTCAAATTTAATTACGATCAAGTTTTCCTTGTCTACTTATTTATATTCAAACTAATGCAGCAAAAAATATTAAACATAATTTTTTATATTTTATTTTTATTTATTTATTTTTTCGTTGGGGAAAAATCAGTATTAAAGTTTTCAGTGAATTTTTATTAGCTAATTAACATGAGTAAAGTATTAGATATCACCAAGATACATCAATCTGATACTACTTGCCCCAGACATATGTCGCTGTCCTATACACTGAGAGAAAAATGGCAACTTACAATTAGTGATGCGACTCGAGTGATGTTTACTCGAGTGACTCGAGTGAATTTGTCAAACTCGTATTCGAGTGAAAAAAATTTTTTACTCGAGTCCAATTGCACTCGAGTTTCCGAGTCAACTCGGCACACAGAGTAGACTCGGTTAGGGCCAGATGTTACTTCACTAGTTACAAAGAGACGGGTTGAAACTTGCACTTGATACGATAACAATAAATTAATAGGTATTAGGTTGATTTGATTGAACTATTGAATAATTATTTTATGAAAGTGGGACATACGTGTGATTTTGAATTTAGCTTTCGTTAATATTACTTGTAAAGACTAAAGTATAGGTGTATAATAATTATGTTCCGATTCGATTATTTTACCAATCGATTAATCGATTATATACTAATAATCGTAATCGATTTATAATCGGTATATTAATCGAGGTATAATCGATTATACCGATAATTGACTTAAATATAATAACCTGACTTTATCCACTTTTTAGTCAATAAAATTGAAATATTTAAAATTTACATATCTGTTTTCTAAAAACTAATATTTTATGATTTTCTTCATAATAGTTTCTTTATTCATTATTATTAAATAACATTTAATTGTAAGGTGTAAACAAAAGTCTGATACAGTTTGATTTTATAATTATAATGATTGATAATTGAAACTAATTATAAAATAACTAAGTTTAATTTTTATTTGCAATCAAAATTGCATAAATGTTATTTATGGTCATTAATTGGTCATCCTTACATGGAAATTTTATTATTCTTAAGAAGTCATTTTACTTTTATTTGTTGATTACATAAATAAATAATATGTACACTAATCATATGTATTTTATTTCATATTACCTCATATTACTAATTCAATAAAGGTATTTAAAAGTGCTTAAAAAAATCTTACTCGAGTTGGAGGGAGTGAAATAGTTAACTCGGTTGACTCGAGTGACTCGAAAACTCGAGTACAATTCGAGTGACGTAGCAAAATTACTCGAGTGACTCGAGTCACAAAATCCTACTCGAGTCGCATCACTACTTACAATTAAGTACGATAATTATTGTTTCAATAATGTACAACATAAAAAAAGTGTATTGAAATGATAGGGAACTTCTGTTTTAATCAATATTATTCAACTTTAAAATAAATTTTTTCTACATTGAAACAATAAATTTCAGCATTACTAGACTTTCGTTAATGTTTTACATTGAATCACTGTGGTTTTTATTGATGTTAAATTGTTTTTTCTCTGGGTGTACCCATTTATTTTCAATATTATTCTATATCCAAGCCATTTCCATAATTACAAGAGTAAACGAACCTATAATAACCAAAATTAATACATACGATACTGTAAGTTTCATATATTTCGTTATATATTGATAGATAAATAGTCAGTCCTAAATAGGATGCCCTGCGGAGGCCTGGATGAATCTTTTTCTTCCAGGTGAGTTGTCAGAATTTTCCATGTTAATATTCCATGAAATCAGTTAACAGTAATAGAAGCCTGTATTTTATGTATTACCATGTGTCATTTTCATACGCTTGGATAACATTGGTAGGTATATATAATTTTGTTTTGGTTTCTAAACAAATGCAGTTGTCGTCCCAGAGTTACCCCAATTGACGGGATAAAATTGGGACAACGTTGGAGAACGATAATAAGGTAATCACTGGTCACAAAGTAACACTGTGCCCATATTTTGATAGAGGAATGAACAGTTAATAGAAAATCACAATTTTAGTTAGTTAATTCACCAGGTCTTGATTTTGAGCTGTGAAAAACTGTAAAAATTGTCCCAAAGCAACTCCAGTAATTGACTTGAGCATTAGCTTCTTCCATATTTGCTTATAATTAATCAAATACTTTACCTTGTAAAAATACTACTCTTATTCAATTAATTAAGCATGTTTCGAGCTATATTATGATCATCATCAGACAAGTAAATATTATACCAGATTTCATGTATTATAATATATTATTTATATATTATATTGAAAAAGGAAGTAAGAACAAACACGTGATCAAGAACAAATATTCAGAAAATAACTAATCAAAACTAATAAAGTATTAGGGAGTAAGTCTTAGTAAAAGTAAAGATGGGGTGTGTGTGTTAGGTGCTAAAAAGCCCACACTAAAATCATTTCATATACACTTTGACCAAAAGGAACTGACAATGATTTTCTGAATGTATATAGATATTTTATGAAATGACATAAATCCACAGTTCATTAATAAATTCGATTCCTAGCAGGGTTTGGTCAAATGTAGAAACTGTTTTATTTCAGTAACTCGGTAGACATCGTTTAAAATTATACGGTCAACGTTCAGAATATTAGCTTCGTTTTTCCTAAATTCAGTTTCTAATAACTTGTGTCATGATCTAATAATAAATTCCGCTTTAAAAATTACTAAAAAATATGAAATATAAACTTTAGACTCAGGATATTGAGTCAACTCAATACTATTTTGTTTCATGAATGATAAAACTATATATTTATTAAATATCGCTTACGGTATCTTGGCTACACTACACGGCCGTATCTCCGTTTCTCGTGTTACGAACTAAAAGTGCAATTTACCTTGACAAATTCAGTGCACATTAAATACAATACTGATATTCTTGTATTCAATATGTGTGTACATGAACATTATGTACATATCAGCGAAATTAGGTGAAGAAACTTCAATTCAACTAAATTACACATTAATATTTAACATATAACGTTAGAATGTAATACCTGCAGTTAGGTTATTTGACGTGGAAACTATGAAAAATACATAATAATATTCTCTAACATAAATGATTTCTATATCGTTTATAGTACGTGAACGTAATGTAAATTGCATAAAAAGTGTTATTTAATGCAGTAACATGACTGTAACAAGCATGTAGGTACATTGTAGTGCTAAATAATAATGAAAGATGAAGAATCTTATTTTATTCAAGTTTAAAGTTAGAGCAAATATCTTAACACACATTGTAATATAATATAGCGCAATATGATCAGTTGGGGCGAATCTGGACAGTAGGGGCGAATCTAAACAGAGCTGCCTTTCAATATTTTTCGTCAGTGTTATGACCGTACAAGGTCATAGATCAATTTACTCTACTGAATTTTGGCAGTTATGAGTTAGTCATCAAAGAAAAGCGGTGAACGTGACATCTTTGTATTTTGTTATTTTACAGGCGCATTGTTTATAATTTTAAAAAATAACGGGAGTTTTAAAATCTTATGAAGAAACTGCTGTACAAAAAAAAAAACAGTTATATATATAAGGTAGGGACTGGCAACAAAATGTTTTGCGTTTTATTGACAATATATGTACCAAAAATGAAAGTTGTATTGTGCTTATTTTTTTTTTTTTTTTTTATAAATTGATTAACAAAAAATTATCTATAGGTGAGGCGAATTAACTGTAGTCTAGATAATATAAACTACATAAACTGTAGTCTAGATAATATAAAATGGGCTCCTTTCGACAGAGGCGCAACAACCGGGGAGGTCCCTCTAAAATTACCTGGGAATTTTCCTTCAATTTATTATATTTATATTAAAAAGTAAAGTTTTTAGTGGTTTACTAATATTTTTTATTTGAAAATCAAATTTTTGGAGACTACATTTTATTACAACATTTTCTATTGTTATCGGAGGACTGCGTTATCAAAAAATTTGATAATTTAAATTTTTGTTGGACCCCCTGTAGATATGTAGTTGTTGCGCCTCTGCTTTCCGATATTAAAAATAAAAGAAAATCGCTCAGACAATTAGCTGCTGAATATTTCCATGTTCTCAAATCGACCTTGTATGATAGACTCAAAGGCAAATCGAAATAAAATTCATTTAAATCCAAAATTATTCCACCCATGAAAAGTCATTCGCTGATGTAGTTATTTATCTTAGCGAATTTCCAGATTGGAAATTCAGCTATTTTATCTTTTTATGTCCAATTTCACCCATATGTATGACTGAATGTGATTTATAGGTATTGCAAATAAAGCACTGTCCAGATTCGCCCACACATAAGGGCGAATCTAGACACTATATAACCAAAAAAAAAAAAAAAATGTTACAGTACCAATTTTGATATTTTTATTACCGCCCTATACGCTCGTGATATTAAAGCATTTAAATTATTTTTTTAGTTATTTTTAGATAAACACTAAGCAATTTATTGCAAAAAAAAAACTGAAAAAATCGTCCAGATTCGTCCCAACTGATGGTACCTAGTAAAACGATGGTGTAAGATACTAAGAAAATTTTTTTAAATGACAAACAGAATTTGTAGTCTAGTCAACAAGTGCCATTTCATCAAAAACCTGTTACCAAGGAAAATAAAGGAAAATATAGGTAAAATTAACAGAAATATTTAAAATACTAGCTCTACCCGCTACGTCGTTCGCACGACGCATTGTTATAAGCTCAATGAGAAGGATATAAATGTAATAATTATACAGAACTTGCATAGAATAATAACTTTTGCGTAATGTATGCACATGGTTAAAATGGTTTTTGTATTTTCCAGAGGGAAGGAAACATTTTCCCGTAATAAAAAGTATCCTAAGTGTTGAGGTAGGTGATAAGCTATCACCACACCAAATTTCATCAAAATGAGACAATTTCTCTGAGTAAAGAGTATCTTGGATGTTGACGCAGGAAGTAACTTATCACCATACCACATTTCATCAAAATCCGTTCAATAGTTTATGTGTAATGTGCACATGCTTAGAATTTTTTTCCATTTTCCCGAGGGAATGAGAGATTTTCCCGGAGTAAAAGAATCTTAGATGTTGACCCAGGTAATAGGTTACCATCATACCAAATTTCATTAAAATCTGTCCAATAGTTTTTGCGTGATGCGTGAACAGACAGACAGACCGACAAAAATTTTAAAAATCGCTGTTTTAATATCTACATCGATAACTATTTACAGTAGGTACCGGTACAATTTTCAAAAAATATTCAGACAGAATGGTCATGTTACAGTTTTATTATATGTACCTATTAATGATCTCAAGTCAGTTAAAGTCAGATTCATGCCCTTTTGCAACATAATTCGTCATCATTAGTGTTACATATTTGTAATATGTATAGAAAAATTCGGACCTATCCAAAATAAAAATCTCAAAATCGCCTTCGTTGTTGATTGGTGTCGTTCTCTAAATTCTACTTGCCGACTGACCTAGAAGAGGAAGCAACAGTATTTTTGTTTCCTATGAACTAAATTTACATCAATTAAAATTCACATAGTGTTTGAAAAATTATCAAAATTAGATCGACTGGGACTCGAACCCGGATCTCTTGGTTGCTAGTCAGGCGCCTTATCAATTAGTCCGCCGACGCGACGGTTCGTTCAAATGCCACTCCAATTTTGATAATCAATCAAACACATCCTCTCCTTAATGCGAGACGCAGTTACATTTGAAATTAAATTTACATTCTTTTCTCCCTATTTTGAAGGTCGCATTAAGTGTACGTATTTTAAATAAATTTTAATCCCGGAATTGCAAAAAAAAATATTTTTTATTTAATAACAGCTTGCAACACGTACGATAAAGACTGATATTAATTTTTAATATTGAATATATCGGTAACATTGGATCGGAATTTAATTTAAAAAATGTTTTCTCATAAAAAAATTGTTTCTATTTTAATAAAAATTCAATAAAGATTCCAGCATTCATATGTATATACAACATACACTAATAACAATACAAAGTACCGAATCGTTTACATAAAATCATGTATGCCTCTACGATGGTGTTTGTATATGAAATTATTACATTCTTTTTTACGTGAAAATTGCATTAATTTAAAAATATCGTTAATTAATTCACGTTCACAACCAAACTTTTTTTTAACTAGATAAATTTTCCGAAGCTAAAATAAAAAAATTTAAATTGACTATTAATTCAAATTTATATTCTTTGAAAAAAAAAATATTTGAATCAATATTTTATTGAAAAAAATTAAACCTATCAATAAATACAGTAAAATCAGATATTTTTGCATCACATAAATTCCCGTCACATCAGAAGTGACGTCATTGTCTGGGATATGAAATATTTTATGCGATACAGTGATACCAAAGTTCAATAATTTCACATTTAAGTATCTATGGAATGAAAAACATGTCGCAGTTATTGTATAGTTATACTATATGTACATTTTTTTATGAGTACTAAAATTTAATTTGTCGTAAAATTCTTAAGTGTCTGAAATTAAAAATACATATTGATATAGGATTCTAGACGATTGCAGTAAAAGATGTCCAGTAAACCACTACAAGAATGTACTATAAATTGAAATTTTTTTCTAATGTCAGTAATATATAGCTAAAAAAGTAGCAAGATGAATAAACTCTTAAGCCTGTTAAGGACCTTAATTTTAAATGTTTTTTTCTTTAGAATTGACTTCTTTTTTTAACCTTTTAACTTCGTTGAAAAATGAGCTTTAGAGTTGATTCAGTTTACTTAATAGACCAGATAAAACATACTGTATTTTCTACCCCTAAAACGATAAAGGTAAAAAAGGATTCTAGAAAAGTAATTTCTTAAATTTCGAAGGCAGTAGTTAGTGGTTTAAAAAAAATTAACAACGCAGTTGTAGGACTTTCTAATTCGTTTTTTATTCTTTGAAATCGGATGAAGGGAAATGGTTAAGATCAATAACGGATCAACAATTGACATTTATAAGTAATGACAAATAACACCCAGAAAATCCAATAAAAAAGATCATTTCGTTCAAAGGTTACGAAAAATCAAAATTAACTTGGGATTTTTAGGGATAGATGGGTACATTTCTAAGGAAAGTTATGAGAAACACATTTGCTGCAAACTGAAAATTCTACAAACTATATTTTTACAAAATGTTACCTTAAAATAATTGGGACCTTTTATTATATCCTTAATCTGAGTTTCAACGATTTTCATAAATAAGGTTTGAATAAAATTGGAAAATTCAAAATTTTTGATCTTTTTTCAAAAAGTTAAAATTTCGATAACTTTACAACTACTGACTAAAATGTATCTAAATTTTGCTCGTTTTGACGTCACATATATAAGAAATTATTTTAAGCCTTATTTGACTTCCTTACTGGAGATATTCAATCATTTAGGCGCCTATATACAGAATGTCAATTTAAAAACAAGCCAGACCTCATATTTTTGGAACTGTAAAAGATAATTTATATTTTCACAAGACTGTTTCTATAACATGGAGGGGAAACCAGTATGACCCACATAGGAATCATCTACAACCAACCCCTAAGGCACCAGCCACCCCAACCTTATTTTTTTAAACTGTAAGACCCCACTTGTGTACATCATTGAAAAACTATTTAAAAATGCTGTTCATTAATACCAAACATGATGTTAGTTTATCAATTATTATTTGAAGAATACGAAAAATAGGTTCTAGTAGGTTAGAGTATAATGGAAGTAATGTTGGAATCTGACCTAGATTAGTTTCCGTCATTTTAAGTAAAATTTATTATAGGTTATTGTAATGTTGATCTGTGCATTTTAAATTTATACATAATTTGAAAAAATAAGCTGATTTAAAAAATCTGTAAATAATATTTGATGTTTATAAATTTCAACAAATTGATTTAATTATTATTTTTTATAATTTTCCCAAAATAATCGATAAATTAATAATATTTTATATCTTTCGACTTAAAGATTGTAATTTCTTACGATTTTATTTGAAACAGGGGTTTTATTTGATATTTGTAAATTTGAATAAGAGAAAATACATCTCAACTTAATGAAATTGATTTTTCGTATTCTTCAAATAATAATCGATAAATTAACATTATGTTTGGTATTAATGAATAGCATTTTGCAAAAGTTTTCCAATGATATACCATAAGTGGGGTCCTACAATTTTAAAAAATAGGGTTGGCGTCGCTGAAGCCTAAAAGATTGGTTACAGAAGATTCTCATGTTGGCCATATTGGTTCCCCTCCATGTTTTAGAAACGGTTTTAGGAAATTTTAATTTCCTTTTACAGTTCCAAAGATACGAGGCCTGGCTTGTTTTTAAATTGACACCCTGTATGTATGTACGTACGTACAAAAGGTCTGAAATATTTCTCTCTGAATTTTTTTTTGTTTTCTAAGATCCTTAGGCCGTAAAATATTAATATCCGGTAAAAACCGTATATACTGAAGGTCTGATCATCATAATTTTCCTTCTTAGAACTTTGTCGCTATATATAACCAATATGGAAAAGGATCCAAAAGTATAAAAATAACGCAGACAATCTTTTAATTTAAATCCGTCCCTGGACAAAATCTGTACAAATAATTTAACAAAATATTAATAATGACCTATTTATGATAAATCAATAATAATAAATATGGATATTTTAAAAACAAAAATATATATTTTTATATATACTTTTTTTTGGCAAATTAGAAAAAATTATGAAAAATTATATAATAATATATAATCATGTTAATAATATAATAATATTGTTCATATTATTTAAAATTGGTATCCGCAATTTTGGCACAAGATAAAAATATTTTTTAATAATAATAAATTAGTTATGATAATGTGTTGAATAAATATTCTGTCTGTTGTTATACTAGGTCATGAAATATTATACATAAATACGCACATTAAAATAATATATATATTTTACTGAATTTAAAAAACAAAAACTAATGCGGTACAGTCGACACTATGAAAGTGTTAGAGCACGGAACTAAAATCACAGTTTCATAGTGAGATGAAAAAAATATGTAGACGCCAGTAACTAATTTGCTGCTATCTATACCTGTACTACGGCAGTAACAAAAGAAACATTCTGCGTGTACTTAGATGCAGCGTTTGATTGTGTTTGTCACACCAGAATGATGAAAGTAATATTGGCTGTAACACTTTGGTAGTGCACAGTTTTATAGTGACTACTGTATTTGTCTGGTGAGTTACAAAAAAATGAAAAATATTTAAGAGTACGTGGAAAATTGAAAAGTGCTTATACGCATAAATTTTGAAACATTTCTCAGTTTCTAAAATTAAATTATTAGAATACTGAACGTTAGAATTGGTTCAAATTTTGAAATTATATGTATTCTATAAAAATAAAGACATTAAAGTCATTCATTAATCTATTAAATACTCTGGTGCGCAGGCTGATCACGAATTGCATCCCGCGGTTGAAAAAGGTTGACCCGACTAGAAAATTGCATCCCAAGGCAAAAAAGGAAACAGACGAATTGCATCCCGTGATCAATATTTTATTGCTTTTGAAAGTGTAGCTGATTGCAAGTTATTTTATGTAAAATAATTTTCAAAAATTTTTTCGAAATATTTCTGTCAACCAAAGTTGTTGGATGTCGTTTCCACTTAAGGCAAAATTGGTGTTGCTATTACCTATAAGATGTATTCTGTTAGTTTAAATCAAAATTAGCCTCTAAAATTTTAGAGGCTAATTTTCTTTCTAAGATTCTCGAGAGATTAGAATTAATAAAAGAAAAGAGAATTTCCCTTGAAATTTTTGCAGCAATAGCAGCGCAAATGTAGTAATAGCCACTTTAAGCATAGTTACAGAAATAATGCCACAACACTTGTTTCTTAGATCTTTAATTTTTAAGTGGCGTTCGTAAAAAGTAATTAAGAAAATCACATTCCAAATATGTCGTATATTTTCCATTAAAACATCGACCCTATTAAGTTCTTAAACATAATAGTTCACCAACAGATTATATACAAGCTGGCAAAACTAGAAATATAAAAGGGTCATTATTTAAAATTTTAAAAATAAGAAATTGCTGCCTATAGAATAAAAGTGAGTATTGACTTTATGCTGAAGTTGAAACCAGGGCTTTGAACCGAATCGTAACCGTAACCGAAAACCGGTAAAACCGATTGATTTTCCCGGATAGTAACCGTTAACCGGAGAAAAATTATTTCTTTTTTTTTTTTTAAAACCGTTAACCGAAATCGAAACCGTTATTTTTTTCGTTCCAGTACCTGAATTTCATACCTGAAATTCAATATTTAATTTTGTTCTATAATCTTAAAAAAAATTTCAAAAGGAGGGGTATCGATAAGGCCTTATTTCCGCCCCAAAAATAGCGAAAAAAAATGTTTACGATTTAATGTTTTCTTTATATATCTTGAAAGTAGACTATATGCTTGACAAGAAAATATGTATATAAAGGGAAAAAAAACTACAATTGGTATTACCTGTGGGACGCCAAACTTTGGTTTAACTGCAATTTTCGTTCAAAATAACATATTTTCAATAACATTTCAATTTTTTTTATATAGAGCGCATGGAGGAAGCAGTTTCTTTTTTATGTTATTTTAATGTTCTCATGTTACTGTACAAATTATTTAAAAATTACGTTGCTTCCACTTGGCGCTCATAGGTAAACACAAATAAAATGATTTTACAATTGGTCATTATATAAATGCATAAATTAAATTTATTGAAGTGCCACCACGGCACAAACTTGTTGGAACATATCACTTCGTCGTTTTGACGGCGTATAGGACTGACAAAAATGGAAATTTCTCACTTTTACATAGATCACCAAGGTCTTAATAAAATATTTTTACATAAATAATCGAGTGATATTTTAAGAATAAAAATTCAGTTTAGGCACACAGCTTCCAAAATATACTACCTTTGGTTAGAGTACAATCCCACCACTGTACTAACTTGATACTGTCAGAGGAAAGTAGGGGCAAGACTTGTTGGTTGTTGTGCTCATATTGCCTCCGTAATCTGGTACTTCAGTTACAACAGATATCAGGATCATACTATTTGAAGAGTTGCGTGCGACTTCAAAAAATTTTGAATAGATGCAAATGCTGAAGGCTATTGGAGTGACGAGAATTAAGACTAGACAAGGAGTATAAAGTTTAAAAATGTTGAAACTTTTAAAATAAAATTATCCAAATAAAGTTGACTAATTTCATAATTTTTCCTTTTCATAAAACCTTCCTATAATAACGAGATCAACTGAAAAATAAATGATAAATGAGAATATTCTGGCATAATATTTATTCCATCTTACTATTTACCTGCATGTATGCCCATTGCACATATAAGAATTCTTGGAGAGGATGGGGTGAAAATAAGGCCTTATCGATAACCCTCCTTTAACGAATTGATGTTTCTATACCGAAAAAAATTACATGTTAAACTGGTAATAAAATAGTTTCCAACAAAAAAAAAAAAATTATATAATAGGGATAAAAATAAAATAATCTATAACATTTGAAAAATTCTCATGGATCTAAATATACCCTATTTCAAATACAATTGATCCTGAGTCAAAGCTAAAAAATTAGATAATTCTTATATTGAAAACAAATCAATCTTTTATTCTTTTCTAAAAACGAACTGTAATTTTAAAATTTACGTAAGTGCAATAATGAAAGAGATAAGACCAAGGAAACGGAAATTATTTAAATTCATAACTGATGAATCATGATTAAATTTAAGTGAAAAGAAGCATATAAAATTTTACAGAGATAGTAACCAATAAACTTTTCTAACGTTCGTACATATGGTCGTTCAAATATATTTAATTATTTTATTTTAGTTAATTAATTACTTATTTTTTTGCTGTATCACCTTATTATTAAATAAAATAAAGAAACATATGATATCTGCTTTCGATGATATTTCTAGATTAGGTAGAAAATGAACAGGTTACTGGATTAGAAATGAAAATTTATATTCGAGTCAATCCATATCAAGTGATCCAAATTTGAATAAATTTTTTACCTGACCTCACTCAATATTTTTTTTCTTTTGATTTTCTTGAAGAGCTACTCTAACTTAGTACAAATTTCAAATTTCAGATTTTTATCACTTATGGTTGCCTTTTTAAATAATTTTGAAATTTGAAAAATTCGCAAATTTTGCAGTGTAACATAATACGTTTTTTACTGTAACTCCGTTTAGGGTTGTGATGTAAATATAAAAATAACACCATTCTCTTCAGAATTGCTTAAGCTTTAATTTGATATATTACAAGTGTGTGTTTAAAGCAACTAAATTTTTTTATATAAAAACTCAAAATTTCAAAGAAGATTCCAAAGAAATAATATTCTCAAAAGTTTCGAAAAAAATCCTGGTTATTCTTTTAACTTTTATAAATCTTGAAGATCTTGAAGTTAGTTTTTGATGGATTATAACTCAGTTTATTAAGAGATATAGGGTTTATATGTGTAAATGGTAATTTTATGTATGTTATGGGAGATACTCAGTGGCGTCGCAAGACGAAAATGGGGAGTGGGCAAGATAATTTTTGCGAGGCCTCCTTTAATTTTGTTTTTAAAATTTCTGTCTTAAAAATTAGGGGACACTCAAAGGAAAAAAAAGAAAAACAGTCACTCGCGAGGTCCCTTTAAGTGCGAGGCCGTGGGCGTGGGCCCACATCGCCCACGCCGAGCTACGCCACTGAAGAAACTCTGTGAGTTTCAATAAGTTCTGATAAAGATCCAGTTATTTTATTTGCCCTGAGACAGTCAGGCTGTGGCAAGAAACATACAAGTAGGATCTTGCAAGCAGAACTTTAAATATGAATCGATCTCATGCCAGTCCTTAAGCAGTGCAGTTCAGTTAATTCTTCAGTGTTTCTAAAAGCGGGTTGTGTAACCCCAGTGTGTTATTGAAAGTGTTGCTAGTTTGTAAAAGTGGGTTGTGTAACTCCAGTCTTTATATTCAATCTGATCCAGCAATTCGGTGTTCAACCATAGAAATGTATAGAAAGACAACTCAAAAAGTCGTTTAAAAAATTAAATTATCATTACACAAAAAAACAGCAGCAGTTATTTGAATTTGTATAATATATTTTGCTTTATCTAATAAATGACAAGACATATTTCTTAAACGTTAAAACGTTGTTATCAAACTAGTCTTTTAAATTGCTGATATTGGATTGTTGTCATGATCGTTATAATTTTCAGTGGTATACAACGTAAATACTTGCTTCAAAAAAAGAACCATAGTTATAGTGAAAAGAACGACAACTGGAAATGAGTCATCCACATAAATTTATGTTTTAAACAAACTCGTAATATAGCTATCTCTCACGAGATCTACTATCTAATGTATTGAAAAAGGATAGTAGAAATTATAATAACTTTTGGGAGTGTTTTTGGGAGAAACATTTTTTTTTAAAATATGATCCCAATAAGATCCCAACTTAAAATTTTGTTTGTTTGTAGACAAATACTTAAGTAATTACCTAAAAATTTTTCAAAGCGATTTGAGATATTATTTTTCTGGAATAACCTTTTCAAAATTTAAGTTAAAAAATTAAGAGTTATAATTTTTTTGAAATTAGCTTGTTGCATATCATTTTAAAGCTTGTAAATTTCTGAAAAAAATGGTATTTTGCTCCAAAATATATCTTTATCCTAAGCCGAGATATAGCTAGAAACGTAAAACAATGTGTGTCTAAATTTCACATTTTTCACAATTTAAAAAATTGTTTAATAAAAAAGTACATGAGATAAAAACAAAATCTTTTGGTTTCTTTCTTCTTCCACCTAGTATAACCGGAGGTAATTTTCTTTGGATCACTTGATATGGATTGACCCATTCCAGGCTTTTACTATAATTTTAGAGGTTGTGTTTAGCTTACCAGCTAGCAAGCGAGTGTCGAGAAAGTTTTCTCAGGTCTAAGGTATACAATTACTAAAGGAAAAAGGTGTTTAGATAAATTCAAGCAATTTGAAAAATATTAAGATTGAATTTTTCAAACATTGATTTATGTCTTATAAAGGTAATTTCTATAAAATAGATAATCTATTCACAACTCGTAAAACAAAATTTATTTAAAACTAAAACCAAAAACCGAAAACCATAACCGAAATCGAAAGTATCCGATACTCTATAACCGTAATCGTAACCGAAACTGTTATTCTTTTTTTTTGCGTTGAACCGGAACTGAATCGGAACGAAAAAAAATTTCGGTTCGAACCTGTGGTGAAACGTACTATATATTTCTATTTTTAAGAATGTACATAAAATGGCATGAATTGGCAACTTAAAAATTCGAAATTTTATCTAAGAATCTGAATTCTAAACACTGAGGAGAGAATCGACTAGAGAGAATGCTGCGTATTACAAATACATTAAGAAATTGAAGCAAAAAAATTGACTGATGTGATTACTTTAAGGGGGACCACTAGTGTGACCGCCTTAAAAAAGGTGATTTTTGGGAATATTTTTAAAAAAACTACTGTATGAAATGTTTTAATATTTTAAGGATATATTCGCTGATATATAATAAATTGGAGAGGTGGATTCCAAAACGCGCTAAGTCACTTTTTGCAATTTTTCAGGAAATGTAAAAAACTATCTAGGTAGGCAAATGTAGTAATCTGTTTAAATTATTTTCAAGTTCTTAGATAATAATTATTATTGATGTTATTTATTTGTTCTTATTTATACATATAATTTTCAATAGATTATATTAAAAAAAAACCTCTAAAAAGTTGGGTTGAGTTGGTTAAAATAAACCTAGTTTGTTTAAATACAGATATATTTTATTCAAGAAACATTTTAAACAGTGCATTATTAGCTATTTCATGTGTTTGACATAACAGAAAATCTGTCTACAAGCAAATTTGGAAAAAAATACCAGCTATTATTGGAAAAAAAAATGCAATGGTTTACGAGTAAATTTGACTTAGAGCGTTTTGAAATAAAACTGTCACTGACTTAGCGCTTTTTTGGAAAACATTCCATTTTTCATCATTTATTTTACAGTAGACTAAGCTCATTTTGAAGGGTGGCACTACGAAAATTGTGTAGAGCTGGACTTGAACATTCTGCATCAACTAAAATCTAACATTAAACAAAAAATGACTTAGCGCCTTTTGGAATCCACCTCTTCAATGCATGATAAAATTTTTGGACCAAAAAATTGAAAATTCAGGGAATTATTCGCGATCTCCCAAGGCTCCAAGAAAAGTTCCCCCACTGCTGAAGTGATAGCGACCTTCACAGTGCCTGAAATTGAAAAAACCAAAAAGCCTATTAAACTAGAAGGTATTACCCGTACCGTGAACCTCAATCGAAGGAAAAAAGTTGAAATTTAACAAAATGGCGGAGTCTTAAAAAAAAAGTTTCAAAATTTGTGCGAAAATTTGATGATTTTTGGCCTGCAAAAATTACATTTATTATTTGATCGGAAAACTGGAGGTTCATGGTACAGAGAAACATATATAAAAGAAAAAGCAATAATAATCAACTCGATCGTATGATTTGTCTTCGAGTTATAACTGCAGCAATTTTGAAAAATGTAATTTTTCTATATTTTACCTTTTAGTTTTAATCACTGAGAATTTTTACTAAAATTATTTACGATGTACTCACTATAACGGTCATAGTAAAACTAGATGAGTTGTTTAAATGTGCCAGGGTCTAGCTTCTCCACAACATGTGACTGGCAGCCACGTCCAGAAACCCCCGAACTATCAACCTTTATACATTTCTCAATACCTCAAAGTTTACAATGAAAATCAGAATCCGCTCTTCGGATGGCTGTAACTCAAAAACTATTTGAGTTATGGACTTGAAATTTTAATATGTTATTTTTAAAGGTATAGACTATCGAAACATGCAAAAAAAAATTCTACAATTTTTTGAAAACGTGACACTAGTGGTCTCCCTTAATGGCGGTCAAACCATTAATTTAATGGTTTAATTGGTTTATCTAATATTTATAAACAAGTCGCCGTGGTTACAAGATGGGTTGAGTAAAATGGAGTCATGCTTCACAATTTAATGCCTGTGGTATCTCTAGGAAACATACATATTGTAACGACACATGGAACAAGCGCTGGGTATTTTCAAATAAATTTCCATTGAAAATTTCCAGTAAAATGCAAAATTGGAAAATCAGCTGGTTAAACGAACAAAACCAGACATTGAAATCAGATTTTTGACCCCGAGCTGGTCTAGTGTCTAGCAACTCCGCTCTTGATTGATAAGATCGTGAGTTCCGTACCAACCGGGGGAGATACGTCATCTACACTACCATACCTCATTATCCCTCAATAACCATTCCAACCTCAAAACTCAATAGTACATTACAAGGGTACATATGATCTAAGCTGTTGCGTACCAAAAACCAATAAAAAAAAATCAGATTTGTAATAGTTAAAACACATATGTTGTGTTATTGCATAAAAACTTCAGTCTGTAAATTCGTAATATCTTTCTTAACTCTTTAAATCAGGGGTTCTCAACCTTTCAGACTCTGAGCCCCCCTTCATACTTTGGTGTGTGGTCACGCCTCCCTTTACGGATTAAGTTGCTTTAGACTTATATATGATAAATTTACTTACATTATGTTTGAGTAAAATGACTTTGAACTTTGGCTAGGCATATTCTGGTTCTAGGCATATTCTCTAAGGAATATAAAATTATATTTCTTCAAATACAAATTTTTATTACACAAATCATCGAAAAAATCACAAGTCAGCTAGTTTCTCACGCCTGACCAGACGTTCATTTACATTTTATTGAGTTAATAGCTATAAAGAAATTTCAGTGATTGTGTGTTTGTGTCCAGCATCAAATTCAAATTTTTGTTGTAAATATACATGCAAAAACAACTGTTTCAAAAACTTCAAACTTATTTAATTTTTTTAATTTGTTGACGCCTTCCCTAGAATTCTTCCACGCCCCCCCAGGGAGCCCCCCCCCCCGAGTTGAGAACCGCTGCTTTAAATGATTAAGATGAGTTAACTCGTCCTGCAGTATGGCGGCTCAAAATGCTGTCATATGTATATTCACTGGTACAAGTGCCGCCATCTGTGACAATACGGTATAATTCTAAATAATGTTCAATTTTATCAACATAGTTTAGTAATTTATTTTTTGTAAATTCCTAGGGTTCACTTTTTTAATGTTGGGATCTTTGATTTTATTCTTTTTCTTTTTTTGTAGCCTTATCTATAGTACTTATCACTTGGCAGTAAAAAGTCTGGCATTTTGAGACAAAAAAATTTTACCATATGGTTTGTTTAAAAGCGTTAATTAGAGTGAATAAGAGAATAATGACGTAGTGTTGCTATGACGACGAATGTAATTGGATAAAGGATAACGAAATAGGGGTGGTTTCTAAGAAAAAGAGTATTTACTTAAGTGAGTATTGTATCTCACGCTTATTTATGTTTAGATATATTTCTATACTGTAATGGAAAAATCTGAACATTCGAGAAAGAAAATATCAAATTTTTGTAACGAACATTACAAATTTTTGTGATCATTCTGATTTTGTATTTTGTAACAACAAGATTAACAAAGGCTACGTACGCTTTGCCAAACAAAAACGCAATACAGTTTTCTCATTATTTTTATAAATTTTTATTGTTGCAACTTAAGTCATTATTATAAATTGTTTTTGTTATTTTATTAAATCAATTAATAAAGGAATTATATTTATTTAAAAAATACGCGAGTGTATTATTTACGATTTACCATAACAACCAAGTCAAGTGATTGTTACATCAACTCAAAGAACCTACAAGACCTTGGGGATGAAAAGTTAAGGCTCAACATCGCGAGGGCGTAGAAAACCTTCAACCTAAAGTGGTTTTTCCTATAATGGTTTTTCTAAACATAGTGGGAAATTTTCATTTTTTTAATGTAATAAAATTTTTTAATCAATAACTTTGTTAAAGAAAATCGTCTCTAGAATAGAAATAAAAACATTTTCTTAAAAATATTTTTTTTAATATATTACCTGATACAGATATTACACTTATTGGATAATGGAAATTCTTTGTTATTTCACAACCGAAGGAATATCTTCTTATTGATTAAAAAAAAAAAAAAAACTTCAGCCTATCCAGAGAAGAAAAAATAACAAAAACTTGATAATCACATTATCCACTGTAGCATAAAATGTGAGCTATATATTTGCTTCTGTTCATTTAATAGAAATAATCGTTAAGCAAGTTTTTCTTTTTGCAAATTTAAATTTGTTATAAATATGAATGAATAGATACGTTTAGTTTTGTTATTAGTTATGACCGTAAGTGGATATATACTATACAGGGTGGAAATAGATTTATCGAGGTGTCCGGAATTTTGCGAACACATGATTTTCGCCGAAATTTGCGAACGGTAAGGGTTTTTACTACCTGAGACTGACCTGACAAGATTATAGGCATACTTGAACGGCGGAAATTTGCGAACAATCTTTTCTTTTCCTTTTAAAATTTGTTAAAATAGGGTAAACGCTCATTTACAGAATCAATTATATCTATAAAAATAATATTCCAAGACATTTTGTTTAAATACATAAAAAAGGAACGTTCACCTTATTTTGCTATTTTCTAAGTGGAAGTGTAAAAAACTAAAAGTGTTCGCAAATTTACGCTATTCAAATATGTAGGTAATCTTACCCGGTCAGTCTCAGGTAATAAAAATCATAACTGTTCGCAAAATTCCGCTGTTCGAAAATTTTCGTGTTCGCAAAATTCCGGCATTCTTTATCGAACCTACTGCAAATACAAAGGTAAGCCATATTTCTTCCATTTTTAAATCGTATTATCATGGATCGTATTATACAATTTCCATATTTGTTAAAATTAATTAGGTACCAATATATTTCCTGCTATAAATTGCCAAAATAATAATTTTTTTCAATATTATACTGTGGAAAAAAAACTTATTTTCACTAAAGTCACTTGATTAATTAGTATAGGTATCATATATCATACCTAAATAGGTTGACCAGATTCGTAAGTTCTATGGTCTTAGTTTTCAACTACGTAAATAACACTGCAACTAAATTTGTTTTAATGATATACAGTGAGTTCAGCTGAAGATTACACATAGGAAATGCAGAATATTGTATTTATAAGGAATTTAACAATAGCCCTGCATTTTTTCAAAATTTTGTCAGAATACTTATTTTAAAATAAATCATTTGCAATTAAAAGTAAAACTTATTAATTACCAGTATACTTCAAATGGAGGAAAAATGGACAATGGAAAATATGTATGTGGTACTTTAAGGGAAGAGTACCAGTTCAAATATCTCTATAGATATCTCTATAGGGTGAATGCAGGAGAGATGCCGCACATTTTGAAAACACTTTTGATAATTCTTAAAGTATGCATTTATTAAGCTTGTAATTTCATTATTGTTTTTAACGCATTTTTAATGCATTTAATTGTTTCGAAATTTGGCACACGATAAATATAAACATGGTTCTTTAAAATTATTTATAAATAATTTTAAATTTTGAGTCATAAAGAAGTCATAATTAACATTTTTGTAGAGCCTACAAAGCGGCGTCTCTCCCACACCTATGGAAAAGATGCCGCATCAAAAAAAAGTGAGACGCCGCGTAGTTCATATTAAAAATTTTGCAATTTACACACATCTCCATACATGATGCATGCCCATATGTAACCATTTTTAGCACTTTGTACATCTTAACCAGTCAACTCTTTTTTTGTTTCTGAGTACCTTTCAAAACATTCAATACACAGGCAATCATCATTATTTTCGTTATCTTCACTAATATGATGGCTCTTCCTGATCCATTAATGGATCCATTAATGGCATAATTTACAGTCCAAAAAAAACATTGCATAATTAAAGTATATAAGTCTATGTTTTTAACATAATACCAACTTTAAATGTGGCATCTCTCCTTTTTGTTGGGATAGATGCCGCATGTTGCTATAGCAAGCATAGTGCGGAATTTCAACCTAAAATTGTATACAGTACTTTTAAAATATACCTAAATTAATAACAAAACTCATTTTCATTAAAACAATGAAATGAATGCAAATGAAATTTACATTCTAAAACTCTAATGAATTAAATGCTTGATAAAATATTATGTTAAAAACTTACTTTTCAATAATAAAAAGTTGGATAATAACTAAACTGAGGGACTAATCATAAATGTTATCATATACAGCTTAAATAACTAATTATTTTAAACATATAATGCATTAATAGCGCTATCTATCAATGAACGGACAAACTATGCCTACTGCGGTATCTCTCCCGCACTTACTCTAGATATATCTTGTTTCTAAAATAAATTATTCAATAAAATTTAATATTCAATAATACTAATGTGTAATTTTTAACTAAACACCAATACTTTTATAAAAATAACAATTAAATTTCGATAAGAATGATATAAATTACCACTGAAATTTTCCCTATATGTGATTTTGAAATAAAGATTTATATCGCCCGTTCTCTGTCCCAACCTCGTATATAAAAATCTGCATGCTTGAGGACACCCAAAAACATATTACATACTATATATATATATATATATATATATATATATATATATATATATATATAAAGATAACCCTTAATAAAGATATTATATATATATATATATATATATATATATATATATATATATATATATATATATATATAGGTAGCCAACATCAAAGGGTGTAGTAATTAGCATAATTCTTAAGTTCATGGTGATGAAAACACAGATTTAAATAGGTAAGTTTTTTGGTGTACAAAAATTGAGAGTTGTTAGATACGAGGTTGGGACAGAGAAAGCGCAATATACTATATTATATTATGCAAAGTGTAATCTTGAAATGAACCAACTGTAAAAATTCATGCATGTAGTTAATATTGAAATAAATTATGTGATTATACGAAACACAATATGTTTGTGTATTTATTATGTTTATTATAGGTTTCTTTACTCTTGTAACTATGGAAATGGCTTGTTTGTCGTAAATGGTCGTAGGAAAAATGGGTATAGGACAATAACATGTATCTGGCCTACCTATCTGGCAAATATTGTCACATTATTTGCTAGGTAATTTGAATTTTACTTTAGCAAATATCAGAATATTCAAATCCATCCACACTGATCCAAAGAAACAATTCTTATTGCATTGGCCCTATGTTCCATAAATATACTTCCATCCTGTATAAGTAAACTTTTTAGTTTGACACTTAGGCAACATTTACCATTCCAGTTTCGAGTTACAAGATAATCACCAAACATAACAGGTCAAAAAATTTACTTATCTTCCTAAACACGTAAGTAATGTAAGTAAATCAATTAGAAAATAAAATTTCCTATGGAAATTATTTTTTATAGACGCCCACTAAAATATGAATCATTTTAATAAGTTCACAGATTACACATGGAAAATGTGCTAGGCTCCCAAACTATTATAACGAATCACACTCACATAGAGACCTGTATATTAGTATATTATCCAACATGCATTGAAAACAAACAAATAAAAATAAATATTCCTAAACAAAACGAGAGAGAAATTTTTTTGAACAAAACATTGGAGCCAAAGCATTGGAATCGGCACAACAAATAATTGAAGTTGAAAAAAATATGAAAATGAAAAACAAAAAATCACAAGCACACATTTTTTTCTATAATTTTCTCCTTTTTTTGTTTTTGTTTTCCGTTTCGTTATTATTATCATTAGATATAATGACGTTGTACCAACTATAGAATATCATCTATAGACTCTCGTCTATAGACTCTCCTTCCCCTCTTACATCACTGCACTAATTATTTCATGTCACTCTGTGCCTGTAAATACTATTGTGCAAGTAAAAATCAAAAACTGATATACAGTAGTAAAATATAGTTTTGTAAGAAAATCATTTTTATACAAATTTTTGCACTGTTCATATTATTTACTGAAATAAACAAATTCTTGAGACTACTGAAACGAGAATATTGAGACAAATTTAGGGTAAAACGTTGAGAGAAAAAAGCACCGATATGTGAAAGACTTTAGATATTTAACCGGTCTAAAATTGGGTATTTGAAAGGCGAAGGCAATGAGACTATCATATAAGCAGTATAGATCGTTCTAGAATTGTAAATATAGTTAGGGATAAGTCATCGCACGGAAGAATGGACGTCGGAGACAAAAGAAAACCAAACGGAGAGATTCATTATTATTAATAGTGAATCAATAGGCTAGCATTGGCCTTCGGGATGAATTAGAGGAAGAAGACAAAGAAGAAGATTTACCGAGGATTGTAAGTGTTTTTTTTGTGGCCTTGGATGCGATTTAAGAATCCAAGACTGAAAGCCGAAGATTTTTGAGCATTTCTGGCCAAAAAAATAAACTTAAGGACTGAGTTAAAAAATAATGAATAAATTTTTTAAAAAAATGAATGAAAAATAGTAACACTCATTGAAAATGCAATTTTAATAAAAATGAATACTAAGCGGCTATAAAATACTATTTCCATAGTTGTAACTATAGTAATCAGGGAACAGAATGGTCAACTTTACTTACGCGTCAAGTAACCTGTTATGTAAATACTAACTTACGGTTGAAGTGATTGAAAGAAATATTTGGAGCTAGAATATTTTTCATATGTTCAATAATAGTTCATTTTCATTTAAACAAAATATTTTGTTGAAATATTTTGAAAAGCAGTTTTGATATTTCTTACGGAAAATGTCATCAGTAATTTTCTCAGCAAGCACCTACATAAACAATCTGTATGTTTCTACTAAATATAAAGATTGAACCATTGTAATTCATACGTGTAATAAAGCAGTAATGAGACCTCTCTGTGCATGAAATATTATTTTAATGTTGTAATGTTAGCAGTAATTTTATCAATTTTTGTCTGCCGCATCATGTAAAAACTATTGGACGAATTTTGAGGAAATTTCAGGTGATAATAAACTATTGCCTAAGTCAATATTATATAAGATAACTTTTATTATGTGATAATGTTTAATTCCTACGGAAAAATACAAAAACTGATTTTTATAGGTTTTGCGAAAGGCGCACAATTTCTCTGTTACGCTTATATATGTGAGTCTCATTCTTATGTTCAATTTTTTTTGTACAGAAGTGTACTAATCTATTGTGTACTACACATAAAGCTTTAAAAATTTTTTTCATCGTTAAAATCTTTATATATTATACACACACAAACAGCTATAATATATATTCATGAAGAGTCATCGAAGTTGAAATTAGGGCACTCCCTGTACATTTTGTCTCTTTTCAGTTTTGCAATACAATTTTTTTTTCATTCTTCATACAATATATTATTATGTCTTATATTTATGAGAAAAAAAAATGGCATACATGATTCATAAAAAGCAAGACCACGCACACAGGAATATTAAAGATGGAAGAATTTAAAGCGGAAAGTCTTTAAAAAACATTTGATATTTTTATGACAGTCTTGTGTCCGCCTACATATACAGTAGGTTTGGTTGGATTTGATACATGTTCTTTGTATGTTAAATATTTATTTATATCGTTGCCTTATTAATTTTATATTCGTGTTTAAGTTGAAATTCAACTCACACGCATGTACTGCGCATAGTAAGTACAAAAGAGAACAATTATCTTATTTAATATTAATGATTACCTACAAAAGCATAAGTTCTATTAATTAAATAAGTTGTTAGCTTCAAGTTGTACTACATTTTAACATAAGATTTACACAATTCTTGAGTAGCGACATCTTGATCAAAACAAAATATGTCTTCAATCTTTCTTTTTTATATAGCAAGGAAGTTGCGTAAGAAAATTTTCGTTATATCAAGACCCTATTATTAACCTCTACTAATTTTTTCAGAAGTTAGCAGGATGAGATGCTTTTGTTTTATTAATTGTTACTATCGTTTTCTGTATATGTTACTATCGTTTTCTGTATTAAAAAATTACAATTATATTCAAAAAATACTTAATTGTACGTTAATTTTATTTCGTTTTCGTAAATCTTTTGGTACAGAATGACAATAACTCTACTACTTTTAGTATAGAGCCGCTGTAACATTTGGTATACAACTACTGTAACCTTACTACATTTGGTATACCACTGCTGTAACCTTACTACATTTGGTATTCTACATTATGTGTACAACTGCTGCAACCTCACTACTTCTGACACAGAACTACTATAATCTTGCTTCTTTTGACACAGAACCGCTGTGACCTTACTACTTTCGGCATAGAATTGCGGTTACCTTACTATGTGATTTTCATTTCGTTTTCGTAAATCTTTTGGTACAGAATAACGGTAACTCTACTACTTTTAGTATAGAGCCGCTGTAACCTTACTACATTTGGTATACAACTACTGTAACCTTACTACATTTGGTATACAACTACTGTAACCTTACTACATTTGGTATTCTATATTATGTCAACCTCACTACTTCTGACACAGAACTACTATAATCTTGCTTCTTTTGATACAGAACCGCTGTGACCTTACTACTTTCAGTATAGAATTGTGGTTACCTTACTATGTGATTTTTATTTCGTTTTCGTAAATCTTTTGGTACAGAATAACGGTAACTCTACTACTTTTGGTATAGAACCGCTGTAACCTTACTACAATTAATTGGTATACAACTGCTGCAACCTCACTACTTTTGATACAGAACTATTGTAATCTTCTTTCTTTTGATACAGAACCATTGTAATCTTACTACTTTTGGTATAAAAATTTGATGGATAAAATTACTGAAAAGGTAAATTAAACTCGACTAACGGTAGATTCGTAGTAATATTTTATTACGCTCAAACTTCAAAAGATCATTCTGTAGATACAATGATAATAGTTAAATTGATACAGTTAATATAGTTTTCAGAATAGTAACAAAATCTGGATGCAGCTCAAATCATTTTTACAATAAATATTAAATATTGAATTCTTTAGAAAAAAGTCACCAGTTTTATCTTATAGTAAGTATTGTAACACATATTTGCAAAATTGTGATTCTGGAATGCAAAACTCAAATTTCGATTTACCACATAAATCAATATTGTCGCGGACCTTTAGAAACGTGGAATTTCGTGTGATGCACCTTTTGCACCGTCCTCAAATCAGTCCTGAACACAGCTACAATCTAACAGTACACAGTATCCCTATAAGCTAAGCGACATTATAAGTATAGTAGTTTTCTTATGGGAAATCAAAATAATATCTAGACTTGATGTCATTGCAGCGATGTAATGAATATCGTTTCATTTCTGTCTGACTACATTTCAGTGTAAATTAGATGACACTATTTAACATGTAAACAAGGTGTACCTGGTTGAATCAAGCACACACTGTCTGTATACAAAATAAATAAATTTTTTTGTCAAAAAAATAAGTTTATGTAAATAGTTTGCATAGAATGAGGCAGAAGGAAAATGAGTTTATTTTAGAAATATAATTTTCTTTTCGTTGGATGTAGACTAAAAATAGGTTACACATAATATGATGGATGAATGGAAATATAGAACTTTATATGGTTGTGTTTATACGTGTAACACGTGTAAGAGAAATTTTAGTTTAAGGTGAATCGATCTCTGCTGACGAATCAATGAAAAGTCTATTCTACTTTTTCTCTGAGTAAATGTAATTTATATCTAAGTTAAATTTTATAATACAGGTAACAGGGGTAACAGTATTATTATTTGGTTATTACTCAATCTTTAAATTTTAATAATTTTAAAAAGTAATGAAATTGACTCTGGTGATTTTTTGACTTAAAAATAGGTATTTGGCAACATGGCGCGTATTTTACACGTATGCTACTGTGACATTTATGAAATAGAAATGACAGATCAAAACAATAAGCAATACCGGCATAACACTTTTTGCTAAAAAAAGGATTATTAAGGGGAAACACAATGTTTAAATTGTAAATAAAAGACGAAAGATGAAGAAAAATTGTAACGATACAAAGTTTGAAGGTGAATCGGTTGGAACTACAGACCAAAGAATATATTATGTATATCCTATAGACAGGACCAGACCTACAATTATTATGATGCAGGGAGCCAGAGTTTGCTGTTGGCACCCTTCCCGAGAAAAACGGCAAATTTTGGGCCCGTCGATATTTTTAAAACTTCTCTCTCCAAAACATCAAATTCGTTTTTGACGACCCTAAGTAAATGACGTACAAAACCAATTCACCGTTTTTGGCGCCTCTGAAAACTTGCAGGGGTACACGTGCCCCCGCTGCCCCCCTTCCTAGATACGGCCCTGCATATAGACGTACTTTATCAATTTATAAATGAAGCACCCAGATATGACCAGTATACAATCTACACAGTAAAAAAAAATTGTGTTCTGCGTAAAAAAAAAACTAGTGGTCAAAATTTTTGTGTTAAATAAGTAACACAACCCTGCGTTAATGTAACATTTCGTGTTTCTGTTAAATGAAAATATTAACACAAATTTGGATTTAACAGAATAAATATGTTAACCTGTTTTGAACAACAAAGAAGTAACACAATCTTTGTGTAAAGCAAATAATGTTGTAAGTACGTAAGTTACATTAGAATATATATCTACCAATATATATATATATATATATATATATATATATATATATATATATATATATATAATGAAAAAGATGAGAGTAGTTCTTATTATTAAACAAAACCGAAAAATTATAAGTTTTTTCAGTTATTGACGAATATAGTTTTATTGGACATTTAAAAATGAAAAACTATTTTCTTACATTTTAAGGTTAGTTTGTTACAGATCTAGTTACAGAAAATCATGTAAGCTTACTTGAGATTGTATATTATATCATACAATCTCAATACGCATGATTTTTTGTAACTAAATCTATAATAAAATAACCTTAAAATGAAAGAAAATTGTTTCACTTTTATACGTTTAATAAAATTATATTCGCCAATAACTGAAAAAACTTATAATTTTTCGGTTTTGCTTAATAATACGAACTATTCTCATCTTTCTCATTATATATATTTGGAAACAAGTAAGAATTTTTCCAAAGGACTGACTTACTTTTGGTTCTTTGAGTCTCATAAACAAAATCGTTATAATTTTTGACGATTTTCATATATCTTAAGCTGCAGTGGAAGTAAAATATTGAAGAAAAAACTTTAACAACTAACTGTGATAAATCTGAAAAATTAATACAAAATGTATGTTCCCTTGTGTGTTAAATCATTCAGACAAAGCTTGTGTAAAGTTTTGACACATATGCTTTGTGTTAAAATAACACAAAAAATTGAGTGGACCGTTCTGGACATGTGAAATGTGTTAATTTTAACACAAATTTTTTGACTGTGTAACAGTATTCTGTAATATAGTAATCAATGCAATAACCGGTGTTATCCGTAGTAACGTTTTCAAATAATTATTATCAAAATATAATATTGATAATAAAAATAATTTTACTAATTTTACTTTCTTGAGAAGAAACTGCAAAACATAGAAAAAAAAGTTGTATTCGTTTTATTTTCAAGATACGTACGCTTACAAATTATCTACTGCAATAATTCTAGTTCCATTTGTTGCAAAATTGATAATACATTGTATTCCTTAAATCTCACCCGTCTCAACCCGTTCCCTGCCTCAAGAAAACTGCAACTGGCTTTTAGGGATGTGAAAAAATAATCGATTTTTATATTAATCGATTATTTTTTTTCTTACAATCGATTCTCAAAATAAAAACAATCGATTTTTAGTAAATCGATTATATAAATTACACTCTATTATTTCTTTAAGTTGAATGCTGAAAGAAAAATTTGGTTTGTTTTTTAGTTTTAAAACCAGAAGTTTGTCATTTTGGTTATTTTTGACACTTACCATTTTAACTAATCTTCATTTTAGATTAAAAATTGTTAATATTATTAATCTACTAGTTTTATTATTATACAGAAAAGCATACAATTAATAATTAAAAAAATAGAATATTTCACAAAAATCGATTATTTTTTCTAAAATCGATTTTTTACAAATCGATTTATATTAAAAAGAGAAAAATCTATTATTTAGCAATCGATTTTTTTCACTCCATGTCACATCTCTACTGGCTTTACAAACTTGCTTTACGCTTTGTCTAGTATTATAATAATATAATAGTGTTCATTGGTCTGTGGCTAGAACTTATAAGTATAGAAAACGGGGCATTAATGTGTCTCTAATATTAATACATACTTTAGTGGCGGTCCTTGTTTTATAATATTTTTCATACTAGTCTGTCGTAGTAGACATGTATCGAAATTGACTAGTGCACACAAAATAACTAATAGCTACAAAAATATATAGTAGGTGTATTAGTATAATTTAAAAAATAATTATAAGATGACATTTTTTTCTACTTATTACAATAACTAGACGTCCAATGTTAAACATAATATTATTTAATAATTCGGAAACATAAATTGAGAAAGTATTTTTCAATTTTTAAATCTTTTACAGTTGGGTCTCAATGGCACAACCTATATATACCTCTGATGCCTGTGATTATACTTCTGCATTTACTCGAACCTACTCTACTTTGAAAATTTATTTCTTTTAAACTAGACGTCATACATTATTCAGATAATATCAGTGAATGTATAATAATATGTCAGAAGTATTATATATCTTTCTCTATATTATACTAAAATTTCAAATTCTTAACTTGAAAAATTTTTTGTGATCAATTCACCTTAATTCAGAAACAAAATTATACGCATTGCCGTTATATAGATGCAGATACCTACTTATTTTGTACTTTTCTCTAACATAATAAAATAATTCAATACTTTAAAAAAGATAAAAAATGTCACTGTTAATAGATAATGCTATAAATATACTTGAAAATTTAAATTTAAATATACCTTATTTTAATTTCAAATATTTTTCAATCACTTTGTGATTTTTAATTTACATGTGGTTTTTGGTCATACTATACCAAAGAAATCGAGTGCTTAAAGTTTCAGTTTAGCTGAACGATTAGTGAACATATCAATACTGCATGTGTTGAAATGTACACAAAAGTTTGTCATACGTAGTAGTGTCTCACAAGCACTTGATAATATTTGAAATTAAAATTGTAACTGTTTCTCGAATCAGAGAGAGTACTAATACACATAGGTGATTGAATGGGTGTCCGGCTCGACCGCTTACCGAGCATGGGATCGTTGGTGTAGACGTTAGCACGTCTGGCTAGTTACCAGAAGATCCTGGGTTCGATTCCCGGCCGATCCGGATAATAAAATTTTTTCAATCACTTTGTGGATTTTAATTTAAATATACCTGTAAATTCACCCTTTGTGATAGATTTTTTTATGATTTTTTATAAAAACGGTACGTTGTCGATAACTTTAGGCAGCGAACTGACTAAACTTCATCATCAAATAATAAATTCTTCAAACAACAAAAATTGCAAATTCTTGAGAATTTGCTTCGAGAATTTTTATCAAATTGAATTGGAAAATTATAGAAAAATTTTCCTTAATATTTTTCTAATCGGATATTTGAATAAATAAATCTGAATCATATTTTAGACTTTCACTAACTATAAAAATTATCAAAATAAATCTCTGAGAGATTAGTTGCAAACCGGAGTAAATGTAGGAATCTTTGTCCCTGCTCCAGAGCTTTGTTAGCTCCAGAGAACAACATAGTAACCAAAAATGTTATAAACTAAAAACTAAAAATTTTTTTTCTTTATTACCTACATTATCATACATTACAAAAATTCGTTAAATATGTACACGTATTAAATCAGGTTTCCGTATCTTTTGGACTAAAATATAGAAAATTTAAGTATATTTTTGTGGTTTCAAATTTCTTGGATCCGTGATTAAAAAATATGAGGGAAATGGAGAGAAAAAAGGAAAGGGTTTTCAGTTTTAAGCAAAGGTTTTGTGCTCAACATTTCACAAACGTATTTTAAAAATAGAAAATGGTAAAAAGAGCCTCAATTTTATTTTAAAAGCACTTTCCTACGATATTCAAGACAATGCGATATATGCAGGACCGGATCTAAGGGTGTATGGGGGCACGTGTCCGTGCGGGGGTCGTGGGGGCGCCAAAATTAGATTTGTAACGTTTTTTTTTGCTCGTCACTTGTTTTTTGGGAGGGAAAAAGGAAATTTTTTTCTACAGGTGGGCCATTTTTTGGCCCTGCCCCGGGCGCCACTTAGGTTCGGCCTTGGATATATGGAAAAAAATTTTTGATTTCACTTGTGAGTATGGGAAATTTTCTGTATGAATTGAGAAAATTTTATTTTAAATTTTTAATTTCTGCTTATAAATTGTGATTTCTACTTATAGCAATTACCCGCAAAATTTAATGTTCATATTATGCTCAAAAATGTAGAAATTATAAAAGTGTAACTGGCAAAAGGGCAGACGGACGGAAACGACAAAATTTTAACTATAGAACTTTAAGGCGGGGCTAAAAGGCAATGTAAATACAAGGCACAAGAATAGACCTGCACTCTCAAAACGCTTTGTTCGAATATTAAAATTTTTTTTCTTTGAATCATTGAAATAATTTTTCTGATTCAAAAATATATTTCTTTGAGTACTAAAAAAAATTTAAAAAAATATTTTTTCAATCAAAAAAAATTTTTTTTGATTTAAAAAAAAAATCAGAAATATTTTTAATCTTTGAATAAAGAAATCGTTTTGAGCGTGTAACACATTAATGAGCTTAATTGAGAAATTTACTAAAGACACATTTGTATCAATTATCACAAGAATGTTGTAGGTTTTTCACTTTGCTTCAACGAACAAAATGGTACGACGTGTTTGATTGGTCATTTTAACCGTCATTTCATTAGTAAGTAAAGGCGATAGGAATGGAACAAAAATTTTTATTTGTACATTTAATTGGTTTCAAAACAGTAACAAGATATTATGTAAATAATATGATAATAAAAATTATCCTTATTTCGGTTGTCAAATTGTGCTACCGTGTTACACTCGAACTTTACATTTTGCTAAGTAAATTTGTTGATTTTAGAATTCATGTTGTCTAAAAGCAATTTAACTTGAAGAATTGTCAATCCAAAAACACTTCAGCATTATTTTGCTTTCACTAGTTAATAGTTTTTTTTTTTTTTTTTTTTGTAAAATTTCTAGAGAACAAGTTTTTGATAACAAAAGTTTATTTGTAAACTCCTTATTAAAAAAGAAAAAGGAAAGTAGGTAGTCATTACTCTTTAGAACTTTTAATCCATTAATATTAATGTTAAGCAACTGTTTCTGATAGAATTTATATATTTTTGGGTCGCTGATAAAGAATTAGTTGTTAGAATCTAGAAATTCAAAATGGTAGAATTAATATAGCGTACAAGATGATACAAAATTAAGTTTTGACTTTTCGGTTATGCAGAAGCTTATGTATACTTGTTAATATTTTTTGTTCTCGAACGAATTTTGTCTTGTCTAACAGGCTGAAAAATTATTTTGATTTATTAATTGGATAGTAAGTACATATTATAATTTTTATTTTCCAACTATCCGGAGTAGTTTTGTCCTTACGTCGCTCGCTCGTCGTAATTAAAAATAATTATCTTGAAATAAATAGGGAATAAAATATTTGTACTCATTAAACAGTATTTGTAATGAATCAGTTAATAATTATATTGCCGTATACTGACTTTGTCTTCTTTAGTTTTTCAAATTTTTAACTTCTGAAACATATTTATAATCCGAGTGCTAAAAAATATTTAGTGACGTGAAAATATTTGTAGTAAGTCCAATAAATTTCATATTTACTGAACTGAAGACTAAAACTCAATATTTCTAAAATCTATCATATTCTTAACGTAAAATTTTTCTATGAATAGCATCTTATCATAGCTAATTTGAAGGGCCCAAAAACGGGAATTTCGAAGGTTCACCTGCTTTCTTTTTGATAAAGATTTTTGTTTGAATTTCAATGACAATTTTTTTCAAACGATCAAACCTTAAATTTAAATATTTAAAAAACAAAAACGATGGCACTTCTAAACGAAACGGGAATTTTTATTTTATTAGAATAATATAATAATATTTGAATGAAAATATGCCATTAAAAATAGTATTTTGATTACATCAAACCTATTAATTTAATAATATTAATACATTAAAATATCAACAGACAATATTATATCAGAAATCACAATCTTTTTATTAGTTTAAATAAAACAGTTTATACTATCGAAAAAAATTGCCATTAAAAATCAAATAAACATTGATAAAAATAATATAAAACTTTTTTTAAAAAAAAAAAATATAAAATTTGTAAAATGTAATTTAGAAAAATAAGTAGATATTAATTAACATTTAAATATATTTGTTCTTATTTACTTGAATCGAAATGTTCTGACAGAAATTGACGTATATTGTAGATTATTTTGTAAACATCCAAATATATGCAACTTATATTACATGAATGTCAAAAAATAAACAAAACATGAAAATCTAAAAAATAGTTGGCAATATACTAACCCCGTTCAAATTGTATCTAGTCTCATTTTCACAGAAGACTTGTGAAATTTCCAAAAAAAAATCACATACACTCTATTTTGTATTTTTTTATGCTTATTTCCATCAACCACTGATTATCAAATTTACAAAAAAATTTTTCAAATCGTTATTAAATTGTTACGAGAAAATTCACAAAATAATCCCGCACCAAGAATCTCGTCGTTTCATTCAAGTTTCAAAAAAACAAAAACAGAACATCACACTTCAAACTTTAAATTTGTTGCCGATGACGTGCTTATCACACAATTTCTCCACGTCAACAAGAAATCTGATTGAGTTTTCAAATCGTGAATATATTAATAATTTTCTATCTTTTTCCCAAATAGAATAAAATTTTTTTCGGCTAGTTACTTTTGCAAGCGGCTTGTTTGCTTGCTACAACTCTTGTTGGGCACAGTGCCAAGTTTTTTGTAAACACAAATTTTCAGTTATCACACACGTTTGTCACATTTATATTACATTTTTTTTTTTGTCAAATATTCAATAAACTGATTGGTTTGATTTTAAAAATTGTAATTGGTTTAGTGATGAACAAAATTGAAAAACGATTTTTTTTTGAGAGGTTACATTTAACACACTATAATTTTAGAAATACAATACAAAAAATTTTAATTACTGAAAACACACATTTTATTTTAGTTTTGATACAACACAGTATTTTGTTATTAATTTAGATAATTACGGATTAATATTTTCTGGAATTTCGAAAAATAATGTTATTTTAATTAATTACGTATATGGTAGTTTTGATTTTTTTTTTTTTTGTTGGTTAAAATTAGACTTTTTGCTTAATAGAATTTTTTATAGTGAATAGACATATTTGATTTGTACATTATATTTTTTTACAAAAATTAAAATATTACTTTTATTTACTAATCGAATTCTGTATGGTGCCCTATGTATGTTATGTGTACTACTTTTATTATAATGTGTGTTCCATATCAGCGTCGGGAAAAGCGTCGCGTCGCATCGACTCTCGTCGTATTATTCGATGTTGTGTATGTATCGTGTGGCGGTAGATAGATGATGATTCTTTTCACATTGCGGCGATGTGGAGACGTGCGGGATGCAGCGTCGGTTTCATATAAGCGCGAGCACATGCGTACAGATGGTTCTATATCGAACGAAATATATACATGTGTTGTATATGTATATGTGTATGTACGTTCACTCACAGAGAAATTCTCTCTTTTCAAATCGACGTCCGTCGTCATTACCACTACTGCCGTCTCACGATTGCCGCCACCGCCGCCGCCACCGCCATCACCGTCGTCCCGCCACACCACCACCCCCCGTTTATAAATGTGCATCTATCTTTGTCTGTTGTGCTTTAGTTTGCGTTTGCCGCCTCCATTGAATGTTTTGCCGTACGTCTCTACGTGTACACAGCATCCACATTCACCAATACTCGTATAATAGAGGATTTTTTTACGCTCTCATGTGTGCGTGTGTGTGTATGTTCCAACTATTCGCATTTTGAATGTTCCGCTTTATTCACAATATTTGTACGATCGCACAAAACGTTACAACCATCCACCTCCAGTCTTCAGTTTTTCTTTCTCTGTGCTGTTTTTTCACAATTTACTTATTAATTTAATTTAGATTATGTAGAAAATATTTTCTATGATGGACACTACACTAACTATGTCGCATTGATTTGATTACAACTAGGTAGGTATTTATTATGTCGTGTAATATAAAATATGAGCTGCAGTAGGTTACCGACGATGTTGTAACAATTGCAACAGCTTTTGCTTCCGAGAGATCAGCTTCGGCCAAGATCCGAAGTTTACACGCATAAACAAAACGAAATATATCTCAAAAAGTTTATTCTTTAAGTCCTCTACTCCAAAATCAAACTTTTTAAACCATCTCTACATAGTTCGTTTATTAACGATACCACTGGTCGAACACAACGTGGTTGTAGTGACTAAATCCTTACCCAGATTACACTTATCTAAACCAAGTCGTCAAGTGCAAGTTGTACTTGCGCTAACAGTGTTCCGTACAATTAATTGTTTTTATGAATTTTTTGTAACGGGATATGAAAGTGAATGAAATATTTTTTCTAATGAATAAATTTTATTCCTAAAATAAACCATGTTTTTCTTTTTCAAAACGAACTTGCTCTGTTTACGTCTTTTCTTGGGCATCATGACGCTGGCCGGAAGTTTTTTTGTAGTCAAAATTTAATAATATCAATCGATTGTAGGCCGTTTGTAGATGTTTGTAGTATATTTAATTTCGTTTGTAGCCCTTTACTTTATTTGTAATTAACAATCAAAATTTTGTACTGAAGTTAGCCGGAAGCAATCGTGAAGGTAATTTTTTTTGGTAACAATAGAAAGATTTTCGTTTGTAGTGTCTAAATATAACGGTAAAATGTTCGTAGGGTCGTCTGATAAAGCATAATTAATTAATAAAATTCACCAAGTGCGTGCCGGACACATTTTTCACTCTTTTGAGATAATTGACCGAAACATTATTTTCAACCGGTTTGGAAAAGTTTTATTGCTTTGTTGCCCCCCACCACTCCTTTAAAGGTTAGATCGGATCCAGAAATTAACCCCACTTTTATAGTATTGATTCCCCATTTTCTCAGCCCACTCAAAAAATTTCAGCTCAGTTCGTTCATAAGGGGGCCCTACACATGCAAAAAGGAGCCACGAATTATATATATATATATATATATATATATATATATATATATATATATATATATATATATATATATATATATATATTGTAACTAACACATGTAACTGTGATAATGCGTGTCAGGCACGCACTTGGTGGATTTTATTAATTACCCTACCGCCACCATTTTTATACCCAAAAGAACATGATTTTTCTTGTTTTTTAACAGTTTCGTTCGGGTCAAAATCTCCTCAAATAAACCTAGAGGGCTGAAATTTTGTGTACAGGTTAAGCTAATAGCCAGACACTGTTTTTTGGGGGTTTCAACTTTTAACCCTTACCCCCACGATTTTTACCCCAATATTTCCTTAATTTTTTTGCTTGTTTTCTAACACGTCTAGAGACTCTCTAAGGAAACCTAGAGGGCTGAAATTTTGTACGTGTATTCAGTTAGTATCCAGCTAGTACCTTTTAGGGAGTTCACATTACTTTTCCCCCCACTTCTTCCATTTTTATATCGGAATTGAATGCTATTGTTAAATGTGTTTTAAATGCATTACTTTTATTCTAATTACAAGTAGGCGAATAGTAATTTTAAAAATGCATTATTGCATTTTAAAAACGCCGTGAGCAGCGGGGCCCCATCACGGTAGTCGAATTTTCCCCTTCATCTTCGGTATTGAATGTCTACAAGCGAAATGTGATTGAAAGTCTACAACCGAATTGTCATTTTGTTGGTTTCAAAACTGGTGATGAGTGTTCGGCTGATCGAGGCTTTAAAAAAAGTTTTTAAGTATTTAAGGGCTGTATCTCAGTAAATTTCAAATTTGTGACGAAAACAGGTAGCAGAAAAAAAGCCAACACAATTCGTACGAGGACATTCCTGCCCATGTTTATCCGCTAATTGCCTTTATGTTTTAGTTTTAAATATTAAAAAGGGACCTTCAATAGTAAACTGGAAGGCCTTTATAAAGATATTTTTTCTTTCCAAAAAAATCCAAAATTTCTATTTTATAAATACTAAAAATCCAAAATTCCTAATTTATAAATAAACAGTGACTTTAATAACATTTTTAAATTACTTAATATGTATGTATTTCATTTGTCATAAAAGTAAGTTCACTTTTTTTTAAATTTTTTAAAATTACTATTCGCCTACTTGTATTTAGAATAAACAAAAACGCCGTGAGCAGCGGGGCCCCATCACGGTAGTCGAATTTTCCCCTTCATCTTCGGTATTGAATGTCTACAAGCGAAATGTGATTGAAAGTCTACAACCGAATTGTCATTTTGTTGGTTTCAAAACTGGTGATGAGTGTTCGGCTGATCGAGGCTTTAAAAAAAGGTTTTAAGTATTTAAGGGCTGTATCTCAGTAAATTTCAATTTTGTGCCGAAAACAGGTAGCAGAAAAAAAGCCAACACAATTCGTACGAGGACATTCCTGCCCATGTTTATCCGCTAATTGCCTTTATGTTTTAGTTTTAAAAATTAAAAAAGGACCTTAAATAGTAAACTGGAAGGCCTTTATAAAGATATTTTTTCTTTCCAAAGAAATCCAAAATTTCTATTTTATAAATACTAAAAATCCAAAATTCCTAATTTATAAATAAACAGTGACTTTAATAACATTTTTAAATTACTTAATATGTATGTATTTCATTTGTCACAAAAGTAAGTTCACTTTTTTTTAAATTTTTTAAAATTACTATTCGCCTACTTGTATTTAGAATAAACATAATGCTTTTAAAACACATTTAACAATAGCATTCAATTCCGATGTAAAAATGGGAGAAGTGGGGGGAAAAGTGATGTGGACTCCCTACAAGGTACTAGCTGGATACTAACTGAATACACGTACAAAATTTCAGCCCTCTAGGTTTCCTTATGGAGTCTCTAGACATGTTAGAAAACAAGCAAAAAAATTAAGGAAATATTGGCGTAAAAATCGTGGGGGTAAGGGTTAAAAGTTGAAACCTCCAAAAAACAGTGTCTGGCTATTAGCTTAACCTGTACACCAAATTTCAGCCCTCTAGGTTTATTTGGGGAGATTTTGACCCGAACGAAACTGTTAAAAAACAAGAAAAATCATGTTCTTTTGGGTATAAAAATGGTGGGGGTAGGGGTTAAAAGTCGAGACCCCCAAAAGGCACCCCCTTGATACTAACTCAATCCGAATACAAAATTTCAGCCCTCTAGGTTTATTCGGGTGACCTGTGCGAGTGGTACAAACTTCGAAAACGTCGAAAATGCATGAAATTGTAGCTTAAAAATGAGGGGGGTGGGGGTAAAATATTAAAACCTCCAAAAAGCACAACCTAGGTACGAACTTTATCAACACACCAAATTTCAACCCTCTACGTTAATTCTGGGGGGCTGGGGGCCTGTTAGATCCAGCGAAAATCGTTTTTCCCCCCTCTACTCCCACCATATCATCCTAGGAAGCTGAATGTTGGATATGTTGTAGATAATTGACCGAAACATTATTTAAAACCGGTTTGGAAAAGTTTTATTGCTTTTCCGCCCCCCACCACCCCCTTAAAGGTCGGGTCCGAAAAAAAATTTGCTTAAAATTTGACCCCACTTTGATAGTATTGTTGTGCATCGGAATAAGCCCCACTTACCAAATTTCATCTCTTAACTTCCATAGGGGGGCCCTACACATATTAAAAGGTTGCGGGAAAATATATATATATATATATATATATCAGACATCTTTTTTTTTTACATAATCGTGTTCTACGGGTCCGAAAACGGATAGCGCCCCTGGTCTCGCCTCTCGCAGCTCTTATCGTATAGACTGTATAAGTCTAATTTTTCGGAGAAAATTCGACTAATAATGCTTTTAAAACACATTTAACAATAGCATTCAATTCCGATGTAAAAATGGGAGAAGTGGGGGGGAAAAGTGATGCGGGCTCCCTACAAGGTACTAGCTGGATACTAACTGAATACACGTACAAAATTTCAGCCCTCTAGGTTTCCTTATGGAGTCTCTAGACGTGTTAGAAAACAAGCAAAAAAATTAAGGAAATATTGGCGTCAAAATCGTGGGGGTAAGGGTTAAAAGTTGAAACCTCCAAAAAACAGTGTCTGGCTATTAGCTTAACCTGTAGACCAAATTTCAGCCCTCTAGGTTTATTTGGGGAGATTTTGACCCGAACGAAACTGTTAAAAAACAAGAAAAAACATGTTCTTTTGGGTATAAAAATGGTGGGGGTAGGGGTTAAAAGTCGAGACCCCCAAAAGGCACCCCCTTGATACTAACTCAATCCGAATACAAAATTTCAGCCCTCTAGGTTTATTCGGGTGACCTGTGCGAGTGGTACAAACTTCGAAAACGTCGAAAATGCATGAAATTGTAGCTTAAAAATGAGGGGGGTGGGGGTAAAATATTAAAACCTCCAAAAAGCCCAACCTAGGTACGAACTTTATCAACACACCAAATTTCAACCCTCTACGTTAATTCTGGGGGGCTGGGGGCCTGTTAGATCCAGCGAAAATCGTTTTTCCCCCCTCTACTCCCACCATATCATCCTAAGAAGCTGAATTTTGGATATGTTGTAGATAATTGACCGAAACATTATTTGAAAAAGTTTTATTGCTTTTCCGCCCCCCACCACCCCCTTAAAGGTCGGGTCAGAAAAAAAATTTGCCCAAAATTTGACCCCACTTTGATAGTATGAGGTGCCTCGAAAATGAGCCCCATTTACCAAATTTCATCTCTTAACTTCCATAGGGGGGGGCCCTACACAAATTAAAAGTGGCGGGAAAATATATATATATATATATATATATATATATATATATATATATATATATATATATATATATATATATATATATATATATATATATATATATATATATATATATCAGACATTTTTTTTTCTACATATTCGTGTTCTACGGGTCCGAAAACGGATAGCGCCCCTACTCTCGCCTCTCGCAGCTCTTATCGTATAGACTGTATAAGTCTAATTTTTCGGAGAAAATTCGACTAAAAATTTAAAAAAAAGTGAATACAATTTTTTAACAAATGAAATACATGCATATTAAGTAATTTGAAAATGTTATTAAAGTCATTGTTTATTTATAAATTAGGAGTTTTGGATTTTTATTATTTATAAAATAGAAATTTTGGATTTTTTTAGAAAGAAAAAATATCTTCATAAAAGCCTTCCAGTTTACTATTTAAGTTCCTTTTTTAATATTTAAAAATAAAACACAAAGGCAATTGGCCGATAAGCATGGATAGAAATGCCCTCGTACGAATTGTGTTGGCTTTTTCCCTGTTAACTGCTATCGGCACAAAATTGAAATTTAGTGAGATTCAGCCCTTAAAAACTTAAAACCTTTTTTTAAAGCCCCGATCAACCGGACACTCATCATCAGTTTTGAAACCACCAAAATTACAAATCGCTTGTGGACTTTCAATTATATTTCGCTTGTAGACACTCAATACCGAAGATGAAAGGAAAAATTCGACTTCCGTGATGGGGCTCCGCTGCTCACGACGTTTTTTTTGTATGGATCATAAAGAATCAAAGGTCGAAAAAGATCGGTCATCTTCGAAGTTTTTACAAGTACAGCCGAAGCAACATAAGGTTGTGGGTAAGATGCGCAAATTAAAGAGTACGACAACAAGAATTAAACTATAACATATATGCATAAGAGTGTGATAGAAGTTGTGTTAGCACATTAAATTTTACCACGCTATAATATATTTTTTACTTTGGTCGTCGATCGCGCACGAATTAAAAGTTGCGTGGTAATTTAGCATGGTAATTTTTCTTGAGCAAAAATTAAGCATGGTAATTTTCTGAAATTTTATCTACAAAAATTATATGATTTTTCTCTCCGTGTAACTAAATGGAGATTAAATTTCTAAATTAATAAACAATTAAAATATGTTAACTTTTATCTCTAAAAATGTATTTGCCTTAAGTCGGCCCCCTATGCTCTAAAGCCGACCAAAAATGTTCCTTAGGTCGGCCACCTGGATTTTTCATAATATAAATGAATTACTCGATTGTAGTTTATTATGACGCTAAGGAAAACGCTTAAAGAAACTATTCTAACATTATAATGTATTATTAATTTAAATTTAAATCAAAACAGTATATTATAAAAGAACATTTTTAAATATTTTTTTAACAAATATCAATAATTGGTAATCATGATTACAAACTACATTAAGAAAATGTAATGTAATTTTCGATTAAATTACATTTTGTAAAATGTAATTTAATTAAAGAGCAAAGATGCACTACCACCGAATGGAAGAGGATTTCAGCTTGAAATATACTCTGGTCAGACGCTGCAACTTCCGGCAGCAAAAAAAGTTGGAATATCTGTGGAATCCAAATCAACAACTAACACATACAACATTTCTACTTATTTCTGCAAAACTATGGTCTATTTCACTTAAATTTAACTATGCTGAATCACTCATGAATTTAAATAATTTCCTTTTTCTTGGCTTTATCTTTTTCATTATTGCACTTACGTAAATTTTAAATTTGCAGTTGGTTTTTCAAAAACAATAAAAGATTGATTTGTTTCGAATATAAGAATAATTTAATTTTTTAACTTTGACTCACGATTAATTGTATCTGAAACGGGGTATAGTAAGTTGACAGAACCTTTGGTTATTGCTGTGAAAGGATCTACCAGTAACACTGGTCCACGAGTAGAACAAACGCTGGTTAGATCCGCCAATTTACATATATCATCTTGAAAATCAGGAAAATTAACGACATTTAAAATGGTCTAAAACGGTTACTTTCGAAATAAGAGCACGAGTTATGCTGCTAAACGATTTGTGGTCTGACCAATGCCCAGAATAATTTAAAAAACTAATATCGGAATAAGCAGGTAACGATTTTAATTATACCTAAAAAACAACTTCCTTTGTCCGCCTGCTAGATGTATTGACTTATATCGCGGCTGTAACAATATTCTAAAAATTCTTTAACTCGCAATCAGTTTTCGTCGTCTCGTTTTCAAAATGTTTTCAGATATAGTTTGTCTAAAAATGAGCACATTGACTAACGACCAGAAAGATTTGAAAATTCTGTGACATGTTGCTTTTTTAAAGAAGAAAGAGAAACACCAAAGTGTTAGCTTATGTGGTAAATCGGCATTTATAAGATCTATTTATTATGAATTTTTATTTTGAACATTTTTATGAAAAATAATTATTGTGTGAATTAGAAACCTTAGAATATTAACAACTGTAGATAAATAAAAGTAAATAAATAAATTTAATATAGATTTTAAGTTTTGTATCATAATAAAAATCTTAAAAATCGATCTACAAATGTATCTAGTTTGCCTACAAAATTGCACCTATAGGAAATTGAAAAAAATTCAAATTTTCAAGGGCAAATTGCACTTTATTAATTCGTTTAAGGGCATGAACGGCATAATTATGGCTCGTGATTAGTTTCAGTCTCTGCGTAACCCTTTCACGCGTGTGCAATATGTAACTTACAACCAAAATTAGTTAATATACCTGGTGCTGTGGAGGGAAATGATAGGTCCCGGAAATAAACCGCATTTTTTTTAAAACTTTCTCCAAAAAAATTAAGTGGTGAGCAAATTGATTTTTTTTCGGACCCTCTACCGAAAGACGAACCCCCTATCAAACCCGGGCCCGGGGCTACAAACCTAACTACCTCACCCTCTCGTCGCGCCAGATTTCTACTTTCAGATTGTTTTTTATTCAGTGAATTAATTGTAACCTAAAGTTGAGTTTTATGAATTTATCAGTAATCTGTGTTTTTATATTTTCATAAAGCTTAAATAAAGACGGAAATACAACCAAAAATTAGCAGGAAAATGATTTATTGTGACATTTTATTTTATTGAATTTTCCAAAGATATACGTATCTTTTGATAAGAAAATTTTATTCATTATACAATTCTCTAAATAAAGTCTTTTATTAATATTATAAACATTTTATTAATTTAAAATGAAAATCTTTTTGTATGATACAAAATATTATAAAACCATACATTCATATTATGTATGTACATCTGCAATAAATTATTATAATATAGTACAGAGCTGTACAAAAATGTGAGAACATATGTTTCCGTAAGGTAATCTCTCTCCACTTGTGCAAACAATACGGAATCATTTGCACTGAAAAGTTGCTTGTGGTTATTTGATTTAAAAATATGAATGTGTAGAGAATCCAAAAATGTTCTCATGTTTATGTTGTCATATTAGATTTTCTTTTAAATTATTCAATATTCGGAAAACCAGTTTCCCAGTCTACCTTCGTTAAAAGACATAGACTTAGATTATTATTTAAATGATAATAGAACCTGTTTTAGTATTTACGATAAACAATTTAAAGGCAGTATTACATAGTATGACAATTTAAAATTATCCATATTTTAAAAGCAAAACATATGAATATACCTACATACTATGTGAAAATTCCATACAGAAATATTTATGAATTTAAAGCACGGATTGTGTAGGGTACCCATTCGATCTATTAGCTGCTACCAGATAATTTTAAAACTAAACTGCACTAAAAAATAGAAAACTATTTTTGTTCAGTGATCAGACAGAGCTGATCAGATTAATTTTCACAATATTTGCAAAAACAGAAACTACTGGATGCTCATAAAACATTACTTTATACAGTCATTTTGATTTACGTTTACATTTTTACTTTTATTACCCATGGTACGTACACTTATGGACCTGAGCATTTATAATATCATTTGTAGCACTCATTTTTCAATTTAATTTAATGTTTTATGAGCGCCTAATGATTTTGTTTTTATAAACATTCGAGACCAGCTTAATTCATCTTCTGAATGAAAAAATTATTATTCTTGTTTAGTGCAATTTAGTTTTAAAAAAAAATGTAATGCACTCCACTAAGGAACTAGTGAGACAATCCCGAATATGAAGTTTGTTGCTAGAGAGCCGAGGTATCAATCCACAGGAAATTCTTTAATCCCGTGTAGTATACATTATTTTATGCAATTCATGATAATTAAAAATTAAAAGAAATTTAAAAAAACAAGTCGTCAAGTGCAAGTTGTACTTGCGCTAACAGTGCTCCGTACAATCAGTTGATTTTATGAATTTGTTCTAACAGAATATGAAAAAAATGAAATACTTTTCTTAATGAATAAATTTTATTCCTAAAGTAAACCATCTTTTCGATTTCATAAGATCGTATAGTTATCTTGGTCTGCTTACGTTTACCAGAAATGAGCAGTGATATTTAATAAATGAAGTAAATTTACTAAGGGTTATCTTTTTTTTCACTTATTAACACAAGAGGTTTGTATTTTTTCGAATAAATTTGGGTTTGTCTAACGAAAATTTGTTGCCTAGTAATTTAACGAGAAGAACTGTCAACCAACAAAAACGCGACAGCGAAACTGAAGGATTTTTGGGTTGACAGTTTTTCGAGTTAAATTTCTTTTAGGCAATATATTTGAGTTGTATTAATTTATTCAGAAAAAATATAAAGCTTAGGTGTAATGCGGTAAGGCAATTTAACGAACAAAATAAATTAGTTCAATTCATATTATTATTTAATACGCTTAATTCAGTTAATCAGGTTAAACCAATACAAATTTTTGTTTCGTTTTTATCGTCTTTATCAACAATGAAATGACCAATGAATTGTTTTGTACCATTTTTTTCACTGTAAAAATCTGTCCTAACTTTTTTCCATGGTAAAAGTGAAAAAATTACATTATTCCTATGAGACTTGATATACATGAGTTAAATTGTCAATAATAATAAATTATTAGCAATATTATTTATTATAAAAATTCCATTAGATAAACTAAGCCAGGAAATTATGAAATATTGTCAATTTTTTGAATAGCTTGAATTTTATTATTTCTAGGGATACTTAACAAAATTTTACATGTATTATTAGATAATATTCAGGTGCAGATTGTAATATATTTCTCATGTATAGATTTATCAGTTATTCCCTACTTCGTCTTTAATTTCTAAAACTTACTTTCCAAAAAAATTACCAAAATACGAGTTTAACATAACAGTAATACAATAATTATTGATTAACATCATCTTGATCAAAGCAAAATATGTCTTGCTTATTCTTTTTAACTATACTAACTTTTCTTTTTACATACCAAGGAAGTTGGGCAAGGAAATTCAGGTTTGATAATTTTCGCTCAATCTATACCCTATTCTTAATGTTCATGAATTTTTTCAGATTTTTCTGAGCAATCCTTCTGGTAATAAGGGCCGTGGACAGTAATTTTTATGAGGTTTTTCCAAAAAAAAATATAATAGGTTTTCGTTTGATATGCTAATCCTTGCTCTTGGGAAAAAATTTCGTTTTCACTTTCCAGGTTATCCCCTAAAAAAACCCCCAAAATCGAAATTCAACTTCACATCTGGAATTAGGCCACCTCACCCTATCTCCGTACTAAGTTAAATATCATCGAAATTGTGTAAAATAATATTACATCAAGTATACTCTGGACAAGTCAATCAAATTGAACAATGCAATATAGTTGTCATTATCTAGTATTTGAAATTTGGTTATTGTGTTAAGTACCGTAAACACGGATTACTTGAGCCCAGATTTGCAAATCATCTGATAATTTCTAAAATTTAGCGTAACTGTTATATTTATTTGAGATAGAGAATTCACTATATTAATCTGTATATCACTACGGTTAGTTTATTATGTAATATGAATTTTTTTCTGATGGTTCAGAAATTTTTTACATCTTTAGATTTTGGTTCATGTTAATTTCCAGATCGGGTTACTTGAGTCCAAACCTAAATTTCCAAGTGATTTCCATTTGAAAACAGTTTGAGACCATGCAGGATGTTGGTTACTAACTAAAACACATTGTACAAACATGTATTTATTCAAAAAAACTTGAATAGGTATCGAAATTGAATAAAAATTTTCAAACAAAAATTGTTATGGATACCAAATTATTTTTATGAGTTAAAATGTGTCTTTTAGTCTACCTAAAGAGAATAATCTTTTTTTGATTTACGTAGGTGGAGGTATTTTCTTAACTATATCTTCCTATTTATAGTACAATACGTCCTTGTTCTTGGACCACTTCCATGCATTTTTAATTAAATCCATGTACCAAAGTAATAATGGGCTCAAATTACCCTAATCTGAAGGTTATATTCATTGGTTTATCGAAACCTTAAATTAAGAAACTAATTGTAAGGAAATAACTGGCATATGAATGTGTCTGAATTTGCTTTAGTAACGAAGCAAATATGAAAATTATACTCTTACCTTACTTTGTGAGCTATCGAAATATTTTTTACAGTTGAAAGCTAGCAACATAACAAAAATAACAATTTCAAATAGAGGTAAACAACGTTCGCCTGACACCTAGTGCCAATTTTCAGAACTACCTAAACATAAACACAGTCAACCTAGTGCTGTTACCTATCAGATAAACCTGTAACTTACTTTTACTACTGGCTACACTAAGGACAAAACAAAAAATAATACTCTTTCCATTTTGGGATCAAGTAAGCCGTTTTTACGGTATGTAATTCATTCATTAACTAGCAATGCTATTTAAGTTAATTTTCGCTTGCTGATTGGTTTAAAAGCCGAAGCAAAAGTATCTTTAGTTCCTTGCGACTAAAAGTTACACTTTATTTTACATATGTACTCTAATCTCAGAATTGCAAAAAATATTTTTAATGTGCTTATTAATTTTTCGATTCAGTGATTCATTTAATTTGAATTTATTCACGAATTTTTAAATTCTTGGTACAAGATGTATATGATAAAAATCAAAACTACACATAATGGTAAAAATATTGATAATTAATAAAAAAAAAAATCATATTCTAAAACATCATTCAGCACGCAATAGCCAGTATATTTTATTCTATCGCATCTCCTCTCTGTCCATTTCAATTGTGCAACAATTCAAACAGTATGAGAAAAAAAAACGCACGAACACAATTCATTGAATTCAACCAAACTCTCCGTATACATCCAGCATCAGACAATAATAGTGTTATATTCGTATTCGCATTTCGGCGTATACCCAAACCAGTTTCAGCTCGAAAACCCTTCGTGCCCCTATTCAACCTCTTTCCATCCATCTGCAATTCCCATTTCGAAATGTTACCACCATCGAACCATTGAGTGGTACGTTCATTCTTTATTTCCAACCGTCATCATGTTTCCTTCGTCAAACATATATATTTTATTAATCAATTCATCTCTTTCTCTCTACTGATACATTCGTACATATAACTCATCCTTCGCCATATCGCCAGAAACCAAATTTAACCCGTTCAAACTATATTTGTATAAGGGTTGAACAGAATAAGAAAATTAAACCACAGAAAATTTTTAAAGAAATTTTTGTTAATAGATATGTTGGAGAGTTACCCTAAAACATATCAGAATTCTTGGATGGCCAAAATGTTTTTGAAAAATATGTTCAATTTTCTCTCAAAATATAGACCTCAGTTATATAGACTGGGGTGGGATAGCCGGGGTTACAGTCCCGAAGCCCGGGCTTAAGGAGGAAGCCCACAGCTGTTGGTAGAGCGTCTGGGAATAAATTAAGAGTCCTTTTTGCTCACCTCTTATTTTTTTGGGAGGAAATTTTTAAAAAGTGCTGTTTATTCCTGGGGCGCGCCGTTTCTTTTCACGGCTCTGGATATAGGGACGTAAGATCTAGATTCTTTTGTTAATATTGGTCGTTTTAGTCATTTAAAAAAAAATTAATTAATTAATTAATCAAAGGTAAAACAGTCAACTAAAAGATGAATAAATGTAAACAAAATTAGTCGACTAAACCGATTAATCGAATAAGAGGTTATTCAGGGTTAGAAGTTAAAAAAGACACTTTTTCAATAATTTTTTCTAGTGAAACCTTATATGCAATCAATCTAAAACCCTTTACACATTATCAGGCATTTCTTTAAGTATTAAAACAGTTTTATTTTCCTTTTTCCCGATGACGATGCAATTTATACGTAGTGTCAAAACCAACACTTAAAGGGTTATTCTAGTTTAGACGGCTAAATTTTAGGTATTTTTCTAGGCGTAATAAATAAAATAAAAAACCTTAAACATTTTTACCATCATTTTTTACCCATTTTTTATTAACATTTGAAAAATACCAAAAAGTAAAAAAAGGAAAAAAGTAAAAATTTAAAAAATACAGGCCAACAAAGTAGAAACTCAAAAAAAGCTGCCCCTTGTTGACATGATTCCCATCGCATCGGTGATCCGAAACTTTCTGTGAATTCTTAAAGAGTAAGGATGTCATTTTCATTATTCAGAAACGTCAATGTGAAAAATAAGTTTTCTTTCCATTGTTTTTTCAGTTTTGGAAATTTCTTAAAAATATAAAAAATTCTTTTTTTTTTTAAATACGCTTCAAGAAAAACAAGTATAAAATTTGAAGATTTGTTTCGCGCAGTCTGAGTCAGTAATCTGATACATTTATGGTGTGTTATACTTACATTTTTTTAATCAGCAATCCCTGCCTTGTACAGTGTTCCCCCGTTGTTAAAAAAAAAAGAAACATGTTAGCATTAAATAGTTGATTAATATACAGGGTAATTATACACATGTATGAGGCAACACATTCTTTGCCTTTTATTTTTGTGCAACCCTTGTCTGTGCGGGAACCAGTATATGGCAGAGCAACCAACGTTGGAGTTTGGGTGATTCCCCAATCAACAAAATTCACGCACTCATTGTTATATTATATTAGAGGTGTAATAAAATAAATTCATGAATCTATTGACATGTAAAAAAGTGAGATAGTAAATACATTCAACATACATAATATATATTTTTTATTTCATTTCTACGAATTCCTTCAACGCTTGCGTTCGCGTCTTTTTGTTCGTAAATATTATTGTTAAATTTTCGAATGTAACTGATGCAGTAATTCATTTAGTCAGAGTATTTTGATGTATATATAATTTTATGGCAAATAAATGACAGAAATGGTGGCAATTTTTGCCAAATGTTTCCATGCGTTTATACTTTTTCAAATGTTGAAATGGTAATGTATTTTTAGGGCCGCGCCGCATCACGAACGAGACGGGCACATGTATTATGTGCCCACATGTCTATTAATAATTTGACTAACTAATGTAAATGATGCGAATTTAATTCGGTCGGGTCTTAATGAACCCACGCATATCGAAATTTATTCGAAATAATGTGAAATTTGTGTCAAACTTTATTTATTTTATGTCTAGTTTTGCTAGGGTGATAAGGATTTTATTAGAAGTGTCAGCTGCGGCTCGCGGTTTCATTCACGTAAAATTACATAAATTATTATATGAGTCAAATCAGTGCTTTTTTTCGACCAGAACGCGGCGGAACGGCGTTTCGATAACTCACAAAGATTTTTTTTTTTTTTTGATCGGCATTTTTAATGAAAATTTATTTATTCGTTTCATAAAGTCGTTTTATCACCAGACTTAAAAAGAATCTGAGTTTGTGACTTTTAGGGGGACTGCGTGGGTATGCGTTCCGGCACCTAAAATTTTAGAATTCTTTACGGGCCACGAATATTTCTAACAATTGTACAAGTCTGATTTTTGGTACACACCTTAGAAATATCGTAAATATTGAAATTCTGTCATGTATTTGCCAGGGAAATGAGTGGAAATTGGTTTTTCCTTTCGTATCCATATGGCTACATTGGCCTTTATCTGTAAATGTTACTTTTATGTAAGATGTTGCCATATGGTTACACTGGCTTTTGAATAAAATAAATGTTTCAACAGAAAATAATATTTATCTATTTCTGCAAAACAGTTTTATTCATTTACAAACAGAAATAATATTACAATTACATAATTACTGATCAAATGAAATAAAATATTCCTTTGCTTTGGTGAGACGAATTCGTGTATCATTTTTTTGACATTTTAATCTCGTGAATGATTTTTTTACAATGTTATCATCGACCTTTGTTGGTCTGAACTAGCCAATGATATATAAAGTTAACTTTTTGTGATAATAAGCTGGACTACGAACGTTTGTGACTGTGGCTTAAATAAGATTCTTCAAAATCTGATTCTGATGCCAGATTTCTGTGTCATTATCTGACTCGAATAATTTGATACATCGGATACATCTGGTGGTAAAATAGCCACATCACAGAGTTTACCATAAAATTTCCTGTAGCGGGTATAACTGCACGTCTCATATTCCAAAAATGAAAAATGTTATTAAAGGCCAATGTATCCACATGGCTACAAATTGTTCATAATGGTTATATTTAAAAATAATTTATCTAAACCAGTGTATCCAATTGGCAACAGTAAGTTTTTAATAAATTTATAAAGGTTTCTACCCACAAATAAAATAAAATAAACTAGTAACATACCTACATAAAAAAGTTTTTTAAAATGCATTAATCACCAAAAAATATAATTAATTATTTTAAACACTTACAAGGAAAGGTTTTGGAATGTCAATTTGCAATTTTGATGAAACTTGGTGTATGTGTAGTACAAGCAAAAATAATAGACCCGTATTTTTTTTATCTGCCACCGTCGGCATTGAAGGGATGAAATCAGCCCTCAAAGTTAGGGTAAAATTCAAATTTTGCTTGATAACTTGAAAACGGTGGCAGATAGAAAAAAACTTTAAATTGAACTTTATTTTTAGAGAGCTTTCTATTGATGTGAATAAATCCACGGTCGGACCTACTGGAGGGGCTGTTCAGGTAAAATTCGGCAAATTTTGAAATAGGGTGGATATGCTTTAGTATATTAAAATTTGAATAGCATATATAAAAACTACATGAAAAATACTAGTTTACCTGTTTTTGCTCAATGTTTTAATTTAAAGTCTAAAATCTCAAAAATGGACAGCTAATTTGAAGTGCCAGTAGTAAATTTACTGACAATCAGTAAAATAAAAATATTTCTATAAGGTTTTCAGCAAGTGAATTGTCTTGTAATTAATAACTGCCTAAAATATATCAAATTATACCTCTTGATGTCTGATTAAAACTCTAAATTTTGTACAAATAATATTAAAATTTAATTTTGTTAAGTCACGCAAGAATACTATTGAATGTAGTTATAGAAAAAAATTAAGTTTCAATTGTATTCCTGGCGTCTAGTGCCCATCGTCGAAGATCCTTGTCATGAATTATGGCACCTCTATCTACTGCATCTTAAAAATTATTTAAAACATATTCTGATTATGAAAATTACTTTACCTCTCTTACTTCCGCCTTCTTCAACTTGCTTTTTCCACCGGTATAACTGCTTTAAATGTTTCACTCTTCTGAATTTTTTTTGTATTGCTTCAAAAAATTTTCTTTTTTTGAACCGTTTTCTCAGAATTTAACAGCTTGTTCTTTATAATTTAAATCTTCAAAATCTTGTTATCCATATGAACATGATGGTTCATCAACTTCTTTTTATATGTTTTCATCCGGTTTCTCATCATATTCGCGAAGGAAATTTTCATGCTGTTCCAGGGTATTTTCGTTAAATTCAGAATTAAATGCTAACATTAAATCATGTTCAATAACAAACGATGTATTTTCAATTGGTTGAATAATTATGTCCTTAAGTATATCATGTAACTCAATCTCGGTGGTAGTTAAAAACAAATACGGGTCTATTATTTTGCTTGTACTACCCATACACCAAGTTTCATCAAAATTGCGAATTCACATTCCAAAACCTTTCCTTGTTAGAACAACCAGCCAAACAAGCAACTTCCATGACAGTTTTAGTGTATATTTTTGTTCACTAGTGAACAGCACTGTTCAACACGATATTAAATAAGGACCATTTTATGTCTGTATGCTAGTTAAAGTGTATAATTCTTAATAATACAAGAAAAAATGACAATTAAAGTTCACGTAGCCATTTGACTACCGTGGCCCATAAAGGGTTAAGGACTGAGTCAGATTACTTTTAAATCAGATAATCAAAAAATCTTTACAAATTCAGTTATTTATAGTGCTCGGTTCCTCTCACCAAATGACTCCAAAGTCACCATCTTCATATTTCAATAGTACCTATGCGTAATTTCGGTATCTTAAAATCTCTGTATAAATACTAGTACTAATAGTTTTAAAAATGTTTCTATTTTAGACCCTTCCTTGGTCACCGAAGCCCTAGGGGACCATTTTAACCTCATTTGCATCTTTTCCAAAATCTTAATAGAATCTGAGCAAAATTTTTGTTAGTACATTTTAGTCATTAATTTGGGTCTAATTCAATGGCACGAACGAACAATTTTGGCCTCAGGTTATGTTTTTATACGATATTTTTAAATTCTGTATAAACACAAATCCCTATATTGCTTCGCTCCGCGGTCCGCTCGCTCAACAACTCCAAAATAGCCATACCCATATTTCAACAACATATTTAATTTTCATAAAGTTCTGTCCAAATGTTTAATTTGAGTAGCCGATCCTCTTGTGGGACAATTTTTACCTCACCTTAGGGGCTATCCATAAACTCGTCACGCAAAATTTGACCATTTTTGATCCCCTTCCTCCCCGTCAACATGAGTTCCCCCGTCCCCTCCTCAAGAGATCGATTAGACATAATTTTAATGAAATCGTTTTTTTTTTGTTTGGTCACTAATTGTAATTTGAAATTTATTTATTCCTTGATTATATTTTTGGAAATGTATCGTTGTTTTTTTGTTCGCCAACTGTAAGAAAAGTTTTTTCAAACAAGACCCCCCTGCTCGTGGTCACGCTCTATCACGCTAGGCCACTATTCTCCCTCCCCCTATTTACGTACGTAATTTATGGATGGCGCCTTACTTTTAAAGTAGATATTTTTAAATTCTTTACTAAAACAGTTCCAAATAGCGCTTTGCTCCTCTCACCTAACGATTTGAAAATAGTCATATTAATATTTCAATAGTGTATCTAATTTTGATGTCTTGAAACTTACGCAGATACATACCCATATTGTTGATTTATGAGGATTTCAATTCTGCCCTTCTATACAGTTACCTTGATTCCAACGTTCAGTATAGAAAACACATCGCGCGTACTCTTCATCAACCTCGTATCTGAAAAGTTTCAATTTTTGGAGACACAAAAAAAACGTATTTAAATCTGTGTGTTTATCATTATGAACTTAATATAAATATATATGTAATACATACATATATAAATATATATAGATAAGTATATATAGATAAATACAATAGTATTTAATGTTTTTTGTGTGTCCTAAAACATGCAGTTTTTGATATGCGAGGTTGAGAAAGAGTACGCGCGATATACAAAACATATAAGCTTTCCGAAATTTTTACTTCGGAATCCTTAAATTGACTACTGAATTATATATTTGAGAAAAAAATTTCTTTCAAAATATAGGCACCTGCGGTGAGGGTACTTTTTATCATAGGATATGTATTACCATACACATGCATGTCAATTTGGACCCAGTTGTTAGAAAAAAGATATGAGTGTAAACTGACATTTGAAATTATAGATGCAATAATATAAATTACTCAAGATTTTGTTAAGTTTTGATTATTACAAAAAGTCGCGTTCTATGGATAAATAAGTGTATCAAGGTAAATATAAAATGTGCACTTAACTATATCATTTGAACATCCGAACGTTAATAGTAAACTATAACTTTTAGGCAAACGTGTGAACCAAATCTGATCAGGGGAATCAATGTGAAGTGCTTGCTTCTTTTATTAAGGAACATGACTTTCTATGAATCTCTCCTCTTGGTTTTAAGGTGCATAAATGATTCAACAAGGTGACCTATGTGCGGTGGACTCTTTTGGGATTCGCATCCAACTTTAATTCATCCATCCAATCAAATTTGAACTTAATTTTTCAAGGGCGAACAAATAAAACTAAAGCTTGTTTTTCTAAGTACATCAAAACTCTGCTGTATACGAAATCAAACATAATTCTTGAATATGTATGTACTAGTTTGAAACTAGCGATATCAACCAATAAATGTTGAATATCTGCAAAGGTTATTCTTAATACCTTGTTTCCGTAAACAAAGGATTTTCACGGAAAAATTCAAAAAACATGATTTTTTTGAATCAGAGCTACAAATTTCCCCGTAAGGTTTGATAATTAAAATAGTTATATTGTTTCTATTTTTGGAAGAAAATCGGATAGAGACCTGCTTAACTGTTAATAGAAAATTTGAACAATTGAAAATTTGGCAAGCCATGCTTAGATTTAAAATTAATAAATCAGTAAAATATCTATAATTTCTTTATCTGACATATTTAAACAAAATATATTTATCTTTTTTGTTCCTAGCGAAAGTTAATAAACATTATTAAACAAAAACATTAAAATTTATATATAAATACAATATTATTGTAATATATATCTATGTTTTAGATAACCATTACTACAGGAATAAAATTAATAGCAGACATCTATAGTTCAATTAACTTTAGGTTGAAACTACATCTTAAAACCGTAGAATTTGATATCGTTGATACTGAAGTCAGTGCCGTGGAGAAAAATGGGGAGCCCCGGGAATAAATAACACTATTTAAAAATTTTCCCGCCAAAACAGTGACAAGAAAAAAAAACTTTTTAATTTTCGCTGGCCAAACACCGACAGCCTAGGGCTCCCTCTTCTAGTCCAAGCCCCAGGGCTGAAACCCTATAGCTAGTAGCTGCCCCACCCTCTCGTCAGGCCTGATCGGAGTCAAGGTTCAAAACCTGTCGTAAAAAGAAAATATTATAAACAGTATAGAATTTTCAATTTTTATAAAATCATTACGCGATTAATTGGGTAAGCGTTTTGAAACTAATAAATTAAAAAAAAAACGCCGGGAGCAGCGGGGTCCCATCGCGGAGGTCCCGCTTCCCTTCATCTTCAGTATTGAATGTCTACAAGCGAAATGTGATTGAAAGTCTACAAGCGATTTGTCATTTGCGTGGTTTCAAAACTAATGATGAGTGTCCGGCTGATCGGGGCTTTAAAAAAAGGTTTTAAGTTTTTAAGGGCTGAATCTCAGTAAATTTCGATAGCAGTTAGCAGGAAAAAGGCTAACACAATTCGTACGAGGGCATTCCTACCCATGCTTATCCGCCAAATGCCTTTGTGTTTTATTTTTAAATATTCAATCAAAACAAAATCAAATCAAATCAAACAAAAAGATTACATTTCAGACAAAGACTACAAATACCTTAAACCCAATACTACAAGACCTCCCATGATGTACTTCCTTCCGAAGATACATAAACCATTTATCACACCGTCTGATTTGAGTTTTCTCCCGATTTGCTCGACTTCGAATTCCGCTTTATATAACATTACAAAATATTTCTCAAACATTGTACAGCAGACCTACTCTAGCTAATATAATATTAAAAATTCTTTTGAACTATATACCAAATAAATAACTTTAAATATAAACTAATTAGCTTAGACGTGCAGTCTTTATTTACAAATTGCCCAACAAAGATATTTTTTGATTGGATTGAGAAAAATTGGATACAGAACCATACCAATATGGATTTTGAAACATTTTTGGAAGCATTACATTTCATTATTAATAATGCCTTCTTCACTACAAGATACTCCCCAGGAACATTTAAACAAGTTCAAGGTTTCCCTATGGGAAACTCTATCTCCTTAATAGCGTCCAATATCATCATGGATTTGTTGATAGAAGAATCTCTAAACAAACTAGATTTTACAGTTCCTTTTTTATACAAATATATCGATGATATCTTGACAGCTTTTCCGTTTGAAGGTATTCAACGAATTACTGAAGTCTTCAATACATTTACCGAAAAATTAAACTTCACAACTGAAATCGAAACAAACAGAGAATTACCATTCTTAGACATAAGAATATTAAGAGATGACTATAACATACTAACCACCATGTGGTATAGAAAACCATATTGTTCCACAAGATTAATAAACTGGAATTCACAACAACCTTTCCAGCTGAAACATAATATTGCCAGAAACCTAACAATAAGACTATCACACCCAATACACAGACCACTAGCAATAGACGAAGCCAAAACAATATTAAAAAAAAAAAATTATCCCCATCCAATAATAGATAAACTCATTAAAAATCGAAGCATGTGCGTAACTGCACAAAAAAATATGAATTTATAAAAATAATAAGTAAGATCAATGGACTCATTGCCATTAGTTTTTTGCAAACGAATTTTTAACAATAGAATTTACTTATAAATAATGTTAATCAAAAATTTTTTATCTACTTCAATTTTTTTCAAAAATAAGTGCTTTTATTTTTATTTTTTATTTGATTGTTATAATAATGTTTAATTTTTTTTCTACAATAATTTGAATTATGTAAGTATTTCTTGACATGTTTATTTATATTTTAAAATAATCGTATTGATCAATATTTATTGTAGTGACCTGAATAATGGAAAGAAACCTTTCCGAAACGTTGTCAAACAAAAAAAGAATTTTAATTTTAATTTATTTTCATAAATTGGTGGAAAATACTCCTATCCCCACACATGAATTAAATTATGTAAAGAAGTGAAACCCAAAAATTCAGTTGTCTTTTTTTATTCGTTGCTGCCGTCGAAATTATTGGTTATAATTGCATTCCATGTAAAAAATGCACAGAATGGTGTAATACATTTTCTTAATTAAAATACATATTTTTCTAATTAAATTTGCTCAACTTTACGAAATTTTGGTTGTGACATTGTTTCAAGAAATTTAGTTTACACTTGATGTAACTTACACGTCTCCATATATATTTCCAATCTTACAAAAAATAGAATGAACACTAGTGAATCCTTACAATTTATTTCTTATTTTATAAGTTATTAAGTTATAAAAGTTCAAATGACTTTTTGTGAGCTTTTAAAGATTGGAATAACGTAATTTATAAAAATTTTATGCCTATGTTCGTTCAATCGAATAAAAAGATTTTTTGTATTCTCAAAAACAGTAGGTTATAGATTTTTATTAATTCGAAATTAACTATTTAAATAATTTAGATTTAATTCAGACTTAATTTATAATTCAAAAAATATTTTAAAGGAATAGAAATTTCAATGTTTCATGATCTAACACAAAATTTTATAAATAAATAAATTCAAAAAAAATTCCATTTTAAACAATTAACGGCCATTTTAGATTTTATTCGAGTTATCAGAAAGAGTAAGTTGGGCAAGTTGTATAATAATAAGTAAGAAAAGAAAAAAAATTCAAAATTACATTCTTATTGAATAAAGATAAAGTGAATATGTAATCATTTAAAGTTAAGAGAGATAACAATTTATTCTTTCGACGCGTTTTAAAACTGCCTCTAATTGATGAACAAATATAATATGACTGGCTGATTAATTAATAAAATTATGAAATTATCTCTAACATACGTTATATGAAAGTATAACGAGCAGACGCTTTATTGACGTCGCATGGCAAAACTCTCGTTGAATTTTCTATAATAATGAATTGGCTGAAGAACAAAAAATCAAAAGCAGTTATCCACCATGTTGTTTCCGAATTTAAAAAAAAATTATGTAGTAGTTGTTTCATTCTGAAATTAATCAAATTATAAATGTTTCAATAATAAATATCAGTGAATGGCCATTCGTATGGCGTGTGGTAAAGATACATAGATACCAGACAGTCCTCGTATACATTATCTACTACCACTCGTTGGTTTTGCTCGCATTTATTCCACGTACAGCACTTGGTTGCTTGGTTTTTCTTGCCTAACGTTACTGGTCTAACTCTCTCATTCTCTTGCTTCCTACGTTCCTCTACTTCCCTGCACATACATGTACATTCAACAAAAAATAACGCACCACAATTTAATAGCACAAGTCATTATTATTATTAAATGGTAGTTTCATTACGTTCCGTGCAATTGTATTTAGATTTTGGAACGTGGGCAGTGTTTTAAAATTAATTACAATCTAAAAATAAATTATTTTCGCAACATTTTCATTTTTTTTCTCGACAAAATTATCATAATTTAGTTTTACGGAGAGAAGGAAAATATTATCAAAATTTTCCATTATATTTTTGTTTATTGCATTTAAAAATTGCAAAATTTGTAGAAAATTTTTCTGAAAAGACCACTACAACTGTTTTCTGAAAAGTTTTCATCATTTCGTCTTGCCGTCGTTTTGTTAAATGCTTTTATGGCATATTTCTTTTAATATTCGTTTTTATATTATTATTATTATTATGTAAGAAAGGAAGGAGTGTGTTCGTTCTTGCTTGCTAGCGATTGTAGATGGAACAAAAATGGTCCGGTCGTTATGAAATATGCTGACTTGTGCAAGTAATGTCTACACTACTTGAAGTATATTAACGTCAAATTCAGTTATTGAATAAATTCTTCAACGGTGTATTTACTGAAAATAAACGTGTAAGAGATAAAATCACAAGTCCGTCAGTGGCGTATCACTAAAAGAAGTTCAAAATTACCGAAAACAATATCAACTCTTTGTTTTGTTTGGTTCAGTAAAGTGTGATAATTGTGTTGAAAAACTTTTCTAATAAAATTTTTAAATGAAATTATAATTTTTAAATAATTTTCTATTGCAGTAATACTGTTTTGTTTGTTTGATAGTGTTATATTTTAAATTCTCCATTGCTGTGATTGCACACGAAGCTTTCAATTGCTTTTAATTAAAACATTACTAGTTGTAAAACTTTATAAAAAAATCTCAGATATGTATATTTTCATGTTTGGTACACGCCGCGACAAAACACTAAATAGAAAGTTATTTTTTTAGGTTCTTGCTAAAAATTCTGTTGAAAAAATAAACCAAAACACTGAAAATATTAAAAAAATTTTGACGAGTAGAGAGAACGCCACCGCTTACAGGTTTTTCAGTAATATCAAGTAACCAGAATATCTGACATTATAGATTTCAATCTAAACAATATCAGTTAGGTAAAAAAAAGCAAATTATATGATTGTATGTGAAATATCTTACTGTTGGCAGATATTATAAATTGTTGATGATATTCTTAATTTTTTGAACAGATTTTACTAAGGTCATATGCAAATATTTTAAAGAAATTTACAGAAATTATCGATATCTTTAAATTAAGTTAAATTATGCACAAATTAAAAATTAATACTATATGTTAACAACTAAGTACATACAGAGTGGTCCATTGGGTACGACCAAAAAGTTTTGTTTTATTAATCAGAGAAAAGACGAAATATAGTAAAGCCAAGGTATGGAAAGGAAAGGGTATATAATGCAGTTAATAGTACATTATTTCAAAATGTTTTCCCTCTTTTGCAATTACCGCAGTGAGTCGATTCTTAAAACTGCTGATTACCCGCTTGCAAAGATTAATATCTATCGAGTGTACTGAAACTATTATGGCATCTTTTAGTTCAGGAATGGTTTCCAGGTTAGTCTCCCAGACCTTATCTTTAAGAAATTCCCAAAGAAAGAAATCGCAAGGGTTAAGGTCCGGGCTACGGAGGCCAATCTATTTCTTTCCCACGCCTTTCTAGAAAGTCAAAACCGATCACACGATGTTGAAAAATGTTTGTAAGCACATCAAAAGCTTGGTCGCTGTGATGACGTTGCGCCCCGTCCTGCATAAACCAGTGTTGACTATCGGGATCTTTCTCGTGAATGAAAGTAGCAAACTGATCTTTGAGCATAACGGTGTTTTTTACCCATTCCTTATATTTTTAATGTCTTAACAGTGGGAGGGGGTGTATCCTTTGTGTTTCCGGACGTTCTCCATGCATGCTGCACGACTATCCACGAGCAATCAGATTTGAAGAACTCTTTAATTGAAAACACTCGATTCGAATAATAAATATAATAATATAACGATAATTTTCGTTAGAATACTTAAACATTTTTAAATTCGAGCTAAAGTAACGCTGGCACCTGTAACACAAACAGCATGATTTGCCTTGACACGCCATTACCGTAATTCTCAAGCATATGACAAAAGGTTATTTTTTGGTAGTAGCCAGTGGACCAGCCTGTACATACAAGATTATAATATCTAGTATGTAAAGAATTTTATACGAATACATGGATGAAACTTTCTATAACTCCATTGGAAATATTAGCTGTAACCCTGTAACATTTGACATTTTATCAATTAAAATAAAGTCCAAAGTCATTTTCCCAACAGTCGGATATTTTAAACCGTCGTTTACCGTGTTGCGGTGCTATAGGAAACTGCCCCACTAAATTCACGCAAGTATGTGTGCATTACACAATATAGCTCGATGTACTTTAGAAATCTAAATTTAGATCAGAATTTACAAACTCCTGTACGACGGCTGATATTTTTACAGTGAAACCAAATTGTGGTCCAATAATTATAAAAGCTCAAGGAATTCATTTTTTAATTTGTTCGGCACATCATCAAAAACAATAGAAGATATTAAAACTATCATGGAAACTGGAAATATGTCCTAGAAACTATAAACATAGGAGCATAATAAATAAAAAAACAGTCGATAAAAGTCTGTTTGAAGTTTTTGAACCCAAAAAAAATTTTAAGCTAGGTATGCCCAATTTCAAATTTATTAAAAGTCCGCCTCTGTCAACACGAATCAAGATTACACCACATACAGCTATTTACTGGGAAATACATATATCTAGACGATATTTGAGCTTGTTAAAATATACGTTTAAGGGTTGAAAATCAATAAATATAAGAAAAATTATTATTTACCGACCAAAAATTTTCAACCTTTTAATTTTTGTCACGTACTGTAGGTACATACCTACTATATGTATGTTCAAAAACAGTTTGTTAAATTCAACAATTTTACTATTGGTATGCACGGAGCATGATGACTATTAAAACAAATAAAAAAAAAAAGTGGAAAAAATATGGAAATTGGGTCACTTGTTTACAACCGAATGACTGGTAGTAGTAAGCGCTAGCTTGTTACAACGCAACGCCAGCTACCACAGTCATAATTTTTGTGGAGTGAATTTTATAAATGTGAAATGGTTATTAGTTAAAAATTATGTATTCAAAAAAGCATGAAAAAACATTAATAATCAATATCATTTTTTTTTTAATGTTTGGTAAAACTGATATTTATGTCGAGCAAGAATGTTCAATTAAAAATCATGGTATTACTTCATAGAAAAAAGCGATCAAGTGCAAATCGTTCCTACACAAGTAATGTTCCAGAGAATATGTTGTTTTAAATATTTGATTATACTGATAGTATATGTTCATATATAGGAGAGACAGGGGCATACACTAACACATTTTACTTTTTTACATATCAAACAGAAATGAAACTAGTTAGAGATATTTTTGTAAACGTTATAAAGCATCAACTGTCTGGCTATAATTTTCGAAAAAAAAAAATTACATGTCCCTTGTACTTTCTATGGAAAAATTCATTTTCTTAAAAAATGTGCTTGTTAATACTCACCCCACTTTTGGGGTAAGTATTAACATTAGAGTTTTAATATGATTATGATATTTTATAGATATGTATAGAAAATAAAACAAAGTATCATATTTAACGTGTTTATTATTAGAAAGGAATTAATTTGACATAGAAAATTCTTATTTTAGATTTATATTTATCGTTACTTAATTAGTTAAAGTTAATCGTTATTTCAATTTTTTTCTTTTTTTTTAAATCACAATCGTTTTATATTATATCTTCTATATTTACTTATTAAGGGGAACCACTAGTGTGACATTTTGAAAAAGCTATAAAATTTTTTTTTGCATGCTACGAGAGTCTATACCTACTAAAATAACATACTAAAATTTCAAGTGCATGTCTCAAATAGTTTTGAGTTAGAGTCATCTGAAAAGCGGATTCTGATTTTCATTGTTAACTTTGAGGTATTGAAAAATGTATAAAGGTTGATAGTTCGAGAGTTTCTGGACGTGGCTGCCAGTCACATGTGGAAAAGCTAGAACCTGTCACATTTAAACGACTCATCTAGTTTTACTATGACCGTTATAGTGAGTACATCGTAAATAATTTTAGTAAAAATTATCAGTGATTAAAATTAAAAGAAACTAAACTACATTTTTCAAATTTGCTGCAGTTATAACTCGAAGACAAAGCACCCGCTCGATTTGATACTTATTGCAATTTCTTTTATATACCAATGTTTCTTCGTGCTATGAACCTCCATTTTTTCCGATCGAATAAAAATGTAATTTTTTTAGGCCAAAAATCATCAAATTTTCGCGCAAAATTTGAAACTTTTTTTAAAAAACTCCACTATTTTATTAAATTTCAACTTTTTTTTTCGATTCGGGTTCATGGATGGCACGGGCAATACTTTCTAGTTTAATAGGCTTTTTGGTTTTTTTGATTTCAAGCACTATGAAGGTGGCTATCACTGCGGCAGTGGCGGGACTTTTTTTGGAGCCTTGGGAGATCGCGAATAACTCACTGAATTTTCAAATTTTTGGTCTAAAAATTTTATCATGAATTTACTATATATCATAGAATACATCCTTAAAATATTAAAACATTCCATACAGTAGTTTTCTTTAAAAAAAATCCCCAAAAGTCACCTTTTTTCAGGCGGTCACCCTAGTAGTCACCCTTAATAATTAATTAGTCTTCAACTATTTATTTAACATTATTATAATTTTTGAAATACGAGTATATGATAACTTAGATCAAGCAAAACTATCTCTCTGCTTCACTGCAGAAAAAAATATAAAAATTAAAACCAATTTAATTTGAAAAATACCCACATACGTACACACGTACATACATGCAAACATATTTGGCAATATCGCGAAAAAAATTTTGGTAACCCCGATACATGAAAATGACGATATTCGGATTTTGAAATCGGGATGAATACAATAACTTCCCTATAGGGATAGTCTTTGTTGTATAAAATTTAAACGAGGTAAATGTTAACATGTTAATACTTACCCCATGCATTTTGTTAATAGTTTCCCGGAAGGTAAATTTTTTACAAATTTATCTTTTTTAAATGAGTACGTTGATAATGCGATAAAATTTAAACAAAACACAATACAAGATGGAATATGCTATCGTCAAAAAACCGTCGACTTAAAAATGTTCTTTTACCTAATAAAATCTACGCCTTACTCACAATTTTGTTTCGCGGCACCCGGCTTTCTGGTCACAACGTGTCCGTGGTCATTTACTGATGACAACAACCAGACGTACTTAATTTGTTCATCCGTAGCTTGGCGGAAATTGGTGTGTTAATACTTACCCCCGTTAATACTAGCCCCTCTCTCCCTTACTACAGTACGAGATTTTTGTTTAGTTTCTAAATATTCTTAAGGAATCCATACTGAAGAGTCTTTCTTAGCATATATATATATATATATATATATATATATATATATATATATATATATATATATATATATATATATATATATATATATATATATATATATATATCGTAATATGCACGTACAATAACGTAATGACTTACTTATAAAATGACGAAAATTTTAACTTTTTGAATTATTAATTTGACTAACAAGATAGCGACTTAACCAGACGCGAGTGATTATATGTATATTTGCAAGCAAAAATATAGCAAAAAATGTTTAAACTGTATTGAATACGATGTACCTTGAATAAAGATTTGATTGGATACGATTGGTTTGGTCTGAAATAAGCCTTCAAATTGCCTTCAAGACTATCCGAAGTCTTATTATTAATGTCAACAAAGAAGCAATCAACTCAATATGAATATGATTACATTACAGTGACAAATTATCCAACACTATTCAAAACTTTAAAAAATATAGCTTCTACAAACAGTAGAAAAACTATATGAATACAAAAACCGTATGTGCGAAAAAAGTTATTTCGCTAACATGTAAAGTTCATGTAATATTTTTTAGCTTGGCTTTTTTTTAAATTGGTGCCACTAGAAACTTTTTTTGTTTCAAAACTAATTTATGATGAACTATTATTTAGCGTTTCTCACCGTGCTTTTATATATATACGTATTTTTTGTTTTGTTTTGTTTTGTTTTGAGACAAAAAAATTCTAGCATAGTTTTATAATATTTTTCTCCATTTGTTAAATATTCTGGTAATATATAGTCCAGTCATTTAAGGTTTGACCTTGGAATGAAACGGAATAAGCTGAATTTTCGTATACACCTTTATTTTGGCATCTTAAATGTTCCCTCAAAATTATCATAAGATGACCTTTGAGCGTCCTTAAATATTAAAGGTCAAAGGTCGCGAAAATCAGTTTTTCGAAAATATCTCACTTCCTTTGCCTCAAATGGTTTTTGCCTTTATTATAAAATTTGTAGACCATAAAATTCCCCACAAATTTTGTTTCAAACACTTTTCGATGCGTTTAACTGTTTTGAAGATAGGGCATGATGAGTGCGGAGCGCTCAGCCATACAAATGCTATAGTACAAGATCAATTGCCAATCTAAATCTGTAGTACCTACGGTTTTTTAACAAAATTATTTGTTAAATATTAGTTTATTAATTATTTATTACATTTTTATATTTAAATATGTTAATTATAAATCAAATTGTTATTTAATATTATGTAACATTTTCATGTGAATAATGGAGTAATTTATAAAATTATTTTAAATATATTCTTATTGAGGATAATGGAATTTTAAGTTGGTAAGAACCTTCAGTATTTCTTTTTTAAATGTGAAAACTCATGGACCCGGGTGTCATTATTATGATTTTACCTGAAAATACGGACCCCTACCGTACGACCTTTTCTATTTATAGCAAGTTGGGGCAAATGTCCTATTATATCTATGAGACCGGTGTCTTCTTAAAGGGATTAGTTTCTACTAACCAAGTTCATTTGTTACTTTGTTAGTTTCAAAGTGTATCTTGGCAACGACGGACGTACTCTCGTGCCCTACCTCCAAAACAGTTAAACGCATCGAAAAGTGTTTGAAACAAAACTTGTAGAGAATTTTATGCTCTATAACTTTTATAATAAATACAAAAACGATTTGAGGCAACAAAACACATTTTCGCGACCTCTGACCTTCAATATCTAAGGATGCTCACATGTGATTTTATAAGACTTTTGAGGGAACATTTAGGATGCCAAAATAAAGGTGTATACGAAAATCCAGCTAATTCCGTTTCATTCCGAGACTGACCCCTTGTTTTGACTTAAGTGACTAGGCTAATAAGTATGTACACTTTTACTAGAAAACTGTCACACCAAGTGCAGTAAAATAGGTGGATGTTTGTCAATTATTATACAACTGGTTCCAGTGGTGCAATATTAAATTTTTAACTAACATTTTACAGTCCAATGACACGGCATCCGCGTCGTAGTCAGAAAAATCGTACAGGCCAATTGCGATCACTGATCACATATGTGTGTAAGGCTAATCACGAAAAGGTAACATAAATAACACACTCTCATTGTCAGTGTAATGAGCATTATACTTTCAGTAAATCGACTTTATTAATGACAACTTGAAATTCGGTATAATTACGTTTTCTAGTTGTATACAAGATAATAGATAGTTTTCTCCAAATGCAAAATTTTTTTTGCGTACGGTTACACTATCATACATACATTCGAATCCAATTTCATTTTGTATATGGTACGATAATATCTACGGTAAATCTAGCTAACATATTACCACTTATATTTTATTAGTGTCACTTTTTTAAATGCATAATATACGTATGTATTACTACAGTCGCAGGTAAATTAATTAAATAGAATAGGCACGTAGTACAGGCAAGTAACAGTGTAGACAGAATGGGCAAAATTTCCACCATCATTAAAATATTTACACTTCTTATCAAAACTCCTTGGAAATATTTGTTTAGGTGTGATCTTTAACACTTGTTAGGCCTTGCGTATTTATCATTTTACTTATGAAACCGAATTTTTGACTATTATCAGAATTAAATAAATACCCTCTTTTATAAATTTTTTTCCTGCGATAATTATAAACAAAGTAGATGGCGCCCGAAATTAGTTTTGTAATAGGTTTCTTGTCAGGTTACAAGGTCAGGTATAATTCAATTTTTTTTTAACTTCTAGAACTCATTTTCTAAAAAATTCACAAAAATACTGGCTTAACCTAACATTAACTAAGCCTAACCACATTTTGATCAAAGGAAAACCTGTCATCAAATTTTCTTTTTATATACCAAGAAAATTAGGGAAGAAAACTCATTGTCAGTTTGGATCATTTTTATTTATGCTTAATGTTAATAGATTTTCTCATTTTATTCTGAGCTATCCTTTTAAACAATTCTGGGTACAGTAACTATAGGTTAAAAACAGCAATTATTAAGATAACACTCATTAGAGAGAAAATAGCTGGGAGAAAAATTTCTTTTGAATTAGAAGTGCGTAGCAGGTAGCTTTTAAGAAGAATACCAAAAATTTTGTCATTTTCAGAGCCCAAAAAGAGCCCCAGAATGTATTTAAATCCCTGCTTTTATCAATTTCTGTAAAAACGTAATTTAGCTGTGGCAGTACCTACAATTGCAACAAAAATGTAATAAAAATTCCATACTAACATTTTATAATAGAAAATATTATTTGTTATTACACAAGAGAGCCTGAATATCTTGTATTGTTATTATTTTTTAAATTTATATAAAAATGCTTTTAGATTAACCTAAGCAAATACGCATTTTTTCTTCGTGTTAAAAATAGTATTTAATTTGTTTTCGTATAAAATATGAAAAGGACTCTTCGGGGTAAAGAGGGGTAAAAGTGCTTAAATAGGAAGCTAAAAAAAAAAAATAGTAGCATTAAGTGCGGTATGTGATAGTAAGTCTTATAATATATACCAATATTAGGGCTTTAAACAAAATCGTCTTCGGGTAAAACCACATAAAGTGAAATTCGAATATTTTCAAGTTTTTCCTCAATGCGTGCTCGGATCTTTTTCAAAATCAACTTGCGTATAGAACAGAGGAAGAGCTAATTTTTTGTGCAGAAAAAGGAAGCAAAAAAACTGTATTTAATGTGCTGTAAAATTATGACGACGTCACGGAACAAGAATGAGACTATGATTTTCTAACAGAACGTGGTAAAATTAGTATAGAAACTGATTTTCGTAAAATTCGCGATAGTCCAAGACACTCATTTAAAACAATATTTTTTTGGATTGCCCGAGTTGACATTTTCTGAAATTCTTTTTATTATGTTTGCGAGCTTATTGAGACGTCAGCTCAGTATCCTTTTTCCCCTGAAGCGAACCCATACCCGTTGTCAGGGCCAGGTCAAAAAATGTCAAAAAATGGTAGGAATAGGGGCGGCAAATTTTTAAAATACGGTAGAAAAATTTGTGATTGAGGTTTTTTTTTCTTTTTTCAAACAAAAGGTAAGGGCGGCATTTTTCAAGGTGCCTAGAGGCGTACTCAGGGTTAATCCGGCCCTGCCCGTTGTCTTTAGTATTCCACCAAATTCAAAGGCATCCTTGTTTAACCTGACTGACCATTAAAAAATACGCCTAAGGTGTGATATTCAGTTAATATAAAAATAGACGAATTTCTCATAAATAATTCGAAAAAAATTAAAATTTCCTGATATAATTTTTTGTAAATGTTACTATAGGTATAGACATGTTACAAATTATAAATTTCTAAAATAATAGAATAAGTTCTATGAACAGTAAATTCGAGAGATATCAGCTAGTAGCACCTTCTACAATTACCATTTTTTTTTTAAATATGTTGTGCAGTGCTACTGCACTGCCCTCTGAATTTATCGCCAAAATAACCACTTATTAAGAAAAAATCCTATAATTTAAGTGAGTGCTCTTCTATATATACAGTTACTCACGAAAGTCTACGTACACCTGTGTAAATCGTTAGTAAATTTGAAAATATTAAAAGCTAATTTATTTCAAAGCGTTGCAAAATTACAGCTCAATACAGTTTGGATTGGCTAGATTTAAATCCTATAGAACATTTATGGGGTGAACTGAAACGGCGAATGAAAAAAAGAAATATTTATAACCGTAAACTACTGAGAAAAGGGATAAAATTGAAGAATGGTTGGCAATTTTAAATTCAAACTAAAAATCAGTTAAATCGATGTCTCGTAGACTATAGAAGCCGTTATAAAAGCAAACGGTGGTCTTACTAAATATTAATCAACTTGCTTATTAATATTTACTAATAAAGATATGAATTAATAAAATTGATCTTTTTGTTATAAAATTTGTATTTAGCGACATTTTTTCCCTGTTTCTTTTAAACAAATAGTTTAATGAACGGATAAATTGATTAAAGTTTGTAAAATAAATCGCAATAAATTTTTTATTCCATAACTAATATTTTACTTGAATGTACGTAGACCTTTCGTGAGTAACTGTATATATATATAGTGTTACTCTCTTTGATTTAAGCAGACTGGTGTTTCAGAGAAATTGCTAAAAAAAAATTAAGAATACAAATTTTATGAATAGGAAAAGAATATCTTTCTATCTTTTCGAACATATTGTGCCTGCCATAGTACGCAAGCAAAACATGTTATGGATCCAATAGTAAAACGGAAAATATTTGTATAAAACGCCATAACTTGATATAGTAAAATTGATATTTTTATTTGTTTGTTTATATATCTATTTTTTTTTTTATTCAAATATACTTACAAAAAGAAAAAATAATAATAGTAAACATTACAATAACACAAAAAATTTCTCGCGTTTCTTATATTTTCTCGTTGAAAAAACAAAAACATCACTCATTTCGTTTCCGTAAAATAAAATGTTGAGAAAAAAATTTGTGCGGTTTAAAAACAGAAAACAATCGATTTTTACACGGTTGTTCAAAAAATTAATGTTGAGTACAAAAAATTACTTGAGAAGCTGGAATAGAATCGATCTTTCAAAAATGTTTATAAAACGGAACTTTTGTGATATTAAATAGTGTTGCTCGTTTTTACTTTCTAATTCTTAAGTGACAGATTGAATTTTATTGGACGAGTCGCAGCTATGAATGAATGTGCGACGTTAATGTTAAATAAAAAGCCCGTGAAAAAAATGAAACAGCAAAGCTCCATATTTTACGGTATTCAAATGCGATTGAAATTTATGTTTTTATTACTTGGTCCAATTGATTACATATCTATAAACTTAACTATGTGATTGTGAAACATTTCAATGTCAGGATCGTGGAAATATAAGTTTTGAAGTCCCCTGAGTCTAACAAGTAAAGGTCCCGAGGCCGGACCTATCGATTTTGACGAAACTTAAATATGTTGTAGAACACTAAAAACTAAGCGACAGGTATTTTTTTTATCAGCGGAAAAACGGTTTGAAGGGGTGAAATCGCCCTTTAAAAATTGGGGTTAAATTTAATTGTTCAAATATCTCGAAAACAGTAAACCATAGAGCAAAAGTTTAAATTGGCGATATTGCTCTTTTTTAAAGAGCTATCTACTGATATGCAATTTGTTCAAATTGCATCAACAGGGGTGGTTGGGGGTTAAAATTTGGGGGTTAATTTAAAAAAAATTAACAATATAAAAATTTCGTTTACAGATTTGAAATCTACGTCAAAAAATCTAATCGACCTGTTTTTGCTCAATGTCCTAATATTAAGTCTAGGGGTAGTTAACTATAGGGGTTACTGTATCGAATAGTCGTACTATTTGGGTAGTTAAAGAAGTTTTTCTTCATGGAAAATAGTTTAAGACAATTCGAATAACGTAGAAATGAAATTCTCGAATTCAAAATTCAATTTGAGCAACATAGGAGGGTGAGTCACTCTCTTAAACTGTATACTAGTTTACATACACTAATTTTTACTATTAACACACTGACAGTGGGTAATAATGTCACAATAAATGGTTCTGAAGTTGGACTATCGTATGTAAGGTTTTTATTAGGTTTGTTTTTAATTGGATATTATAGTTATATATATATATATATATATATATATATATTGTTACGCCTTTGGCTGCTAAAGGCCACATGGTCAAAGGCCAGTGGTGCTCCAACTAGCACGGAGAGCAGGGGAGGTCATTGCAGATCCTAATCAAAGGTTAACTTAACTAAATTTAAATACCTAACAAACGATCCTTTATAACTAACAAAAAAAATGGACGCCACCCCTTTTTATCTTATAAGTTCTGAAAAAAGACGAAAAATTACAATTAGATCTTAAAATTGCACCAGCCATTCTACATCACTTATGAAACACTCGGTATATACTTATATCGATCTCTGAAAACAGGTAATGTATTAGTTACAAAATAAAAATATAAAAATTACTATTACATAAATAATTGTTTATTATTTGTTAACACAGCAAAGAATTTATTATGTTTAGCAAAAAATTGAATATGAGTATAATGTTTATGAACGGACAAAAACAAACTGGAATTCTAAAATCTGTCATTTTAACAAATTGAAAGTGATAAGTATTTAAATGATTAGCATAAATTTGCGAGTATTATTGAATTGATTTTGTAATTTCTATTTCAGAAGCACCGGCGGGAAATTGTCGCAAGTTTATGCTATATTTACAATTAACCTAAAAATTAACAAAAAAATTACTTAAAATCTAAAAGCCTAACATGTTTAACAAGGTGTTCGACGACAAAAACTAACTACAGTAAGTCTTTAAATTCTGTTGATCAAATTATTCAAGTTCAAATCTTTAACATTACACTTCATTTTAGCAACGAAAAAATTTTAAAAATTGTTTACCATGTGGTGCACACACAAGTTACAACAATACCCGGTGTCGAAAAACACAGCATCCACAAAATGCACATCACCAGAAGCGCCAAAACAAATTTCAGCTCCACGGCCATATCTTAGCTCTGGAAAATCCTTGTCGTACACCCAGGTTCCAAAACTCAATGTTACATTTAAACACGTGGTACGTCTATCCAAAATTTTAACTTTTGACTAATTGACTTTACGTAAATATCCATAACTTGACCAAAATCAACATCATTTCAAATCCGCATATAGCGTATCCGTATTTTTCTTTAGGTAATGTCGACACGGAACTCCACCAAACGGTGCACAGTGGCATAATAGCCACACCAAATCGAAATTTCTCCGTGCCGACATACCTGCAAACTCATTGTTGGACCCGGAGGTCCGTCCTCGGTGCTGGACCCCGAACAAGAGAGCTCTTCCTTTTCTTTCATCCACCAACTTGCTTCTCTCATCCCCCACCATTCGTCCCCATAATTCAACAAACGTTATCTTGCTCTTGTCATTCTTAAATAACCAAAATTACCCATACATATGTAACCAAATGTCACTAAAAATTTTGAGTTACAGTATTTTTATTGTCACAGAAATTTAAACATTTATACAATTCACTTTTAATTCTTTCCTTTTTTTTGTTTTAGGTTAACTATTGGCACTTAACGGATGAGTAATGTAAAGAAAAATTATGATTAAAATTATTTACAATTGTACAATTAGAAAAATAAAGAAGTCGATATAAGTATTAGTCTTTTAATTATCCTTTACAATGTGATAAACACGGTAATGATGGGACGTGTAAATTCTATTATCAAAAAAACGTAACAATATATATATATATATATATATATATATATATATATATATATATATATATATATATATATATATATATATATGTAAACATGTGATAATCACACGGTGAGAGGTCCGGTCTGTATGGTGGGTGTTCGAGAACAGTCCAATGCATTTTGGTTAATTTTTGTTGGACGTTTTGAGACTACCGAGTAAGGAAAAAGTAAGCAGTTAGTGTGCAACTGGTTACGTACACGTCCTTCTTCTTTGGTGACGGAATTAACAAACTTCCGATTCGATGGTAAAAATGCATTAATAGAAAAGGAATGTATACAAAAAAAATAATTTGCTGTTTGCTTAATAAAATAGTCACTTAATAAAAAGTCATAATTAATGGTCGGTTTAAATTTGATTCACCTACGTATATATATATATATATATATATATATATATATATATATATATATATATATATATATATATATATATATTTATCCATGTTTATTTTTTGAATTTTTCTTTAATTTAGCAATTAGGCGGTAGAAATATGCATATGTATTTGAGGCTCTTTCAACCGACAGAGTTTTAACGGCTAAAATTTCTATTATATCCAAGAAAAGGACCTTTTCCAATACCATTCTCTATAATCCAGCATTGAATACTGAATGGCAGTAATTCAGATTTTGGAGTATAGATGTCGGGCTCTATTTCAAGTTTTTAACATTTTTGCATAAAAAATCAAATTATTTAAAAAAATTAGTATTTAAAGTAACTTAATTTAAAAATAATTTGATGTATTCCATTAATTTACTGAAAAATATATTTATTTTTTATTTATTTTATTTTTGCCAATGACAGGTGGCAAGTGAAATAAATGACTCTAATGTACACATTCAATACAAATCAAGATGACATTGGCGTTTCTTAATAGTAGCAAAGTGAGGTTAATTGGGAACGAAAATATTATTAATAAATGTACCTACTTAAATAGTGTAAAAATATTTGAAATTCGATAGTATTTTCTTTTTATTACAAACCAAATTAAAAAGGAGAAGTTTTTTCACAAAAAACTTTTCATTTCCTTTAAAAATACTTGCTACAAAAATATGTTTAAACGCCTATGTATCTGTCAAACAGTGACATTTCAGAAAAATAAATTTTTATTTTTCAATGAATTAAAACTGAAATTTTATTTCCTTATTGTACTTAATTATCATTTTTATATGATAATTTAATCTATTTAATAATTTTAATTTCCGATGGAAAACGTAATAATCGTTTAATTTTTCGTTACTACATTGTCAAAAATGGCAACCATATTGAGTCAATATCTTTTTAAATTACGTAAAATCCTAATCGTTTGCAAGTACTTGAGTACGAAATTTAAAAGTGTCGTTTTTAAAACGTAATTACTCAAAAATATGAGATAAAACAATGAGAATTTGAGTGTTTCTGGTAGTTTTGAATCACAAGCAAATTTTTGAAAAACTTTTAAACATAGGTACTATAAGTTTGTTTAAAAGTCCATTTAAAAAACTATAAGTTTGTATCATAACACGAAAACCATAAGAGCTATAAAGCTCCTGACTATAGCAATCGGTTGCCCCCGTCGATATCTACAACTCTTATTTGAACAATTTTTCGATTAAATCAACGGTTTGGCTGTAATCAAAATGGCAACTCCCGAAAAACTCATACGGTATATATATATATATATATATATATATATATATATATATATATATATATATATATATATATATATATATATATATATATATATATATATATATATATATATATATATATATATCGGGTTAAACATAATATAATATTAAATAATACAAAATATGATATCAATAATGTTGTGGATAAAATAAATAATTTGAATAACATATTAATGACCAACTAATGAGCAATGATCAATTAGCCACTGGCGTCTGTTCAAACCATTATAGATTTTATTGCACTCTCATGCAGAGTAACTTCTCTATAGAAGTTTCCACTTCAAAAAATGTCATAATTTTGTCTATTAAGTGAAGCTAACGAATACTGTAATTGCGGGTTACTTGAGCCCAGATTTGCAAATCATCTGATAATTTCAAAAATTGAGCGTAACTGTTATACTTATTTGAGATAGGAAATAAGTATATTAATCTATATATGACTACGGTTAGTTTATTATATAATACGGATCTTTTTCTTATGACTCATAAATTTTATAGCTTTTTAAATTTGGGGCTCAAGTTAACCTCAAGATCGGGTTATTTGAGCCCAAACCTAAATTTCCAGGTGTTTTTTATTTGAAAACAGTTTGAGACCATGTAGGATGTTGGTTACTAATTAAAACATTGTACAAACATATAAGGAACTTTACTTATTCAATACTCTTATCGCAGCATCCTCCATAACATAGCGAATTTCCGTTTACAAAAATTAGTTTTTCTCGGAAACTAGTTGACATAGAATAATAGTTTAAAGACCTTTTTTGTGTGATTTTTCTCCTCGTTCCAATAGTGTAAAAATTTTTGAATAAGGAGAAATTTTGGAAAAAGTTAATTTTTTTCGTGAAAATTTCCAAAAATAACATGTTTTGGGCATCGGACGTGCCTGGTTTACGAACTTGTCCAACGGTTTAGGACTTTTGGGAGTTTCTGCTATAGTCTTGCACCATTTTATACCAAAGTTATAATGGGCTCAAGTTACCCTAATTTTAAAGTTATTTTACTGATTTATCAAAACCTTAATTTAAAAAATTAACGAAATGGTTGGCATATGAACATATCTGAATTTAGTTTAGTAATGAACAAAGTATTAGAATTAGACACTTACCTTCCTTTGTAGACTACCACAATTATTTTTACAGTCAAAAGTTAGCAACGTAAGAAAACATCAATTTCAAACAGAGAGTAAACAACACTTGCCTCACCGCTAGTGTCAATTTTCAGAACTACCTAAACTTAAACACCGTAAACCTACTGCTGTTACCTATTAGCTAAACATCTAACTTACTTCTACTACTGACTAATATAAGCACAAAACAGAAAATAATACTTTTTCCGTTTTGGGCTCAAGTTACACCACAGGGCTCAAGTAACCCGCAAGTACGGTACTGTATTCGAACACTAGATATGTCTTATTAATCGAAAAATTGTACAAAAAGACTCCAATGACCGTATTTTTTAAATTACGGTGTAAAAATATTGTTTACTGTTTGTTGATAAAATTGTGTGTGAAAATAAAAGAAAGTGTAAATAAAAAGAAGGAAAAAATTTTTGATATGCAGCAATAGATTTTTTGTCCCAATGTTGTTCTGTGCTGTTTTCTTTTATCCTTTCTTATACCTATCGTAAATATGTATATAGGTATGTACATTCACGCAACTGGTACATATAGAAATACACTTTTATATGTATATAAAAACCAATAAATAAAATAAGGAAACCTGGATTACTAGCTAGTAATATGTTCTACAAATGCATTTACCAAATAACTAATTTGCTGATTTGATTTTCGGCTAATATTTCAAACCGTATTTTTATTAACATATTTATACTCCTACATAAAACATTTTCTATATATTATATTCAGAATTTTTGATAATATTATATTTGATTAAAAAATTTTTATAAGGTTTCCACTAATATTATTCTTGATTATAACAAATTGTTTTCGTTTTTTAAAACAATATTTTAGATGATGCTTTCTTCAGTTTTAAACTGTTAAGATTACTCTCAAACGTAGCAATCCGGCAAACCGAAAAAGACTTGGTATGCACGATCTGTGTTAGCATAAAAATACTTCATATTCGTGAGTGACCAGCGCAGCGTCCAAGAACAGTGTTTAGGACATGGAAAAAACACCCCAAAAAAATATTCGCGCACAGCTGAAACATTAAGGAACTGAAAATTAACATTACTGGTAGTAACAAAATATGTGCTACCATTTATTTCGTTAACTAAAGCACTGCTGCCAACCATGTGAATATGCCACAAAAGTTAACAGATTGACTTACTTCTGTGTAACCCACTGATATAGAAGAATATGGATGGAGACTATTTCTTAAGAGAGAGACAAAATATAACATAATATGATATGTTAGAATGAATACGTAGAATCCTTTGAATAATCCACAAATAATAAAAAAACAAAAGAGTAAATAGGTACACAAACACACGACCTGACGTGCTTAATATCCAGTAGTATAAAAAATTAAATTTAAAACAATATTAATAAACGCAATACCCTATAAGTATAATATGTGGGTAAGTAGATATTGTATTTATCAATACATACAACCATTTGTAGTGAAAATATGTTTAATTTTCTAAATTTTTCATTTAAAAAACAAGTTTATAATAAGAGGAAAAATACCAATTTTGGCATTACACAAAGTAAAGGAAATATCGAAAAAAGAATTACTCTACGTAAATAAGAAATTCGTTTTTTACTTAAAATTTGCGATAATAACGACAAAAATTTTAAAAATATTGTAAAAATAGAATTATGTAAAAATTAAAATATAGGTTAAATTGGCACATAATTTCAGTGGCGTCTTTTATGTAAAATTAATGAGCATATAAAAATTTAACTTCAAGATTATATAATATGTATTTTGTTTGTATTTATTTATTTATTACTAAACTGGCAATTTAATAAATATATAGTTTTATTTATGTTTGTGTCTATACCCTTATCAAGAAGATATGTCTTATTAGTGATACAAAACTATAAACCAAAACGTAATATTTTTACAAAAATAGTTATAAATATTAAATAATCGGTTAATCTGAGCAATTTTTGTTTATAGTAATTTATAATATACTTTAAGCACCGTTAAAGAATATAATGATTTAGCAGACAATTAATAATTCGCAAAAATAACTGATAAAATAGTCGAACAGCATTCCCAATTGATTACACAGCCCTGCGATGGTTTCCCCCTTTAAAATTTGACAACTGAATTTGATAGATTTTAGGGCGCTGATTTCGAAAAAAATATTCCAAAAATTCCAGAATTTTTAGATATTAGGTATTAAAAATTTTGACTAAAATTACCGAAGTCGACCAAGTCAAGAATAGATTATGCATTTATATTTATTTCGTATCTAATAAAAAGTTATTACATAGTTGTAATTGGCTTTTAAGAACACATTCTCATCAATGGTTTCATTAAATGAAACCTAATTAACTAAGTGACATACCTTTGTTTTGGGAAGAAAGGTGAATTTTAACATCATCCGTTAATGAGCTTATTATTGAGGGTAATTTATTTTTTTCTATTCAGTTTTAATTGATAACTAAATCTAGCAAATCTACGGTGCTAACGGGACCGTACTTATAAAAACTTAAAAGTTAATAAATGGGCGTAAATGCAATTAAGAAAAAAATTATATCGATATATTCTCTGTTGATCATCGGCTGTTAATAAAAATTAGTTTAAAACAACTAAAAAAAAAGTTCGAATTCATTTAAAGAGGAAGTGAAACATTTTTTAGGAAACAAAAAAGCCTTATAAAAATATAGTGAATAATATGCTCAGCAATTTCCATAAACTGGGTTGCAATAAAAGTGAAAAATTACATTTTCTGCAATCTCATATTGATTTTTTTCATGAGAATTTTGGTGCAGTAAGTGAAGAACAAGGTGAGCACTTCCACCAAGATATAAAGGTTATGTAGAGCAGATACCAAAGAAGGTGGGACGCAAAGATGATGACAGATTACTGTTGGATGTTGAAGAGAGATGAACCGGATAGAAAGCATAAGAGAAAAAGATTGAACAGGAGTTTTGAAGAAAGTAGAAAAATATATTATACATCCTTTTAATTTACTTAGTTTTTTTAGCATTTTTTTTTCAACTAATTCTGTTGGTTTTTTGAGTAAAAATTTAATTTTAAATTCGTTAATTTTTATATTTTCTTAATAATTGTTAAAAATTTTTAAAATATGCATGTCATCAATAAAAATAAATCTCGATATGCTAGAGAAAAAACAGAGCTGTATTTTCTTTTGACATACCTAGATATTTAAAAAACCATAATTATTGGAAGGGGGGAAAAAAGTTAAATTTCGCAGGCCTGTGTTATTGATTCAGATAAAACAGATATTGAAAATAATTAATTAATTGTTTATGTTTTTATATAGAAATCATAATAATAAGAAAAATACTAAATATATTGTTTTAAAAGCAATGGCAATGTTTCAACTTTTTTAAAAACGTTACTGTTTATTTACAAAATTACGTCATTCTTAATAAGCATGTTAACATACCCGCGTGAAGCTGGCCCTACCAAGAGCAGCACTAATTTTAGTGAGAGTTCAATAAATTAGTGCTCAGTTAGTGCTGATCAACTGTCGTGATTATAAAATTAGTGCTCAATAGGAACATTGATTAAATGGTATTAATTTTTGGGTGGGGCCAGTTTCACGGTTTGCCCCACCCACAGAATATTTAAGGTTTATACTATGTGAAAAATTAGTGCTAAATTAGTGCTATCGAATGACATAAATATTAAAATTAGTGCTCATTTGTATGACCCTGAAAAAGAGCCTTCTTTTTAGAGTGATGACGTCATGTGGCCCCACCCACAATATATTTTTCATTAAAAGTTATGTTGAAAATTAGTGCTAAATTAGTGTTATCGAATGACATAAATATTAAAATTAGTGCTCATTTGTATGACCCTGAGAAAGAGCTTTCATTATAGAGTGATGACGTCATCTAGCCCCACCCACAAAATATTTTTCAATAAACGTTATGTCGACAATTAGTACTAAATTAGTGCTATCGAACGACATAGATATTAAAATTAGTGCTGATTTGTATGACCTTGAAAAAGGACCTTCTTTTTAGAGTGATGACGTCATCTAGCTCCACCCACTAAATATTTTTCATTAAAAGTTATGTAATATTTCATTAAAAGCACTAACTTAGCACTAATTTTTCATATAGTAGAAACCTTAAATATTTTGTGGGTGGGGCAAACCGTGAAACTGGCACCACCCAAAAATTAATACCATTTAATCAATGTTCCTATTGAGCACTAATTTTTTAAGCATGAAAGTTGATTAGCACTAACTGAGCACTAATTTCTTGAACTGTCACTAAAATTGGTGCTGCTCTTGGTGGGGCCAGCTTCACACGGGTTGTTAACATTCATAATATGTTGATCAGTATTTTGGGAAATGCTCCTTCCTTTACAATGTTATACATCTTTCCTTCTTCCATGGTATGACCAGATCCGATCCTGATTCAGGGCCAAATTAGTCAATAGGCCAACCTAGGCCATGGCCGAGGGGCGGCCAGTTTTTAGGGGCGGGAGATTTTGAAAAACAGGGCGGCAAAATTTGTGATTGACGTTTTTTTTTTTGCTCTTCAGTTATTTATTTTTTAAGAGAAAGTTCGAAAAAAATTAAGATTTTCTTCTTTTAAAGCATTTTTTACGGTGCCTAGGGCGGAACTCAAGGTTAATCCGGCCCAATCCTGACTACTTAGCCACATTTATTCTTGTAATAAAAATGCTGCATTTGTATATTCTATTAATGGAATATACAGAGGCAGTACTCTGTTAAAATTTTTTTCTATACTAATTTAACACTTTCAGTCCCATGGCTTTGGCATCCGAAACCAAACAAAACATCCCCAGAGGCCGACCGCGATCAATGATTAATTGATTAGTTGGTTATGCATTATGTTTATCATCATTCATCACACGGATGTGTTGCTACTCCCACAAATACATACCAACACACACTACTCTTTTGGTTTCTATGTATAAAAAATTTTAAAATAAACAAAAAATACATAAAACATATATTTTATATTTTTTAATAAAATTGATTTGAATGTCAGTGTATATGTAGTATGTACGTATCACGTACGTATGTTTGCAGTTTTATATAGGTACACATGTTGAACTGTGTTGAATCTATTCAGTGTTTGAATCATTTTATTTTATGTATTGGTTTATATAAAGTTTTTTTTTTTTAAATATTGCCGGCTTCCGGGGAAGTTTACTATGAAAGTGCTCGGGCTTCATAGTGTTAATAAAGAGAGAAAATTTGTCCGAAGTAAACTCAATAAGTACTGAACAGATTTTAAAATTTTTCCACTGTTAGAAAGCTAAACTATTCCGGCCTGACATAGGCTACATTATATGAAATCATGGGGTCTCTAGGATTCTACGGTCCCAAAAAAGGTCTAAAGCGAACTACTCGAAAAATTTGTCACTGTTATAAACTGTCCCAAATTGACATTGGCTATGTTGCATGAGGTCCGTCAAAGTTTTGCGAGTCCGAAAAACTCCAAAATTAACTACAAAACCGCTTTTTAAAATTTCTTTACTGTTGAGTAGCTAAACAATTACAATCTGATATAAACTATATTATACCCCTTTTCAGATAAAATTGATCATGAGCTTTCGTTAAATAATTAAATAATTCTTATATTCGAAACAAATCGATCTTCTATTCTTTTCTAAAAATAAACTGCAAATTTAAAATTTACATAAATGCAATAATAAAAGAGATAATGCCAAGAAAACGGAAATTTTTTAAATTCAAAGTTACGAAGCATGGTTAAATTTAACTGAAATAGACTATATGTTAGGTGGCGTAGGATTCTAGAGTTTCTTCTTAAATACTATTGAATTATAAGAATAGTTAATATGAGGTCAGAATTTTCCGTCAGAGTATTAAAGACTCAAAAAGGGCGTAAAATAAACAGCCAGACGGAACTTGGATAGTAAGATAATAGTGATTATGGACCACTGGGTAGTAATGTCATAGTGATTATGGACCACTGAATCGTAAGACTAGAGTGATTATGGAATACTGGGTGATAAAGTCATAGTGATTAAGGATCACTAAAATCTAAAAAAATATTTTGATTCTTTGTAACGTTTGCACGGAATAGTCTTTTTCTTTATTACGTTTTTCTCTTTTTAGTCGAATTTTCTCCGAAAAATTAGACTTATACAGTCTATACGATAAGAGCTGCGAGAGGCGAGAGTAGGGGCGCTATCCGTTTTCGGACCCGTAGAACACGAATATGTAGAAAAAAAAATGTCTGGTATATATATATATATATATATATATATATATATATATATATATATATATATACATATATATATATATATATATATATATATATATATATATATATATATATATATATATATATATATATATATATATATATATATATATATATTCCCGCCACCTCTTAATTTGTGTAGGGCCTCCCTATGGAAGTCAAGAGATGAAATTTGGTAAATGGGGCTCATTTTCGAGGCACCTCGTACTATCAAAGTGGGGTCAAATTTTGGGCAAATTTTTTTTCTGACCCGACACTTAAGGGGGTGGTGGGGGGCGGAAAAGCAATAAAACTTTTCCAAACCGGTTTTAAATAATGTTTCGGTCAATTATCTACAACATATCCAAAATTCAGCTTCCTAGGATGATTTGGTGGGAGTAGAGGGGGGAAAAACGATTTTCGCTGGATCTAACACGCCCCCAGCCCCCCAGAATTAACGTAGAGGGTTGAAATTTGGTGTGTTGATAAAGTTCGTACCTAGGTTGTGCTTTTTGGAGGTTTTAATATTTTACCCCCACCCCCCTCATTTTTAAGCTACAATTTCATGCATTTTTGACGTTTTCGAAGTTTGTACCACTCGCACAGGTCACCCAAATGAACCTAGAGGGCTGAAATTTTGTATTCGGATTGAGTTAGTATCAAGGGGGTGCCTTTTGGGGGTCTCGAATTCTAACCCCTACCACCACCATTTTTATACCCAAAAGAACATGATTTTTCTTGTTTTTTAACAGTTTCGTTCGGGTCAAAATCTCCCCAAATAAACCTAGAGGGCTGAAATTTTGTGTACGGGTTAAGCTAATAGTCAGACACTGTTTTTTGGGGGTTTCAACTTTTAACCCTTACCCCCACCATTTTTACGCCAATATTTCCTTAATTTTTTTGCTTGTTTTCTAACACGTCTAGAGACTCTCTAAGGAAACCTAGAGGGCTGAAATTTTGTACGTGTATTCAGTTAATATCCAGCTAGTACCTTTTAGGGAGTCCACATTACTTTTCCTCCCACTTCTTCCATTTTTACATCGGAATTGAATGCTATTGTTAAATGTGTTTTAAATGTATTACTTTTATTCTAAATACAAGTAGGCGAATAGTAATTTTAAAAAATTTAAAAAAAAGTGAATACAATTTTTTTAACAAATGAAATACATACATATTAAGTAATTTGAAAATGTTATTAAAGTCACTGTTTATTTATAAATTAGGAATTTTTGATTTTTATTATTTATCAAATAGAAATTTAGGATTTTTTTGGAAAGAAAAAATATCTTCATAAAAGCCTTCCAGTTTACTATTTAAGTTCCTTTCTTAATATTTAAAAATAAAACACAAAGGCAATTGGCGGATAAGCATGGATAGAAATGCCCTCGTACGAATTGTGTTGGCTTTTTCCCTGTTAACTGCTATCGGCACAAAATTGAAATTTACTGAGATACAAGCCCTTAAATACTTAAAACCTTTTTTTAAAGCCCCGATCAACCGGACACTCATCATCAGTTTTGAAACCACCAAAATTACAAATAGCTTGTAGACTTTCAATTATATTTCGCTTGTAGACACTCAATACCGAAGATGAAGGGGAAAATTCGACTACCGTGATGGGGCCCCGCTGCTCACGGCGTTTTTAGATATTATTTATATATATGTATATATATATATATATATATATATATATATATATATATATATATATATATATATAGAGAGAGAGAGAGAGAGAGAGAGAGAGATCGTAAAAGCCCCTATACCGGAACGCGATCCAATACTGGAACAGTTTTGACATTTATATATTAATGAAGTTATTTCTGAAAGAAACCTCTGATAGCAAAAATTATTATTGATAGAATGATTATTTTTAAATTTTAATTCACCTCGCATTTAATGTTTCCTTACTTAATTAAAGGAATACATATAGTTATATAACAGTCAAATTGGAATTTATTAATAAAATAATTATTACCTTTTATTTCAGCTTATTAAGCAATCTTGTTATAATATAATTTTTTCTTTAACTTACAAACAGGAAATACTTTTTCGATTTTATAAAGTAAATTTGTAAAGATCAATGTTCAGATTTCATATTGAAAATTATAGAAAGAACGAAATAGCGTTGCCCGTGGAATTTTACCTATCGAGATTTTGAATTGTGAACTAGTAATTTTGTAGTGATTCGTGTGATTATCATAAATTTTCTTGCGGATTTCGATTGTTGTAAATTTAAAATTTTTCTTTAGCAATCCTTCAACACTCGAAATCAAAAGTATATATATTTTTAGTTCGTATAATATATAATTTTGGCTGAGTAGAAGCTAACATCATCTGTAGTAGTAAAAGCTTTCCTAAAACCTGTAGGATATTTTGATGAGACATTAAATAATAATATAGAGAAAAAATTCAAGCGAGAGCTAGGAGTTCCCACTTATAGCAACCTAAAAGATATAAGGACGTACCTACTTAAAGCATTCGAGATTTTCGTTTGTAGTATGGAAAAAAAATGTTGAAAAATGATACCAAGCTTGTCAAAATTGAGAAAAATACTAAAAATATGACAAACACCTAACTTTCTATTATGACAATTAAAATGCGAAACATAGATGATTATGCAATCAAAACACATACATCATTTAGTTTTTTATAATACCAAATTTTTCTTGTCCTTTATATACTGAAAATGACTTTATCCGAACCTGACCTGTTTCAGAATATTCAGCCGATCTATTTGTCGTGAAAAAAATTATTTTTTGCAAAAATTTCTCCAAATTCGAAAATTTTTCAACATTTTTTTTTACACCATTGAAAAGAGGAGAAAAAATCACATAAAAAAGATTTTTGAACTATTGTTCTATGTAAACTGATTCACTATGCCATGCAGGATGTTGCGGCAGGCGTATTTTATTCCTTTGATCTCATTCATATTTTTCACTGTACGAATTATATTATTTCACTATACTTTGTACAGTAATATCCTCTTGGTGACTGTTGTCACATAAACGACAGAACATTTTTCATCATATCATCATATTTGTAATAACAGTACGAAAAAAAAAGTAGATGAAAGAGAATCAAAAAATATGACTAATCAAAATGGCAACATACATACGTATATATACAGTCCATAATACGCACGCGTCTAGCATAAATATTTGCCATCCTTTTGGCCATAATTTTATGTTTAATCAAACATAAAATTTATGCACATAATTGGTTTGTTTACATTCTTGTGTGTTTGTTCTATTCGGAATTTTTTTCTATTCTGTATATTGTTGTGTACATATTATTATCATTTACTATTATGAATATATATGTGCATATTATTTTGTATACGTATGAAGATGGAATATGTTATTAGGACGGATTTTCTCTCGGAATTTTATTTACAATATTTTTATTTATTGAATGGGTTAGTGAGGTTATGTGTTGGTAATATTTTATGCGTGTTTTACATGATTTTTTCTAATGATAGAATACTGAAGGAAATTTATTTAATATTTGGTCATTTTATAAGATTTATAGATCAAAGTTAACAAAAAATATCAACTTTTTCGTAATTTGGAAATAAACATAAAAAAAGAAATGATTTAATATCGTTAAATATTCTTAGTGAAAAATAAAATTATTTAACTCTAGAATCATACGTTGGTCTACGAGAAACGTTAATCATACATTGACGTCATTTTGAAGGATGGACTTTTTACGGAGAGTTTCAGAGTTTATTTGCAAAAAATATTTTTTTTACATAACAATACTACAAAAGCGAACAAAATATTTAAAAAAATTGGATTTGGAAAAATTTCTTAATGTAAATATTTATTAATTTTTTTAATCTTTTTAACAAAGCATATTTTCATTATAAAAATTAAAAAATAGATAAATACATAAATTGTATCATAAAACATGTGTTTCAAATAATCAATTTAAGAACTATTATGAGTCAGTGGACATGTGTGACTTTACAGAATGTGAAATTTCTCAGACATAAATATTCATATAGATATGTAGTTATTTCCCCATTAGGCACATTTGTAAATTTTCTAAAATTTGTTAGCAATTTTTCGAATAAGATCTCAAAAAATAATAAAAATTAAAATATTTTCCACAAAATAAATTGTTAATCTTTTATTAAGTCATTCGAAACGCATTCTTTAGTTTTCGGTTCAATATATTAAAATTTCAGTATTATGTCGTCTCTATAAGTCAAACAGCTGTAATCATCGTACACATTATCATAATCATTGAATAAATTAATTATAACATCCATATCTTTAATAAATTTTAGAAAAATTAGGAAAACTTTTATATGTGGAGTACAAAATCTTTAAAAAAAAACATCGCGTAATCATACATCGACGTCCTTTTGACGGACACTATTTCAATACAAACAAATCGACAATGACTGTAAAAAAAATTAATACCTGTGGTGTGTTGTAACAACAAATAAATTAGATAACAGAAATCTCACAGCAAGCAGGCAACAACAAGTTGTACTATTGGAGCAGGTAGAGAAGTTTGTTCGTCGTTTTGACGTGTACGTATGATTCTAGGGTTAATAAGTGGTTTATATGTTCCCAAATGATAGATAAAATATGTATATGCACGACCGCAGAGTCAATTCAGAAAAATTCAGTATTCAGACATTAATTTGGCAATGTTTAGCGACTATCTAGACTCACAACGCTACAGTGAACAACCTGTACCTAAATTTACACCATCAAATGTGTTGGTGAAACTGTTGGTATTCACACCTGCCATTATGGACGCGCTCATTAAGCAAAGGGCTTCAACTAAAGCCAAAATCTCTCGTTTAGAAAAATTTGTGAATAGTTTTGACGATACAAAACATACAAAAAATGATCTTTTGGTCAGAAAAGATTCTCTTATTGATTGTTACAAAAACTGTTGTGATTGACAAGATCAAATTGAGTTAACGGATGAGACACAATTAACTGATCGAATTAATATGGAAGAAAAATATTTTTCGATAATGTCAAGAATTAAAAGCATTGAGGAATCCTCTCCAATCGGTTTACCAACACAATCGGAAACCAACATACTAAATAAAACTGACCCTACATTTTATAAGTGTCCCAATAAAATTACCCAACATTCAAATCCCCACCTACACCGTAAAATCCGAGGAATGGAAAGCGTTTAGTTCATTGTTGAAAGCGACAATTCACTCCAATTCTTTGTTAACGGACGTACAAAAATTTTATTATTTAAAATCATTTTTAAAAAATGAACCACTGAATCTAATTAATAATTTGGAACTAACAGACGAGAATTACGAAAACGCATGGAAAATCTTAGAAAAAAGATTTGACAACAAATTAACAGTTATTAACACTTATTTAAAGGCTCTTATCGATTACCCCCAAATAATGCGGGCAAATGCTATTCAACTTGCTCTCGCCTCCCTCGAGGTGCCCATTACTCAGTGGGATATTATTTTAGTATTTATTCTCTCAAAGAAACTTGACCAGAATACACACAGATCTTATGAATTTGACCGTCAAGACGTTAATGAAGTATCCTCGTTAAAGGCGTTTTTTAGTTATATTGAAAAACGTTGCACAGTATTGGAAGCTATTGCTACTGATAATTTCGCCCCTGTTTCCAAGGTTAAAACACGTTGTGCGACTCTTACTACTACTCAAGGTCCAAATGCAAACATTCAAAAATGTTTGTATTGTAAAGACAACTCTCATAAGATTTATCGGTGTACTAAATTTAAAAATTTAAATCATTCTCAAAGAAAACAATTCGTAGTATCGAAACGACTCTGTTTCAATTGTTTAGGCACCAATCACTCTCTTAAAAACGGTCGCTCTCGTAGGTGTTAGCTTTGTAATGGCAGTCACCATACTCTGCTACACTCATCAGCATTTAATGAAAATGCAAATACATTTGAATATAAAACCCAGTATCGAACTAACTCCAACACGTCTCTATCTAGTTCCTCAAAACCACCGAGTTCCTCAAAATTTACTAAAACTTCTAACGTAAACCCCCAAAGGTCGTTGACTACATAACCCCCAGTACCTACACGGTAATTCCAGAACGGAACCTGTACTACGCGAAATAGTACTAATACTGTAAAATCAGTAGAACCCCAAATGACTTCAAATCAGTAGAACCACTATGATACGAATACTTAAATATTATTTTTATTAGCTACTGCTGTAATATATTTGAAATACCCCCAAGGTCATTATGTAAAGACCAGAGCTTTGCTTGACAGTGGTAGTCAAACGAACTTTATAACGTCCCAAATGTTAGAACGTCTCGGCGTAAAGCCATTACTTCCAGCACATAAATGTGCTTGGATTATCTAAAAATCCCACTAATGTAAATAAGGTTATAGATTTACAAATGCAATCGCGACATAACTCTTTTTCTCAGTATACTACTTTGCCTGTTCTTGATAACATTACTTGCCCTTTACCCAGGTAAAAGGTAGATACTAGTAAAATAAAAATACCCCCTCAGCTAGCTTTAGTTGACCCCCAGTACTGGAAGACTTCATCTGTTGATGTGCTTCTGAACTCGGAACTAATGTTCTCCTGTTTACTATCCGAATCTATTACTTTGGGAGTAAACTTACCTACTTTACGTAATAGTAAATTAGATTGGCTGATAACTGGCTCAGCCCCCTTTTTAAATCCGATTAACTTACATAGTTCAGTAAATGTGAACTTATGTAGTATTGCCTCAGATGATTTAAACACATTATTACCTAAATTTTGGGAACTAGAAAATGTTTTTAATAATAAATCTATTCTCAATCCCCAAGATAAACTTTGCGGAAGCTTATTCCAAAAGTCTTAAAACGTACTCTATTTCTTACATGTACACGCTCGCTTATATATATATAGTGAACATTATTTCAATTTAATTATGCAAACGCTATTAATTTAAATAATTATTTGTTTATTGTGAATCATCTCTACGGTGTAATTACAACTATAATAAAGAAATCATCATCAGAAAAGGAAGAAGCAAGAATAAATCCATTTAAGTTTATTTCTGTGTTTTCTTTACTCTCAACGAGCACCGTTATCCCCGTTCTCCCATTGGTCCTTCGAACTCATACTTTCCTCTCTTTACCCCCCTAAACCAGCGCATTCACCTTTGTACCACCCATACAGTCTAACGCTCTTAGGCTGCTTGCAGCCACCCTCAAACCCCTGGTACAAAATGTTTGACTTGAATTCTTAACGTTAGTCAGAAACACATTATTTCTTTTATAGTCCATACGCAAATTGAATGATCTAATCAAAAATTTTTCTAAATTGTTATACACTGAATAAGATCTTTTCTTTAGAAGAATGGCAAAACATATTCGCTGCTTAAATTCCTCGAGTCACAAATTAGTCGCAATAATCCCTTTTAATTTTTTTAAATGTATGGAAAATAATTCATTCTATATTTTTTATTAATTAAAATATAATCACTCATATAATTACTTTAATATTGCTTTGACATCTTTTAAAGGGTGGATTCATTTGAATTCGTATACTATTTGATCACATGTTTAATACAAACAAACAAAAAATTGGAATCAGCTTAACCTAACAGCCAATGTATTGGTCATTTTCAGAGGCAAAATATTATCTAATATAAATTTTGCCACAAAATATGATGCAGCGTGACGATGGCGGGAGGGGAGGCAGTCAAAAATGATTAAATTTTGCGTGACGTAGTTTATGGATAGCCCCTTTAGAGTAAGCATAAAATATTATAAGAAACTAAATTTACTATATAAACAAAAAATATTAACCATTAAAGTATCTAAATTAATAAAGGATAACTAACCTCGAGCTAGTCTAGTGGTTAGTAACTGAGCTTCTTGTCGGGTACATCATGAGCTTGGAATCAACTGGAAGTCTATGATCCACATTAATCACAATACCTCATATTAATCTACAGCTACCATACGTCTATCACCAAAAACAATAGTCGCACACTCGCACTTTAAATTTTTAATAGAATTAATTAGAATTTCTAATAAACGAATTATGTATAGGTATACATGTTTTTTTCTGTAATTATACCTACTGCTTTTTTCCTAAAGGAATTTACCCACTCATTCTTACAAAAAAATTCACTGCATCCAAATTATTTCGATATCAAGGATTGTAATCGTCTGGAAATTTACCTGTTGATTCTTATTATTCTTAATTTAAAAGCATTTCTCTCATTGTTTAAATAAGTGATTGATTAGATAATAGCGAAACAGGAATCGTTAAGGAGACCAAACTTCTGCACGAACTTGAATATAAAAAATCTTCTATATTATTACGTTTATGAAATATGTTTTGAAAAAATATATTACATACATCAAAGAGTGATAATAATTATATCCATATACCTACGCTAAACTTTTTTGAGTCTGTTATCAAATAATAAGATAGATGAGGCCTCATTTGATACGATTCGTTTACATACGCCCATGTGACGTTTCATGGTACCTTCTAAGTCCTTTGTTTACATCCATCCATGTCATATCGTATTACTGATAATTGCTAACAAAAACAAAAAAACAATAGCAATTTTGATGGATTATGCGTGAGGGAAAAAAGAAAAGGGTACAGAGAACTGCGAGCTGGGTATAAAAAAAAAAAAAAACGTTACATCATATTTAAACTTGTTATTTTTTATTAGAATGGTCCGGTATAATAGTTGTTGAAAAAAAATGAGAATATTTAAATTTGTACGTTAGTTTTCTTTTTTGTTGGAAACAGAAATTTTCCATTAATATGTTTCGTGTAGTTTTTTGCCGCTTGTTTACAAAAAGGTTTGGTAATTTTACGTCTTTAGTTTGGTAACAGAAGTTTTATGTACATAATTAAATTTTTTTAGGGAATTCGGATATTTTGTTAAATATGTCTTCTAGAAAATTTTGTTGTAAGATAGGTGTGGGTAATTATGTCCGTTTCTTAATTTCCATGCAGATATAAAATACACCAAAACAATCTACGAAAAAATTTTTATTATTGGGTGAAGCCACTATCCCGCCAATTTGGATTTAGACACACAGAAAACTTCTCAACGTCTTTCGAAAAGAAATTTTAGACGAAAATTTTGCAAACCAAATTATTAGTGCTCCATATCTCTCTCATACGTGTTAAGGGGGACCACTAGTGTGACATTTTTAAAAAATTGGAAAAATTTTTTTTGCATGTTTCGATTGTCTATAGTTTTATATCTTCAAAAATAACATACGAAAATTTCAAGTGCATATCTCAAATAATTTTTGAATGACAGCCATCCGAAGAGCGAATTCTGATTTTCATTGTTAACTTTGAGGTATTGAGAAATGTATGAAGGTTGATAGTTCGGGAGTTTCTGGACGTGGCTGCCAGTCACATGTTGTGGAGAAGCTAGACCCTGGCACATTTAAACGACTCATCTAGTTTTACTATGACCGTTATAGTGAGTACACCGTAAATAATTTTAGTAAATATTCTCAGTGATCAAAACTGAAAGGTAAAGTAAAAAAAAACTACGTTTTTAAAATTTGCTGCAGTTATAACTCGAAAACAAATCATCCGATCAAGTTGATTCTTATAGCAGCTTCTTTTATATATGTTTCTTCGTGTCATGAACTTCCGGTTTTCCGATCGAATAAAAAATGTAATTTTTGCAGGCCAAAAATCATCAAATTTTCGCGCAAAATTTGAAACTCTTTTTTAAAAACTCCATTTTGTTAATCTTCAACTTTTTTTCGATTGAGGTTCATGGCACGGGAAATACCTTCTAGTTTAAAAGGATTTTTGTTCTTTTTTGATTTGAGGCACTGTGAAGGTCGCTATCACTGCAGCAGTGGGGGACTTTTTTTGGAGCCTTGGGAGATTGCGAATAACTCACTGAATTTTCAATTTTTTGGTCCAAAAATTTTACCATGAATTTATTATATATCCACCAATATATCCTTAAAATATTAAAACATTCCATACAGTAGTTTTCTTTAAAAAAATTCACAAAAATCACCTATTTTCAGGCGGTTACACTAGTGGTCCCCCTTAACAATACCCACTATTACTGACAATTAGACATGATTTTGACGTTTCAAGGTTTATAACTTCTGAACTATTAGTCTTACGTTAAAAAGCTTTAGATAAAAATTGTAGAGAATTTTACACTTTAAAAATTAATTACATATACCTAATAGCTGTTTTCAAGGACGAAACATCGTTAATGAGATATTGGGAAAAAATCGGATCCATAAGATTGTGGTGGGTTCTGCATCGAAAATTACGAAATTTATCGAAAAAAGTTATTCCAGCTTTAATTTTCTATAAAACTAGTTGTTACAATTTTCTTTGCTAGGTGTATCAATGTCGAAATATTTGACAAAAATTGAAATCCAAGATCCTACCAATTTGAATTTAGACTCACGGCATACTCTAAATGCTTTCCAAAAAGAAAAAAAAACGTGGAGTGTAAATTTTACAGAGTCAATTATTAGTAGTGCGTGTCTCATTTAGGTATAAACAGTACGTACAATTACTGAGCATAATTTTAACGTTTTGAGATCTACGACTTCTGTGCTATTAGTTTTACGTTACAAAGCTTTAGACAAAATCAGATCATTTTGTGCTTGATAAATTTTATAATACCTATTTTCAGCATATTCTTTACCCCTTTCAATTCTCACAAAGATTTGATATTCTATATCTCGAAAAAAATATTAATTTTCCGAAAAATTCTTCAAACAAAAATTGTAGGAAATTGAATTTTTGATAAGAAATGTTCTTATCATTTTCTCTGTAAAATTGATAGTTTGCAAGATATTAACGATTATTTTAAAAATATATTTCAACATCAAACAACATCCAAAAGGAAAACGTTGTTTGTAAATTTTTGCATTTTGAAAGGCTATTTTTTGGTAGATTTACTTTGCTAAAAATAGTCATACGAACCAACAATAGGTACCTACTTAAATTCCGTTTAATCAAAAAATATTGAATATATATTTGTTGCCTTGATTTTTTTTTACTCCAAACGGGATAAAATTTTTCAGTCATATGATCATAAAATCCCTTAACCCCATTAATTGCCTTATTGTTAAAATTTTTTACCATAACTGGGACTGATCGGAAATAAGAGAACACTCTTAATATTACATCTTACTTTTGAGAAGTCATTTACGATTAATTGAAATAAATTACGTATACATTTAGAAGCATTTAAGAGAAAAATGAGTAAATAGACAAATAAATAATGTCAATGTGAAAAAAAATAAAAATAAAAATAAATATCCCATTTAGGAATCAAGTTATAAATATGAGTAAATAGAATTGAAAATATGCATTTGATAAATGAGAGATTTAAGTGTGAAAAAGTGCTCAGTGTCGACCGTGAGAGGTGGGACACTAGCCTGTTCACAATTTTAAAATATATAGTATATTTTTCTTCATTCTCAGTGCGAACATTTTCTCTACCGTCAGGTACACATTTGACTAATGGATTCTTGGAAATTCTACAATAGGATTAAAATTATTGGAAAATGTAAAGAACGTAATGAAAAAAAAACATAATGTAATAACTAGTGTTCAGATTAACATTCACATTTATAAGATCCGAGAAAGTTGTCGTATAGGCGTATAACTATGGTAAAAATATTGTAATATGGAAAATGTTAAAAATTCTTGACTGCTCGTTGAAAATGATTTTTGTAATCGGGGACACATTTTATTGGATCACACGGAAAGTTCGTGTTGTTGTTGGCGTAAATGACCATCCCGATTTTCTTCAAATGGCCGAAAACTGTGGACTTTGAATGCTCAAAAGTTACCGCTAATTCCTAACAGTTTGCCTCAAGTTTCGCTTTATTTCTTGACGGATAAATTTGCTCCCTCCGGTCGACTTGTGCGTATCGTCAATACGCACAAGTCGACCGGAGGGAGCTTCATCTTCCAAAAAAAATTACCCTTTTTAAATCTAGCAAACCACTTTTTATAAGTTCTGTCAGAAAGCGCATCATCACCATAAACACTACAAATATTTCTAGTTGCGTCAGCTGCATTAGTACCTTTTTTAAACTCGTACAACATGATTTGATGTTCCTTGATGTTTAATAATGCTCAATATTACTGACAAAAAAAATTATTTAAACATTGTTTAAAGATGAATGATACATATTACAAGCAACACTATCGGTCTAACACTAACATGTTGTTGAATGTTTCGTTTGCGATTACTACTTGAAGAAATATGAAATCATCCAAGTGGCTTCGAAAATGGCACAAGCTTTTCGGATGACCTAATAATACAATCGTACAATGAACAATTTTGTAGCAACAAAATATTGAACCTATAGTTATTTTGAATGTTATGATTACATCTTTTGTGTCAATAATAATAAAGTTCTGCCCTTATGGATCTACAAATAAATAGAAAATATAAAATATTTCCTAGACCGGTTTCGGCTACTTCTGCAGCCCTCCTTTTTATTCTCTATTTATTATTGAATCCTTAAAGGGAAAACTTTATTATTTTTTATAATTTAGCCCACCAAAGAACACTAGAAGGTAATTTCCTATCTCTATACTAGCGATACCAGGATCGCCAAATGAAAACGCCCCACTAGCATGTTATGTATATGTTTGTGCGTGTATATGTGCCATATGTGTATGTGTGTGCGTCATCGTTTATGCCTTGCGTACACACAACAATCCCTAATAATTCATGTGTACTCGTTCACTGCTTCTGATAAAATGATCACCTAAGCTGTGAGTAGACCTCAAACGAGCTAGTACGAACTGGGTATATAATTTTTATTTTAGACTCAATATATCTATCTATCTATCTATCTATATCTATATATATATATATATATATATATATATATATATATATCTAGCTCAGTTTAAGGACTACTATATCTATATCTATATACAATCTAGCTCAGCTTGGTTATTTAACCTTGAGACTGACCATCAAAATCAGGAAAATCCAAGAACGATGATATTGTAACTCACAATAGACCTTACAATGAATAAGTTTCTTTATAAATAAACATCACTTAAGAGGTAGAGTAAGGTACTAAAATCGGACATGGAACAAGTATAGAATGTATCTGGTGCTCCTTTTTTTATACCATTCACTTATTTACCATTTTAGAACAACACATATCGTTTGATTTAGTTTCAGATCATTCTCGAACCTTTATATAAAAGAAGGAGAAAAGCAACTGAATAATATGGTTCCAAGAAAGTTCATCAACTAGAAAATTCATCGCCTTGCACTTTTTTTAAAAAATCTTCAGTAATATCGAACATTTAAAAAGGAAATGATTAAAATTGGACCATCAGTTTTGTTTTCATAGCCGAAATTATGTGGTCCCAATACTAAATAAACAACCCAAAAGTTTATTGAAGCAAGTAAAGAATCTCTGGGTAAAATATGATTCGTCATTTTATGAACGCTCTATAGGGTAAAAGCCCCCTTTGTGGAACGGTATCTAATACTGGAACAGTTTTGGCATTTACATATTCATTTCTTTAATTAAGTAAGGAAACTTTAAATGCGAGGTGAATTTAAATTGAAAAACAATCACTCTATTAATAATAATTTTTGTTATCAGACGTTTCTTTCAGAAATAACTTCATTAATATGTAAATGTTCATAATTAGATACCGTTCCACAAAGCGGGCTTTTACCCTACCTAATATTTTCTGTTGTAATCAGAAATTATAATCATAAAGTCGGTGAACTTTCCTTTTGGCCAATTGCAAGGCGGTGAAATTTCTAATCGGTGCTCTGTTGCCGGTGAATTTTCCCGCGACCAATAACAGGCGGTGAACTTTTAGCACACGGAGACTATAATTTACAAAAAAAATTTTTACTGAGCACAATATGAGTTTCATAGCTTCAATCACAATCTATGTACCTACTCAAACCATTAAGTGTTCTTTGAATCAAGGTGTATTTTTTTATTTTATAAAGGTGCTCGAAATGGATGTAGGCAAACAGCATGTGGTCCCCTGGTTCAGTATATGAATAAATAGTGAATGAGTGGTTTTCGTATATTTCGATGGGGCGCTGTTGTGTATCTGACAATGTTGTGTGTATTTACTACTCGTTCCTTCGGTATTGAAAGTGTTGAACATTCACAAATATATGCGATGACACAATATATAATATATCGAAATACACATAACGCTATATAAATATGTAACATTGAACTATGTAAAAAGTATGTACAGGGAACACACGACACAAGAAAGTGGGAATTGAATATAAATAATAAGACGTGCTGCTACTCTCGTGATGGTGGCGGTGATGGGGAAAAAAGCATGATGTCTGACGTCATAAAATAGGTCACACTCTATAACAAAAGGGAACATTGTTTTACACATATGTACACATAAATATACATCTAGTCATAACAGTCCCGAGGACCATGTATATATATGTATGCAAGTTGAAAAATGTAATGTGCTACTACAAAAGTTTTATATAAGGTATGTTCCAACAAACGTTAGAATTTCCAATTCGAGTGAATCCAGTATTTTAAATTCGGTAATGTCATTTGAAGGCCAAATCAAATTCAATTCAGAACTTCAGTTTGGTATTTAATAGGTTGGAACGTTTATGTTAAGTCTTAGGGATTTCAAAAGATGGCGCTACTAAAGGCTTGAGTTATGTTTCCTATACCTTCCATATTTTGAAGAATATTTACAAATAATATATCCACTAAAAAATTATTATGTACTTTAAAATACATTAATTTTTTTAAATAAAAAGTACGAATTATTTTTTTTTAATTTACTCCATATTTTACTTTATTACTTACTAAAGTAATATAATATAAATATTTCTAAAATAAATAATTAAAATATACCTTTTTGCTAATTTAAGAAAAATATACCTATTATAGAAATTAAATGAAGTCAAAAATTTGAAATTTGTCTTTTGACAAAACAATTCAAACTTATAATGTCTGTTTATTATTTAAATTTTTAAATTATAAGGCTAAGGATTTGAAATACTTACTCTGAAGCAAGAATTTTAAAAATCAATTCGGGTGAGTTCAAAATTAGATTTAAATACTTGTTGGAACACAGAATTTCAAATTACGTGTAAACTGGAATTACAATTCTGGCTAATTGGAACAGTAAAGTCAACTTTGCGCATGCTCATTAAAACGAGAATTAATTCGAGTGTTTGTTGGAACATACCTATAGTGTGAGAGAAAAATGCGATGCAAAATATAAGATATCAACTATTTTGCCTACTAACAATAATTGAAAAAGTATTTTAAAATACTGAGGGGCCTGCGTGATTGTCTGTTATCCATTGAATATTTGCAACAGTTTTAGTCTAAAAGTTGGCTTTTCGAAGTTTGGCAATTAATTTTTTGTTTAATTTTCCATACTAAGTATCGATGTCATCTGCGAAGATACGGTTCAAAAAAAGAACCTTTTCTCTAAGAAGCAAAATCCCTGATATCACGGAGTATAGTTTATCTTTGTTAATACAAAGGAAGAATTGTATTAACGAACTGCTCTATTCCATTTGATTTTTGAACATAGCAGTCGCAAATTTGCAACCATCAGCACTGGTTTATTTCAAGTTTTTATTTTTAATTTCTATTACAAAAATTTGGCCTTTAAACGAAATAAGTAATCCCTAAATTTTCAACACACCAATATTTCGTACGCCCATTATACTCAAATGATATCACCTTGCAGAGAGAATGAAGAACTCAACAATGTTGATAAATTTGGGATCTCACATTCGTTCTCCAAACAGATAATCATCTTACATTTATTTTTCTTTTTCTGTTCGTTTCTTCAAAATGAATTATTTCGATTCCCCCCACAAGGTTCACAACGATTCTCCACCCTATATCAGTTCTCCTGTAACAAGCTACGAAAATGGTTACTGCTAGATTATTGTTAGAAAATTTCTTTAAAAAAAGATATTGAGATTTTTCAGGCAATTTATTCCAAGAATAAGAAATAATTTTTGTAGGGAAAATACAACAAGATTTCAAAAATGGAACAAACTATATTTTTACGAATATTTCTATAATTGTTATATTGATTTCTTTTTTAATTTTTATTTTCCATCGGGTTATACCTTCAAATAGGTTCATGAAAAATTTTTATTATTAGAACAACAAATGAAATACATAACGAAGAGAAATTTCGAAGACAGTATTTTTTTATTATATAAAATAATAAATAAAACATTCGTAAATCTTTACATAAACATTGTAATAAAAAATAAAGTACAAAATCTATTTTCTAAAAATTTTTACAGCTAAAGTCATTTGAAAAAAGTAATACTTACGAAGTTTAAAATTTTTGGTAATTTCTGATTTGTTATGACAGTACGAATAAAATACACTTCAAAAACTACGGAGTACAAGTTTATTTAAAGTAAAACTATCCCATTAAAAAAAAATATTTTTTCAGAAATATATATGTCACGATAGGTATTTTCGCATCAGTAAGGAGATTCCAAAACGAATCGTCTGCACATTTCATTTTTTTAACAGTAAGAATATCCAAAATGAATCTTTAAAGCAAATCATTTTCTTAACAGAAAGGAGAAACATAAAAGAATCAGCTTTGCTTATCCGCCTTTGATAGAAATCACAAAAGTAACGTAAATAATACATAATTACGGTATATCAAAAAAATGATATCAGCAAACTGTGACGAATAGGTTTCGCATAGCAAACACTTGGGCAAGTGGGCACCAGAAAATATATGTACATACCGAACAGATGCATATATATACTTATTACCCAAGTAAAGAATTCCCCTACGTACGAATTCCCTACGTTAAGGGTAGTGGAAATATATAGGTGAATTTTTTTTCTCACTATCTATTTATGTTTTTCCTCCCCATTTTCCTTTTTTCGGGGTATGTAATAAATTATAATAATAGGCACTGTATGCGTTCCAACATTCGAAACTGAATAGTAGGTACATAGAAAAAAAAAACAAAACCACTGTAGAGTATAATAAAAAGTAGAAAAAATTAATTTTTATACCAATGTGATTTTTCATTGATACAGGAATAAACTTACCCAGTTGACTGTCGGGCCTAGTGGGGGAAATAATACCTAAATACAAGAATTCTACTTAAAATAAAAGAATAGCCTTTAAACATTTCTCTAATGCTTAAGAAAGTGTCGATATCTAATTGTAGTCGGAAAACGTCATTTCATATTACACGACCAAATGTTATTCCAATTAATGGCGGAAATGATTCCAGGACATAATAATTCCATTTAAAATTAAAGAATGGTTTTTTATGCATTTTTCTAATGCCCGAGAAAGTGTCGATAATTTTCTGAATTACATGGCCGACCAAGCGGTCGAAAAACGACCTTTCATATTACACAACCAAATGTTATTTCAATTAATTGCGGAAATGACTACAGGGTACAAGAATTTTATTTAAAATTAAAGAATTGCTTTTAAATATTTCTTTAATGTTTATTGTCTGAATTATTACATGGGTGGTTTAGGTGGTCAAAAGAAGACATTTTTTATTGGAGACCTTAATACTATGGTGGACCACTCATGGTGGAAATCATTCCAAACTACAAAAATTTTAAACTCTTCAACATTTCTGTAATGCCTAAGAAAATTTATCTGAATTATATGGCCGGCCAAGTGGTTTCAAGTATTTCATATTAAATATAAATGTTATTTAGAAAATTGGTAATCATCATTTGTGATCCTATTTGTAGTCAGTCGGCCGTCTGAGATTTTACCGGGTCGTGATTGAAAACAGTTGACAACGCTGCACTAAATAACATTAATATGTTACTTATAAGTTACTTAAAATATAAATATAAATATTTTGGTCTTAATTTTAAGTATCTCTTGTATTTTTGAGAGTTTATCTCTATTAGTAAACAATATTTGATCGAAATTGGTGAGGCGCATATCTGGATCTCTCGTTATTAGAAAAACTCTGAACGAGAATATTAAAAAAATTTATATTTTTATACACCTGACAAAAAGTATCAAAAGTATTCCTGTTTCCAAACTCCACCTATTATAGTTAGTCAAGTCAGTATATTTTCATTAATTTTTTTTTTTTAAAAAATTGAATATTAGCAAAAATTGCTGGACAAGAAAAAAAACTTCGTAGTTGTGGAATCTGCCTGAGGATCTTGAATATATCTCCTATTATTATAAGCTTGTAATTTCATTATTGACTTTATTTGGCGATAAAAAACTCGATATTAAGACCAGCAAAAAAAACAGAATTTTAAGCAATCTTAAACATGTCGACCGGTTTCGGTGTCTCAAAACACCATTCTCAAGACAAGAAAAAATACAATAAATAAAATGAAAAAATTTTAAAAAACAGTCCTTTCAATAATAAAAGAAAAGAAAATAAAAACCTTTTTGCTATATTTGATATTGTTGATTCGTTTGGATTAAAAAACGAATCAACAATATCAAATATAGCAACTCGTTGTTGCAAAAAAGCAGAAGAAAATAGGTGCATCCTTATAAATGACACACGAAAACTGAAACATGAAACAACAGGATGCACGTATACCTGAAATTTTATATTTAGACAATTACGTCACAAATTAGTTCAACCCTTCAAAATGACGTCATATAGATTTTAAACCAATAACTGAATACAAAATTTTTAATACTCCTTAAAAATACTTCTTCTCGATTTAACATTACGAGTTAGAAAAAGATAATATAATAATATAATCCAACCTAATTAAACAAAAACAACTGAAATATTAATGATAATAATATAAAGAGGCGACTTACGTCGTTACCTATTTGTAACCACACTCCAGAAGAAGACGTAATTATAATGAGTTGTCTGTCAAATGTTACTCTTAATAAGATTTTCAAATTGGTTTAATTTTGTACAGTAAGGCTCAACGTAATGGTAAACTAGTAATTAGATTTTACCGTGCAAATGGTTTAAATAGTTATAAATTATAGCTATTTAATGACAAACAAATCAACCAAACTTTTCAATCTTATACCTAAACTTTTTCTATTAATAACAACTCACTCATATTTTATTTTAAAAATGCCTATTTTTTTAGCTTATGGTACTTTTTAACTTGACCTAGTAGTGTAGGGGAAGGTCGCCCAAAGCGGGTACCCCTCTTAAAGCGGGTATGCGCTTGTATATCGTTGTATCGAATCTTTTTGTCAGATCGTGTGTATACCGAGATTAACCGAATATCAACCAATATCAATCAGCTGCACTTGAACGGTTTTGTCGTTTAATGTCCTACTTAAGCTTCATCAAATTTTTTTGTTGGTTTTGTTAAAAATTTTGACAATAAATATTTCGTGTCTAGTCACAAACCTTTTTATTTGTAATCTTTTAGGTATTACCATATTATGTTATCATCATTTGACTTTTAACGTAGAAAAAGGTAGACATGTATCGGCTTTCATTTTGAAATTATTCTAAGTTAACAAAATTAAGTATTTTTGGGCAAAGCGGGTATGGGCAAAGCGGGTAAACAAAATAGAAGCATCTTAATGGAAAAAACTGTTGGAAAGGGAAAAAAAATAAAAAATCTTCTTTTTACGACAGAATGAGGGAAATGCTTAAAAAATATTTCTGCCTTGTTTGGGGTGATTTTGATGTGGAACCACCTGAAGTAATATACTCCAATATGGAGGTTGTAAAGAAAGTTACAGTTAATTGTTATAAATTTATTATTTTTGTCTTTTTTCAATTTTTTTTACTTAATTATTATTACTGTTAAGTTCTATATGATTAAGAAAGTTTATATTATAAAATAATAACAGTATTTAAGAAAATAATGTACTTACCCGCTTTGCCCAAAAGGGGTTACCCGCTTTAGGATACCTATACGGGCAAAGCGGGTTTTTGCAGACGTTTTGTATTTTCTTTATTAAAAATAAATATCGTATAAGTATTTCTTAAGCGAAGTTTCATTTTAAAGTTCGATAACTATTCTATCTAATAATATAAAAAAGATCTGCTTATCGAAATCAGAAGTCACTTTTTTGGGCGTTTAATCTTAGCTTACCCGCTTTGGGCGACCTTCCCCTACTTTTAAATAGTTTTAGAAATCAGTTTACTTATTGCAATTCAAATGTTTGATGAATTTCTGCAAGGAAAATTCAGCTACTACACCATATCTCACCAGGTCACCATAAAAAACGCTTTTATACTCTCCAGCCGCCATATTGAAAGCACTGTTGTGTGAGGACAATTTTGCCACGCATATTTGAAAAATAGAGTCCATAACCTTTAATTTTAGATATTGCAGATCTATTTTAAGCAACACCAATTTTTGACAGCAGGGTGTCCCGTTCAGAAAGAATGTTCTATATATATTCCTAGGTTATATATAATATCCTAGGATTGTGGCAACTTCCAAATAAAATTCTATCATAGTCCCAAGCTCAAGTCTTACCTTGACAGTGACAGTAGTAGCTGAATTTTCTTTTCAGTCGGAAATTCATTCAAACAATTGAAGATAGGAAGTAATGAAATAAAAATTTGAAATATATTTAGAAATACACTACCAGCTCAAGTGAGAAAGTACAATAAGCTAAAAAAATAAATATTTTTAAAACCAATCAAAGGGTCTCGCCGGGTAAGCATTATGTGATTTCGGCCCAGCGGCTTTTTCGGCTATTCTTTTTCACGAATGTTGCTCATGGTGAGTAATGTTCGAAAATATAGGTATTAGACCTGTACCCCCTATATTGTCAGAGATATGGGGGGTAAGATTAAAATAATAATTGAATTTTTGAGGATGCATGTTTTACATCAACTCCTTGAGTGACACCTACCAAAAAAATATATGTTATTTGGCTCTAATATAGTTATCGTGTGTAGAAATTTCAGCAAGGTCAGATTGGTGGAAGGTGTATTAAAAAAATAAAAATTTAGGTTAAGTAACAATAAGACACCCCCTCGAAAAAAATCAGGGTTGTTATTTGGGTGAGTGACTATGGTATTTCTTTGCATTTTTCGACTCTGAGTGCAAATCTGGGATCAAGAAAATTCTTATACCCCTAAAATTTTTGTATAGAGCCACAAATATCCCTTAAGTAGGTGTAAAGTTATGAATATCAATATCATTATTACAGAAAGGAATATAAATAGGCATTTTACAATCCTCGTGTCCTTATATTATTGCCAAGGGCTCCACCAAGGTGATTTTAATGGGTAGTATCATCATTCTAGAATTTGGATTGACCCATGTCTTTAAACTTTAAATAATAATTTATTTAGCTATCTTCTAGTAAAAATACTCATTCTAAAAATTCATCATTAAAAAGCATTACTAAAGTTAAAGGCACTATATTGATTGGTGAGCCGGATTAAAAACAACAGGTGGGTCAGGTCTGGCCCAGCGACCGTAGTTTTCTGACGTCTGGTTTAGAAGATTAATGAAAAAATTAATTTACTTTGTTATTAGACCTTGTACTAACGAAAACTGAAAGCGATTCAAAAAAATCATTTCATAAATAAAAGTTAATTGACCTTAATTTTTAAGGTATAAAAAGTTTAATTACCATATTTGATAAAAATAATATTGTTAGTAACCCTTCCTTCATCACTGGAAAGCTTTGATATTAAAAGTTCACAAAATCAAATATGGCAGTTCTTACTACTTATTGTAATAGACCGTGGTTTTGGAAAAGAGACATCAACGCCGATTTACATATGAATTTTATATTACGGGAAAGGTTAAACTTATCATTAAACGGATGCGTATGAAATAATAAGGCCCTTAAAACCCCCAGAAAATTAAATTTATTTCCAAAAACTTTTAAAAAACAATCAATAAATTCCAAGTACATGTCTTTGTATCTTACAAAGTGCAGTGCATTACAAATCTATAAATACATATAATAAAACTGTAAATGGACCCAGGGCCGTGGAGAAAAATAGTGGGCCCCGGGAATAAACTACATTGTTTTAGAAAATTCCTCCCAAGAAAATAAGGTATGAACAAAAAAACCTTTTTTCCTTTGCCCTCTATCGACAATTACGGGCCTCCTCCTTAAGCCCGGGGCCCGGGTCTAGAACCCCAGTTACCCCACCCTCTCGTCGGGCCTGAATGGACCGTGTCTGTATGTACATGGTATATTTTTGGAAAATTGTACTGATATTATAGACAGTTATTAATTTAGATACCAAAACAGCGATATTTAAATTTTGACCTGTCCGTCTGTCTATGCACGCATCATGCAAAAGCTACTAGGACGATTTTGATGAAATTTGATTGATTTTAAAAATATTTATTTTTTTAGCTTATTGTACTTTCTCACTTGAGCTGGTAGTGTATTTCTAAATATATTTCAAATTTTTATTTCAATACTTCCTATCTTCAATTGTTTGAATGAATTTCCGACTGAAAAGAAAATTCAGCTACTACTGTCACTGTCATGGTAAGACTTGAGCTTGGGACTATGATAGAATTTTATTAGGAGGTTGCCACAATCCGAAAATGATGCCGATTCGCCAAAATTTATATATATATATATATATATATATATATATATATATATATATATATATATATATATATAGTTGGGTTGTTTAAATTTTTGTTGGAGAATTACTAATTGCTATATATATATATATATATATATATATATATATATATATATATATATATATATATATATATATATATATATATATATATATATAGCAATTAGTAATTCTCCAACAAAAATTTAAACAACCCAACTTTTTGATAACGCAATTCTCCGATAACATTGTAAAATATTATCGTAAAATGTCGTCTCCGAAAATTCTGCAAATAAAAAATACAAGTAAACAGTTTAATATGAGTAAAATGAATGGAAGGAAAATTTACGTAATTTTCAGGGAGTCGGGGCCCCTTGGACCCACCCCCCACCTTCAACCCCCGGTTTTTGCGTCCCAATATATATATATATATATATATATATATATATATATATATATATATATATATATATATATATAAGGACATTCTTTCTGAACGGGACACCCTGCTGTCAAAAATTGGTGTTGCTTAAAATAGATCTGCAATATCTAAAATTAAAGGTTATGGACTCTATTTTTCTAATATGCGTGGCAAAATTGTCCTCACACAACAGTGATTTCAATATGGCGGCTGGAGAGTATAAAAGCGTTTTTTATGGTGACCTGGTGAGATATGGTGTAGTAGCTGAATTTTCCTTGCAGAAATTCATCAAACATTTGAATTGCAATAAGTAAACTGATTTCTAAAACTATTTAAAAGTACACTACTAGGTCAAGTTAAAAAGTACCATAAGCTAAAAAAATAGGCATTTTTAAAATAAAATATGAGTGAGTTGTTATTAATAGAAAAAGTTTAGGTATAAGATTGAAAAGTTTGGTTGATTTGTTTGTCATTAAATAGCTATAATTTATAAGTATTTAAACCAATTGCACGGTAAAATCTAATTACTAGTTTACCATTACGTTGAGCCTTACTGTACAAAATTAAACCAATTTGAAAATCTTATTAAGAGTAACATTTGACAGACAACTCATTATAATTACGTCTTCTTCTGGAGTGTGGTTACAAATAGGTAACGACGTAAGTCGCCTCTTTATATTATTATCATTAATATTTCAGTTGTTTTTGTTTAATTAGGTTGGATTATATTATTATATTATCTTTTTCTAACTCGTAATGTTAAATCGAGAAGGAGTATTTTTAAGGAGTATTAAAAATTTTGTATTCAGTTATTGGTTTAAAATCTATATGACGTCATTTTGAAGGGTTGAACTAATTTGTGACGTAATTGTCTAAATATAATACTTCGGGTATATTTTCTTCTGCTTTTTTGCAACAAGGAGTTGCTATATTTAATATTGTTGATTCGTATTTTGATCCAAACAAAAAGGTTTTTATTTTATTTTCTTTTATTTATTGAAAGGACAGTTTTTTGAAATTTTTTCATTTTATTTATTGTATTTTTTCTTGTCTTGAGAATGGTGTTTTGAGACACCGAAACCGGTCGACATGTTTAAGATTGCTTAAAATTCTGTTTCTTTGCTGGTCTTAATATTGAGTTTTTTTATCGCCAAATAGTCAATAATGAAATTAAAAGCTTAAAATTTTTTGGCGAAAATAGAGGTAACAATTTATTTATTTCCTATTATTATTTTTCCAAAAACAATTGAAGATAAACCGCTTGATTATTATAACATTAATTTCTCGTATATGGTCACTGAACTGGTCATTGAACATTTTTATTCGCAGAGGTACGATTATACCTTCCAACGTATTAAATCATTAGGGATATATTCCTAACAGTATCGCTGCTGTCTAGGCGCAGAGAATTTCATTAATGCCTGTTTGTTATTAAAATTTTTATTCTGTTTAAAATAATAATAATAATTATAGTTACGGCTTTTTAAGCAGAGACGCTGGCAGACTATACATATATAAGCGACATACGAGAATTTAGAGGGATGTGACCTTCTTCCTTTTGCTATTTTCCTTCCTGTATTTTCTCTCACGCCGCTTTATTTTCGTATAATTTTTCTCCGTTATTTTTTTTTTACTATGCATATACATATGAAATGATGAAAAAAAGTGGAAAGAAGCAAAACAAGCTTTGCGGTTTGTTTTAGAATTTTCTTTTTTTTTAATGTTTCTTTTAATTTATGTTATAAACATGTATTAAAATTGTGTTTTTTCCGGTTATGACAGTTAAGGTCACACTTATTTTTTTTTAAAATATATCGTAAGGGAAATTTTCATTTCTTTTTTTCAGTTTGTGTATCATCCGGAAAAATTATTCATTTTCCATTAAAAGATTCAATTAATCATGTTTCCATAACTATGAAATTATACTAGAGAAATTAAGTCGAATTTTGCTTGAGAATGTCTTTTTGATAAATGCAATACAATTAGAATTCGACACTTTCATGAAATGGGTAGTAAATAGCAGTTTAGATATAAAATAATATGGTAACAATCAATGTGTGAGGCAATAACAAACTGTAATAAAATTGACCTATTTTTCAAAATAGAGGAGGAAACCTTTATATGCTTCAAGAACAATTGGACGCATATTTATTAATTTATTGAAAATTGTTTACGCTTTTTTTTGTGTTTTGTTTGTTTTTTTACTTTTTTACTTCCGTAAATATTAAACATTTAACCTTACTCTAGTTCAGTGACACTTACAACTAGCTGTGTACCTACTCTATACTCTTATCAACATTACCTTATCGTTCACAAGAAAACTTACTCTTTATATCATTTATACTCAGTCGTAGGGTGTACCTACTTGAAAAAGCTAATTTTTACAACGCAATTTCTCAAGAACATGAGATCAAATAATGTAAATTTTTGTAAGTTTCAAATGATAACCTGATTATTAAAAAAAATTTAAACGTAGATTTTCATTTAAAAAGTATAAATTTGCGTTATAGCTCGAAAGTTTAAGTAAATATAAACCTCCTAGCTATAGCCATTAATTGTCCCTAGCGGTAGCTATAAGCCTTATTTGAATTTATTTATAATAAAATTAGCAAGTCTCAAAAAGTTTAATCTGTGTAAATTCAGTTTTCAAACGCATCATAATCTCAAAGAAAAATAAACATTTCATCAAAATAAAAAATACGTTTTAGGGACTAGGTCATTTTTCCACGGGTTGACTTGATATTTATAAAAAAAGTTACAGTAATTACTAATTTCCATTGTTATATAGGTATTAAAAAAAACTGTTAATTTGCATTTTACCCTATCTTTGTCTTAAAGTTATTCTTCTTTCAAACATAACGTTAGTAAAATAATAACAATAAGACTTGAAATTTAAGATAAGATGCAATTTCAGAACAAAATCACTTTAAAGATTGATAATAAAAAGTATATTACGAGTGCAAGGAAGCTGTGTACCTACCACTCCCCATTTGCAGTGTATTTTTTCAATTATAGTAGATTGTTCTTGCCAAATACTGCGACAGGGTTTTATTACTTTATATAGGTAATCTAATTTTCAAGAGAACATTCATATACGCGTTCATGTAGGTGTATAAATTTCTAAACGAGTGGACACTGTGCGGTAAAATCACTTGTAAATTTTCAATTAAAATATTATTTATTACGTTCAATTAAAATAATAAGCATATAATTTACTTTTAACAATTTGACTTTCGACCTGCTCTTAAGTAATTTAAAATTATAATTGAAAAGTTATTTTTAACGTTATCTTTATGGTATCAGCACCATGTAAATACATTCCACAGACCTACAACGAATTTCCTTTTTGATGTTCAAGTAGTGTTTCTGCTAGATTTTTATGTGCTAATTACGGGAAAAATAGTCAAAAAGTTCCGTCACGTCAGAATTTTGAGTAAATAAAATTTTTATTTTTTCATTATTTTTTCGATAGGAATAGTTTAAAAGCGATGTACGTTAAGTCAGATTTATAATTAAGAATGAAAAATGAAGTTTGTCTGATTGTAATTGGTCATTGTCCTATGAATTGACTAAAAATCAACACGAGCAGTCATGGGGACTGCTGACAGAACTGAGAATCTAAAATACTTTCAATGTTATTAGAACAGCAAAGTGGTTATATAAAATATCCATGTATTTTGTGTGAATGGGATAGCAAGACAAAGCAAAACATTATAGAAGAAAAGAATAGCCAACAAGAATTAATTTGGACTCAGGAAGTAAAAATATAGTTGGACAGAATTTGGTCCCACTTGATAAAATCTTACTACTCCTTTTTCACATAAAGCTTGGTCTTACGAAAAAATTTGTGAAGGCCTAGATTGAAGCATGACGATGGGTGAATATTTACAAACAGTATTCATCTTTGTCTGAAGCTAAGCTTAAGGTATTTTTGTTGGACCGGAGATATGAAAACTAATGAAAGATGAAAACTTCGATGAAAAACGGATTCCTATAGAACTGACAGCATGGGTATCGTTAAAAAAAGTTATTAAAAACTTCTTAGGAAATTATAAAAGTTCCAATTATGAATTTAATGTAAATACCATGCTCCAAAATATTAGGTTACGTCATAAGTCTCTTAGTTCATTTCCTTCATTCGCACTTAAGCTACCTGCCGGAAGACTTAGGAGTAGTTAGTAAAGAACAAGAAGAAAGACTTCTCCAGGATATAAAGGAATTGGAGCGAAGGTGCCAGGGGAAGTGGAATATTAACATGATGGGCGATTATTATTGGATGATGAAGCGTGATGATTCAAACCAGGCTCACAAAAGAAAATCGCTCAACATAAGCTTTGTAGAAAAAAAGGAAAAGTTCCACAAGCCTCTGTAGTATTTTAAAACGTTCAGCTTGACCTAAACTATTCGATAAATAAAAATAATACTGGCTACTCAATTACTTTTTTTACTTCTGATTCTTTTTTTTCTTGAATACCCTAATTTTTGCATGGTTTTTATAAATAGGTACGTATTGTAAAAAACTCTGATGTGATAGAAAAAGACCGATTTCAAATTCGTCATCAGTAGGGCCCAAAACCTAATAAAACAGCACTGAAGTCAAAAAAGGAAAAAAATATTCCAAATTTGTAGATTTGTGTTATATATACACATTACATGTAACGATAAGTGTACCGAGTAAGTATTTAACATCTTTTAAAGGTCTGTTTAGCTATAGAAATGACGTTCATGATCTTCTTTGTATGCAAGCAGATACTAGGCACTGTTTATTTATTAGGTAAGACAATTTTTATTATTTTGGGGCTCCCACCTTCGTGGTAAGAAAAAATAGGAAAATTTAAGAACCCCCCCCCCCCCCATGATCTTAATAATAATACGTCGTTACGACTAAAAAAATACAATTTGTAATTTCAACAATTCTTTCATTTTTTGAAAAGAAAAATTTTAGTCATAAAAATATTAGTAAGCATCAGGAGCGTTTCATACTATGATACAACTTTAGATATCCGCTCGGTCCAGTTTCACTGTAAAATTTTGTTATGTTCAAACTGCAATTCCGTTTACGATTCGTTCTCCATCTACACTAGTTAAATAAAATTTTCTTCTAGTTGTAAGTGGTAAAAAGGTGCAGTGGGATGAAAAAGGCATTCACACTGTCGTCACCAATCATGTCAAGTATAATCTCCCTTCGACAAAATATTCTCCGAGGTGTATCAGTATTGGGCCGTTATCGCAGTCAAATTTAAATCGTAGCGATGGCATGAACATACTCGCTGTTTCTTAGGTAAGTATATTTTATTGAACCGAGAGCATACAGAGAACGGCAGTATAGTGTGATACGAGCCTTATTAATATCGTAGGCTTATTGCAGAAAGTCGGTGATTTCATTTCTGAGTTGAGGGTCCTCAAAATTTAAAAACTATAGTGTACTATATCGCTACTAAACTATACTATCCTTGAGCGAGAAGAAGATTTCATTCGAAAAAATTTCATTCACTTTCATGTCCCTATAAAAAATTCCTAAAAGTAACTGATTGTACGGAACACTGTTAGCGCAAGTGCAACTTGCACCTGACGACTTCTTTTCAATATCTGTTCATATTTTCTAGAAATTTTATTTTTATTTTGGTATATAATATTATATATAATATTAGTCTATTTATCAATATCTCAAGTACAACATTCATCATACTAAGAAATAATTTATCACTTTTCTACTTACATATATAATATACTTACGTATAATGGCCCGTCTACATAACAACGCATCTTCGTTGCGCTTTCAGTTTATGCTGTAACACGTAAGACGCTACAATGTGTAATATGGTATCGGCAGATTCGTATTCAAAATAAGTGTAGCATGTTTATTAAAAAAGTTACTAAAATATTAAACGTACTGAAACTCAATAAATGCAACCATTTAAAAAGATTTTGATAAAGTTTACATGACATAAAAGCAAAATTTAACTCTTGAAATATACGCAAAATAACGTGAAATTTAATTCAGCCTTGACTCAGTGTTTTAAAGAAAACAGCGCACAACTTGAGTTATAAAAGTTTAACTTGAGAGAGACTACAGATATAGTAATAAATTTAACCCAAGCAACATTGCAACTCGAATTATGAAAAGTTTGAGTCGACTGAATCGAGTTTGAGTTCCGTCGACTTGGATTGCGTTTAAATTCCATGAAGAATATAGGTCATAAGAGTCATATGTATACACATAAATTTGAATATATGCAAAATGCAAAATCATTTTAAATACAACATGCTTCCAGTCCTGACTTTCAGCAGTGTTGCGCTTACGCAATCCGCTCACTTTGTACGAGATTACAATTTTCTTGTAGTACCGATATACACTCCCGTGTAGTACCGATGCACACTTACGATTTTTGGGCCATTGCGTCATTACAATTGTGGTTTGAAATACTTTGAAATGAACATACGGTGTCGTACTTGCAAAAACCGTAGGTATGCGTGCATGAGTGCATCAGCTCTTATAAACACAAGTAAGTCGGTGGTAAAGTTTATGTATGTGAGCGATTCTTAATGTATTGTTGAGATAAATTATTTTTGAACTTTTATAGACAACTTATGTAGAATAAAGATTTATAACCTTTAAATTATTAACAAGAATTTACTCATATTATTTTGCTCAATAATGCATTGAATAATTTTTCGAACTATTAAAAATTTGAGAACAAAATCAGTCTAGAAAGTTCTGATAATAACTTATCTTGAATACAGTTCCTCACGATTAAGTTTGCTTTATATATTCTTAGTTAAAAGAAAAAAGGACAATTATGGAGTAAACTTGGTTTAAAAAGAGTCAAAAATTTATTAGAAAATGAGTTTTAGAAATTAAAGAAAAAGGAAGGAATAACTGATAAGTCTACACGCAAAAAATATGACAATTTTTTCACAATAATAAACCTTACTTTTAGGTACTTATTGCATGTTTGTTAGTATAGGTCCATAAAAATAATAACTTAAAATATCTAAGCAAATTTAAAAAAATTTAAGTATAAATTTATACATAATTATTACTATTATTTCATACACAAATTTATACTATAATACAGGGGTGGCCAACCCAAATGATCTTGCGGGCCACTTTGGAAGTGCATCATAACTCCGCGGGCCGCATATAAAATTATATGTCCCATATATCATGTATTTTTTAGTCGAATTTTCTCCGAAAAATTAGACTTATACAGTCTATACGATAAGAGCTGCGAGAGGCGAGACCAGGGGCGCTATCCGTTTTCGGACCCGTAGAACACGATTATGTAAAAAAAAAGATGTCTGATATATATATATATATATATATATATATATATATATATATATATATATATATATATATATATATTTTCCCGCAACCTTTTAATATGTGTAGGGCCCCCCTGTGGAAGTTAAGAGATGAAATTTGGTAAGTGGGGCTTATTCCGATGCACAACAATACTATCAAAGTGGGGTCAAATTTTGGGCAAATTTTTTTTCGGACCCGACCTTTAAGGGGGTGGTGGGGGGCGGAAAAGCAATAAAACTTTTCCAAACCGGTTTTAAATAATGTTTCGGTCAATTATCTACAACATATCCAAAATTCAGTTTCCTAGGATGATATGGTGGGAGTAGAGGGGGGAAAAACGATTTTCGCTGGATCTAACAGGCCCCCAGCCCCCCAGAATTAACGTAGAGGGTTGAAATTTGGTGTGTTGATAAAGTTCGTACCTAGGTTGTGCTTTTTGGAGGTTTTAATATTTTATCCCCACCCCCCTCATTTTTAAGCTACAATTTCATGCATTTTCGACGTTTTCGAAGTTTGTACCACTCGCACAGGTCACCCGAATAAACCTAGAGGGCTGAAATTTTGTATTCGGATTGAGTTAGTATCAAGGGGGTGCCTTTTGGGGGTCTCGACTTTTAACCCCCACCCCCACCATTTTTATACCCAAAAGAACATGATTTTTCTTGTTTTTTAACAGTTTCGTTCGGGTCAAAATCTCCCCAAATAAACCTAGAGGGCTGAAATTTGGTGTACAGGTTAAGCTAATAGCCAGACACTGTTTTTTGGAGGTTTCAACTTTTAACCCTTACCCCCACGATTTTTACGCCAATATTTCCTTAATTTTTTTGCTTGTTTTCTAACACGTCTAGAGACTCCATAAGGAAACCTAGAGGGCTGAAATTTTGTACGTGTATTCAGTTAGTATCCAGCTAGTACCTTGTAGGGAGTCCGCATCACTTTTCCCCCCACTTCTCCCATTTTTACATCGGAATTGAATGCTATTGTTAAATGTGTTTTAAAAGCATTATGTTTATTCTAAATACAAGTAGGCGAATAGTAATTTTAAAAAATTTAAAAAAAAGTGAACTTACTTTTATGACAAATGAAATACATACATATTAAGTATTTTAAAAATGTTATTAAAGTCACTGTTTATTTATAAATTAGGAATTTTGGATTTTTAGCATTTATAAAATAGAAATTTTGGATTTTTTTGGAAAGAAAAAATATCTTTATAAAGGCCTTCCAGTTTACTATTTAAGGTCCTTTTTTAATTTTTAAAACTAAAACATAAAGGCAATTAGCGGATAAACATGGGCAGGAATGTCCTCGTACGAATTGTGTTGGCTTTTTTTCTGCTACCTGTTTTCGGCACAAAATTGAAATTTACTGAGATACAGCCCTTAAATACTTAAAACCTTTTTTTAAAGCCTCGATCAGCCGAACACTCATCACCAGTTTTGAAACCAACAAAATGACAATTCGGTTGTAGACTTTCAATCACATTTCGCTTGTAGACATTCAATACCGAAGATGAAGGGGAAAATTCGACTACCGTGATGGGGCCCCGCTGCTCACGGCGTTTTTTTTTAATACATTGGTTTTCATTAGATCAATAGAAAATAAACATATTTTGTATAAGTGTGATGAATCGTGCGAGCCAAAAAAAGATTCAAGGCGGGCCACATGCGGCCCGCGGGTTCGCCACTCCTGCTATAATATATACATAATTTTCTGCCTAACCATATTTTCTGTTAATGCATATTTAGTAATAAATAAGGTCGCTAATAAATACAGCAAGAAATACAGGCAGCTCGGCGCCTGTTGATACAATATAAAGGTACGATCATTTTGAAATAAAAAATTATACCAGTAAGTATATTTCAGGAATAAAAGTTATTCGTCAGGCCAAAAGACCCTCATATGTTATTACATACATCAAATCTATAAATAACAACTGATAAAGTGGAACTTTTCTTAACCGGACAATATTTTCATGCGAAAATTTCTTTTAAATCCAATATTTCGAAGTTCTACATAAACTCAGTTATCTCTAGTGCTTCACTATGTTTGCTAAATGACCTAAAAATGAACTATTTTCATATTTCAATGGTAATTTTTGGGTGAAAATGCCATCCGGCTAAGAGAGATTCCACTGTAATACGGAGCACAGTTTTTGCAAGTCCGTATAATTATACATGTTGCATCTGACGACTTGTTATTTCATTGCTTCAGACGTCGAAAATTTGATGAGCTAAATAATTGAGGCGTATTTACCCTTGTCTGGCCTAAATTATCAAATGTTAAACATATTATGATTTAATAAAATTTGTAATCATCAATATGGCCGTATGATATTTTCATATTTCATTTCACTATGATTACGTTAATATAATTATAATTAGTTGGAACAATATTTCACTTTTAATGAGCCAAATATTTCGATATTACAAAATAAACTATTGTTATTAAGCTATAGTTATATCGAAATTACATTAATTAATCTAGCTGATAATTATAATTGTACTGCATATGTATTCCATATAACTACGTATTATTTAGTATTGATGCATATTGTGCAGTGTAAATATTAATATTAAATTACAACATACATATACATAGGTATCTAATGAAAATGTAGCCCCAGTCTGCATGCATCGACTTGAAGGAAGTGGTAGAGGTAATCATTTTCCGCATTAACGAAAAAAGCAAAAAACATAATTAAAATGATTTTACAATATATTTTTGAATAATACGATGCAAATTATTGAGTCACTAAATTCAAATTATTACAGAAAAGAAAACAAAATTAAATTTTAAAAGTCTGCTCTACATATATTCAGGTATTAAAAACTGTTTTTTTAATCAAATTAAAAATTCATCAAGAGCAAGTCGGGTTCGCACAGTTAGGGTTCCGCCTAGTGAGTAGCCAAAAGACTAGTTTAAATTTTTTTATTTAAGTATATTTAAATCTTATTCTTTGTCTGTGATTTAACTAAGAAAATGCATGATTTGCCCCACATTGGAGGTACTAAAACATTATTGACCAAGCAAATTAAATTTTTACTTACCAGAAATAGTACTTGGGAGGGAAAATATGGATGTATGTAAAGTAAAACCAGCTAGACGCGGACAGGAGGTCTAGACTCGGACACATTGCACCAATTTACAAAGTAAATAATTTCTACACAAACCTGCAACAATAAACATCTGTTCTTTACGTTATTAGAGAGAGAAAAACATTCTCTAAATCAGGGCTTCTTAAACTATGGGTCGCGACCCCATTTGGGGTCGCTTAGCGAAATCTTGGGGTCACAGCGAAAATTTTTTTTGTATGTATATATATATAAATATTGTTACCTAATCAATAAATGCTCACAAAATACTTATATATCTCTATTTGGAGTCGCGAATAAAAAAAGTTTAAGAAGCCCTGCTCTAAACAGCAATACGAATAAAAAATACGGATTTCAATTTTTACTATTTCATCTCACAGGATTACCTTCCTCCAGTTTTCCAAAAAAATAAAATGTGTATAACTTGGACATGTAATTTTCGTCATAACTGTCATATTGTTTTAGATATGATATGTATATGTTCAGAATTTTATCGCGCATCATTTAATGATGTTTGAAGTTGTATTCGATATATATATATATACATATATATATATATATATATATATATATATATATATATATATATATATATATAGTTATGTTCACTTTACAAATTACACTGTACAAATTTCAATAGTAGAAATCTCACGTCTAGCGAACTTTGAAATTGAATTGAATAATAGCGAAACTAAACTCGTTGAAATTGACTTAAACGCTTGTATTTATATTATCTCGTAATATTCTAGAAAAGTGCATTTAGCTGACTTAAGAAAAGAGGCTTCTAATAACAATTCTTAGAAGTAAAAAGTTAAAAGCTGATATAAGATGTAATTGATATTATAAAGTGATTACATAAGCATATGATTGAAATATGATATATGTGTGAATGGTATGTAAAGAATGTTAGGTAACTGATACATATTAGATAAAATATTATATAGGGTGTCCATAAGTTGTGTCCATTACTATATATATATATATATATATATATATATATATATATATATATATATATATATATATATATATATATATATATATATATATATATGTCGTGACCGAAACTTTAATGAAACTTATTAAACCCGGACGACACCGGAGATCCCGTTTGGAATGTTGAGGATCGCCACTTTGTTTTATCGAAAACGAAAGAAACGGAGCTTTGGCTTGAATTAAAGTCCTTATTGATTTACTTGTTCACTTTATTTAAATTTTATTTATTTTTATTAAGTTTTATTTACTTCAAAGATTTTATTTATTTATTTTTCGTTAACTTATAATTGTCTTGTTTGATGTGATTTGGTATTGATTAATAAAACGAAGTTCAAATTAAATTAATTTTATTAATAAAGTAAAATTATTACAACAATTAAAATAATTAAATAAAAAGATCTGAACATAACGACGAAAAGACTATCAAAATTTATTAAAATGGCCAAAACTGAAAATAATGAATTTACATCGAATTTATAGTAATTTTTATGTTTAGTTAGCAAAACTTATTCAACAAAGATAGAATTTATTTTTATATTCAAATACATTGCATGAAATAGAAAATATATTTTATTTTAATACGTCTAGGGAACATCCGGTAGTTGGCTCGTGGATTATGCTGTTTTCTGCATTTTCACATCCTGTGTGTAGTTATGTTGCGTTGATCTCACGGTGATAGATTTTGTTGAAATTTGCAAATTTTTATGTGTTGTGCATGGCACCACACTCCTCCCCCATTAGAAAGGTTCCTGCGGGACCTTAGAATTTGACTGGGCGAATGGGACGGCGTCCAGATACACATGATGCTGAAGTTTGGATTCTTCGGTCCTTCACAAGTACTGTTTGGCTGCTGGGCTCGAAGACCACTTCGTGATTGTACGGCTGGACTTGATTCCTCCGGTTTTCCCCGAATAGACAATTGTAAAAATTAAATGTGTTGCCTCCCGATTTGGTGCATGGGCATAGGCATTTGAATAATCTTGCTAGTAACGTCGCTATTACTTTGAATATTCCATATTTATAAAAGTAGTGAAGTAGTAGTACAGGTATGATTCCCGTACCAATGTAGCATAACCAGTTGTAAATGACGTTTTCGTACTTGATTATAAATGGTTTGTTTAACTGGCTTTGAAGATTTTCGTCCATCTTCTCCAATTGATGTTGAGTGTATTTGACTTCGTTGAGGTCCAGATTTGTTAATTTTATGGGCTTTAAGTATTGTGGTTTTAGGGCCTCTTCTTTATGTAAATATTTGCAGCAATCATCTTCCAGGATGTCGACTGCTGGAATGTGTATGTAGACGGATAGGTTTTTGATTGACATTTCGGGCTGTAGTACGACGTTGTGTGTCATGAAGCGGCAGTTGTTTGGAATTTTGAGAAGTCCAATTCCATGTAGGCTTCTTTCTTCATCTGGATACTGTGTGCAGAGTACGGTTCCCTTTGTCGGTTTTGATAAGATGAACAACCATTGATTTTGGGATATTTGTTTCCAGAATTCGGACTGTGCGTATATGGTGGTTTTCTTGCATGACCTGGGAATGGATGCTTCTTGAAGATCGAACATTTCTAACTCGCAAATGTTGTCGGTTCTTCTTTGTAGTGTGTCGATATTTTTACAGATGTACACATCATTGACTAGTGTACATGGATCGAGCTGTTTTAGAGTAGCGAATTGTGACTTTCCTCTGCTGGATATTATGTAGGGAAAATCTATGGTAATATAGGATACTTGTGAGGAATTTTGTAATGGTGTTGGAAGTGGAAATGCTTGATATAAACTGTATTCAGTAATTTGCGCTATTGGAACTTTTAATAAAATTACTAAAATGTTATCAGTCATAAAAGCTTTGACTTCCATTAATTTATAATAATTTTCAATAGTCTCTGTGCTAACTTTAATTGGTAATTCAAGAGAAGAAATTTGACTTAATTCATTCATAAGATTTGTAGGAGTAATTATGTTGTAATCAATTATCCCGTGTCTTATTAATGTTAGTGTCATACTATAAGATTGTAATTGTTTTAGATTTAAATCATTTATTTGTTTTATTAGCAATAAATGGTCTAAAAGCTCGATTTCAAATGAATTGCGATTAATTATGCTAGAAGAATTAGATATGTATTGATTAAAAGTTTTAATATTAATATTTAATTCTTGTTCCGCGTCTTGAATAGTATTTAACGTTTTATTTAAAGTATTCATTGTTTCTGATAGAATTTTTATTTGATCTTTCATTAATAGATGTGTTGTTTTCCTATCATTAATAATAGAATTTTTCGAATTTGTATAGAATGTTGCGTCATCAGAATCCGGTGATCCGATAAGCCATTTTAATATTTTAGAACCTACATTTAAAAGTCCTCTTCGTCTACGTACGTGATGAGCTTGAATAGTTTTGATTAAAGTTTTTATTTATTCCATTTGCTGTACTAATAATTTTTGTTGTAATTTACAAGTCCCGGCGTTGGAGTGATTACTTGGTATCATTTTGCAGAAAATGTATGATTTGTGGTAGTATTCTTGAGCCTTTTCTAAATTTTCTTCGAATGTAGTTGTATTGATGTAGTGCATTAGTGTGAATTTTTGGTTACATATTTTCGCGTCCCCTAGTTTCTTGAATAAAATTCCCGGCGAGGTGTTAATTTGTTCCACCTGTATTTCTGCCGTCGTTTGGTGTATAAGCAGTAGTATTGGTAACAACGTTGATAACTTCGCCATCTGAAACGTAAGGTTTCAGGTTATTTTCGTGAAATGTTTTATTTGTATTTCTATATCTAACTTTAACTGTGTGAATATCAGGATGGACAGATATGATTTTAAATGGACCTTTGTAGCGACAGGATAATTTCCCTGGACCGGATTGGCCTTCTTTTACTAGGACGTATTCTCCTACTTGGAAATTTCTTACTTTTGTTTGCTTGTCGTATTGAGCTTTATTTTTGATTTTGCTTTGTTTTAAATTTTCTCTTGCAGCTAATCGTAATTTCTTGATTTTTTCTTGCACTTCTTGTGATAATTCTTGATATGTTTTTGCATTTGTGTTTCTTTCAAACGATGTTGGAATATTCGGATCGATTCCAAATACAAGTTTGTATGGTGTTTCGTCAGTGGAGCGATTTTTGTGGGTGTTGAATGAAAATGTGGCTAAATACAGCATTTCATCCCAGTCGTTCATTTCAGTGTTGATATATGATCTTAAATAATTTTCAATGTACGAATGTGTTCTTTCTAGCGAACCATTTGTTTGAGGATGATATGGAGATGTGGTCTTCTGTTTGATGTTGAATAATTTATTGACTTCTTTGATGACGGAGCTGGTAAAAACAGGATCTTGATCCGTTAGAATGGATTTCGGAAAACCAAATGTGCTTGCATATTTCAGGAAATAGATTGCTGTTGTTTCTGCTTTTCTATCCTGAAGTGGATAAACTTGAAGGTGCTTTGTCAGATTATCCTGGATCGTAAGGATGAACTTATTTTGATTCCTTGTTACCGGAAGTGGGCCTATAAAATCCATTGAAATTTCGTCATTAAAGTTCTTTGCTGTCGTGGTGATTACCATTGGTGCTTTTCCAATACGAGTTGTTTTTGTTTTTTGACATATGGGACAATTCTTGATGTATTTTTCGACGTATGTTTTCATACCTTTCCAAAAATATTTTTGTCGAAGTTCGCTGTATGTGCGGGCAATGTCTGGGTGACCTCTTAATGGTGAATCATGGTATTCGCGTAGTAACTGTTGTTTTTCCGCTTCTGTTCTGACGATGATAGTTTCCACTGTTTCTTCATTATTTGTTTCTTGATTATTTATTTCTTCGTTAGTTGTTTCTTCATTTATAATTTCTTCATTAACAATTTCTTCGTCACTTGTTTCTTCATCTATTGGTATCGTTTCGATTGCGTTATTCATACCTGAAGTGCTTGGTATTGGTCCTTCATTTTCTTCTTGATTGTTAGTTTCGTTGTCCATACCTTCTTGTTGAATTTCGTTCAATTCTTTTTCTAATATTTCTTGTATTTCTTCTTCTGTTAAATCTTCTTCAATTGTATTACTGCTTACACCTAATTCTTTTTCTAATGCTTCTTGGATTTCCTCTTCAGTTAATAGTGAAGAAAAACCAATATTATTTATATCGATTATTTCGATGTCATCATTGAAATGATACGATAGTAAATTATTTATGTATTTTTCACTTATTGTTTTATCGATATGTTTTAAATTAATAATTGTATTATTTTCGGATGTTAAAGATATTTCTTCTAATGCTTGATATAATATTTTAAGATTTAATTTATCTTTTATTTTTTGTTTTAATATTAATAAAATTATGCTTTGATTATTTTTATCTTTTCGTATTATTTGACCTATATTAGCATTTGTAATATCATTTTTATTAAAATTATTTAGAATAAATGTTTTTAATTCTTCTTTTATTTGAAGATCTTTTGTAATAGGTATTATTAGTGATTTAATATTATTTATGTCATTACCTCGATTAATTTTTATATTGGGGTTACATGTTTTATTAAATCTTTGGAAATTTTCAAATGATTTTTCTTTATTTAGCATAGCTACTAATATTGGACGACTTAAAGTATCCGCGGTGTAATTGGTTTTGCCTGGGATGTATTGAATTTTATATTGATAATTAAGTAACTTTAGCCTCCAGCGTACCAATCTACTCGTCGGATCCTTTACGGAATTTAGCCATACCAAAGGACGATGATCAGTCTTTATTAAAAATTCACGACCGTATAAGAAATGGTGAAAATTTTTAATTGTTTTAATAATCGCAAGACACTCGCGTTCAATTACAGGGTAGTTCCTCTCAGCCTGATTTAATGTACTGGAGTAATATGCAATTGGCATATCAATCCCGTCATATTCCTGTGTAAGGACGCCTCCTACGCAATCGTTCGATGCGTCCGTAGTAATTGAAAACATTTTATTTTCATCAGGATATTTTAAGATTGGTGTTGAAGTTATTTTATTTTTTAAAGTTTCGAATGCTTGTTTGCAATTATTATCAAAATTAAACTTTTGATCCTTCTTTAATAAATTAGTTAATGGTTTGGCTATTTGTCCATAATTTTTAATAAATTTTCTATAGTACCCGGTGATACCTAAAAAGCTTTGTAATTGTTTAATGTTTTTTGGTTCGTTTAATTTTAATATTTTATCTATTTTTTCAACCTGCGGCTTGATTCCTTCCAAGGAAATTACATGGCCTAGGTATTTTAATTCCTGTTTAAGGAATTCGCATTTATCCATATTAATTTTTAGATTGTTTTCTTTTAATATACTAAATATTTCAGAGAGATATTGTATGTGTTCATCTAAATTTTTACCTAATACAATTACATCATCCAGGTAACACATGCATTTATTTTCTAAGATTTGTTTATGAAATATTTCGTTCATAAGGGTTTGAAAAGTAGCAGGACTGTTGATTAATCCGAATGGCATTTTTAGGAATTCGAAATGGCCGTTTCCTACAGTGAAACCTGTCTTGGGAATGTCTTCTTCTTTTACAGGAATTTGGTGGAAACCACTTGCCAAATCAAGTGCACTGAAATATTTGTTTCCGCCTAAGTTTGTTAAAATATCATCGATACGTGGAATAGGGTAGCTATTGGGGATGGTTTTTTCATTTAACTTCCTATAATCAATAACCATTCGATACTTTTGGATACCTGAAGAATCTAATTTTTTATCGACTATCCAGACGGGTGAATTATAAGGACTTTTACTTTTACGAATAATACCATTTTTTAATAATTCATCTACTTGTCGTTGTGCTTCGTCCCTTAATTTTTTTGGAAGATGGTAAATTTTATTTTTAATTGGTACATTGTCAATTAATTTAATTTCGTGCTCGATTTTCTGTGTACAACCTGGTGGGTCGTCATCTAATTTTACAATAGTATGAAATTGTAAAATAATGTTTTCTAATTTTTGTTTTTCAATTTCTGTAAGTCCGTCTGTCCTTAAAATTTTAACAATTTCTTGTTTTCGTACAGGATCAATATTAATTTGGAAAACATTAAGTATTGGATCGAGAGAAATTAAATTATTTTTATAATCAATAACTGCGTTATATTTTGCCAAAAAATCAGAACCAATTATTCCATGAAATGGGACCTTATCGCTATCTACTAAATGAAAATAATGATGAAAGTTAAAATTATTTTTAGTCAAAAAGATTGAAACAAGTCCGTAAGGTTGTATTACGCCGTCTGTTATACCGCTAATATTTGGTTTAATACTTGTATCTATTTCAGTATTATAATTTGGATTTATGTTGTCCAATTTTATCAGACTGACACTTGCACCAGTATCGATCAAGAAGATAAATTCGTTAGTTTTTGAATGTGGGGAATTAAAAATTAATTTTTTATCAATTAAGCCATTTGGAATTTTTGTGAAGCCGATTCTACTTGTTTGCTCGTTGTTGTGGCTTCTGTCAACCCGAGCGTTTTTAAGTTTAAATGATCATTTGCATGTGCTACTTTTGGATTAGGGTTATTTAATCTTTCGTTATATTGTTTTTTTCTACACTCTTCAATAGTATGACCCTTAAAATTGCAATATGTGCATTGTTTAATTACTGATCGATTATTATCCGATCGATTTGGAGGATTGTTATACGATGGGTAATTTGATTTACTCCTACAATCCTTTGTATTATGATTTGAACGTTTACATATTTTACAGTATTTACGAGGTTGAGAATTACTAACGTTAAGATTTTTAAATTGATTTTGAACGTTTAGAAATGCTTCTTCTTCGCTTGCTATGCATAAAGCTTCATTCATCGAAGAATAAGTTTTATGGCGTAAAATATTTGATATTTCGGGTTTACAATGGTGTGTAAACCGTCGTAATGCCATCTCTTCGATGAGTGCTAGCTTTCCTAATAATAATGATTCTGAAATATTATTTTCTTTTACCTTTTGAATAATTTTTGAATTTAAACTTTCAATTCTTAAATAAAATTCTTTTATAGATTCATCTGGTTTTTGCCTACACGTTTCTAATTGTTCTTGCAAGTATGTGAGACTTTCTGTTATTTGATAAATTTGTTTTAATTTTATTTTTAAATCATAGAATGATAAAATATTTGTAGCATTTAATTTATTTTTAACGTCTGAAGAGACTTTTGAAAATATAAGTGCCGTTAGCGCTCTTTGTTGTGAATCAGTTGCTAGGTTGAGGGCATTTTCGGCGTTTTGTATGAAATTATGTAGTTCGGAAGGGTTTCCGTTGAATGGGGTTACCATTTGCGCAAGGAATGAAATAGGAATGTGTTCCATTGGAACATCGTTATCTTCGGAGACTTCTGGAGATTGTGATCGGGATGGATTTTGTGAATCAGGATTCATGATTGGAATAATAACTTAAAAGCAGAGAGAAAAATCAACAATCCACCTACCTTTGTACAAGCTCGGCTATTTTGTTGCAGCGTCTTGACCTGTCTCTGTAGTCGGATTTTCTTGTTGTTTTTCCAATTGTTGTACACCGTCGTGACCTGGTTCGATTCCAACCTGGTAGCGCACAATGTTTGATTGCTCGTTATTTTCCTTTTGTACACCGTCTTGACCTGGGCTGGTTCCACAAGCTGGTAGTGCACAGTAAATTCACGGTCTGTATTCACAATGTCCCGTTTTTCACTTATTGTCCTTTTTGTCGACCGAAGGATAACTATCCTGGCAGGATCGCCAGATTTGTCGTGACCGAAACTTTAATGAAACTTATTAAACCCGGACGACACCGGAGATCCCGTTTGGAATGTTGAGGATCGCCACTTTGTTTTATCGAAAACGAAAGAAACGAAGCTTTGGCTTGAATTAAAGTCCTTATTGATTTACTTGTTCACTTTATTTAAATTTTATTTATTTTTATTAAGTTTTATTTACTTCAAAGATTTTATTTATTTATTTTTCGTTAACTTATAATTGTCTTGTTTGATGTGATTTGGTATTGATTAATAAAACGAAGTTCAAATTAAATTAATTTTATTAATAAAGTAAAATTATTACAACAATTAAAATAATTAAATAAAAAGATCTGAACATAACGACGAAAAAACTATCAAAATTTATTAAAATGGCCAAAACTGAAAATAATGAATTTACATCGAATTTATAGTAATTTTTATGTTTAGTTAGCAAAACTTATTCAACAAAGATAGAATTTATTTTTATATTCAAATACATTGCATGAAATAGAAAATATATTTTATTTTAATACGTCTAGGGAACATCCGGTAGTTGGCTCGTGGATTATGCTGTTTTCTGCATTTTCACATCCTGTGTGTAGTTATGTTGCGTTGATCTCACGGTGATAGATTTTGTTGAAATTTGCAAATTTTTATGTGTTGTGCATGGCACCACATATATATGTATATATATGTTTGCTTATATATATATATAAAACGCCGTGAGCAGCGGCGCCCCATCACGGAAGTCGAATTTTTCCTTTCATCTTCGGTATTGAATTTCTACAAGCGAAATGTAATTGAAAGTCCACAAGCGATTTGTCATTTTAGTGGTTTCAAAATTGATGATGAGTGTCCGGTTGATCGGGGCTTTAAAAAAAGGTTTTAAATTTTTAAGGGCTGAATCTTAGTAAATTTCAATTTTGTGTCGATAGCAGTTAGCGGGAAAATTCGTACGAGGGCATTCCTACCCATGCTTATCCGCCAGTTGCCTTTGTGTTTTATCTTTAAATTTTAAAAAAAGGAATTTAAATAGTAACTGGAAGGCCTTTATGAAGATATTTTGTCTTTCCAAAAAAATTCAAAATTTCTATTTTATAAATAATAAAAATCCAAAATTCCTACTTTATAAAAAAACAGTGACTTTAATAATATTTTTAAATTACTTAATATTTGTGTATTGCATTTGTTATAAAAGTAAGTTCATTTTTTTTTTAATTTTTTAAAACTGCTATCCGCCTACTTATTTTAGAATAAAAATAATGCATTTAAAATACAGTTAACAATACCATTTAATTCTGATGTAAAAATGGGAGAAGGGAGGGAAGTAATGTGGAATCCCTAAAAGGCACTAGCTGGATACTAACTCAATACACGTACAAAATTTCAGACCTCTAGGATTAATCGGGTGACCTGTGCGAGGATACAAACTTCGAAAACGTCAAAAAAGCATGAAATTGTAGCTTAAAAATGAGGGGGTGGGGGTAAAATATTAAAACTTCCAAAAAGCACAACCTAGGTACAAACTTTATCAACACACCAAATTTCAACCCTCTGCGTTAATTCTAGGGGGCTGCGGGCGTGCTAGATGCAGCCAAAATACTTTTTTCCCCCTCTACTCCCTCCAAATCATCCTTGGATATTCATCTTGGATAATCATCCAGCTGAATTTTGGATATGTTGTAGATAATTGACCGAAAAAATATTTCCGACCGGTTTGGAATAGTTTTATTGTTTTACCGCTCACCAACACCCCCTTAAAAGTTGGGTCGGATCCAAAATTTGCCCAAAATTTGACCCCAATTTGATAGTATTGTTGTGCATCGAAATGAGCCCCACTTACCAAATTTCTTAACATCCATAGGGGGGCCTTACACATATTAAAAGGTAGCGGGAATATATACATAAACATATCAATACTGCGTGTGTTGAAATGGAAACAAAAGTTTGTCATACGTAGTAATGTCTCACAAGCACTCGATAATATTTGAAATTAAAATTGTAACTGTTTCTCGAATCAGAGAGAGTACTAATACACATAGGTGATAGAATGGGTGCCCGGCTCGGACGCTTGCCGAGCATAGGATCGTTGGTGTAGTGGTTAGTACGCCTGGCTAGTTTCCAGGAGATCCTGGGTTCGATTCCCGGCCGATCCGGATAATTTTTTGAATCACTGTGATTTTTAATTTACTCTTTCTAATGGTAATACTTTTGTGATATCTATGAAGGAAACATGTATGAACTTAATATTAACCGAAAAATTGTAAGAAAGGTTCCGGGTCTAGCCGATTTTACAGTACTTTAAAAAGCGCTAATGTATTACGCAAGCAAATTGAATAATGATATAATTATTTATGTTAGTTTATGGTAAAAATAAATTCAAGATCAACATTTCTAGCTAACTACGCGAGCGAAGCCGCGGGTAACAGCTAGTTTATGTATATATCTACATATGAATATTCAATAATGTTAGGATGCTGTCAACTTTTTAACTTTGTGTTCTCCGAACCAATTTCCTAACTGCAACACAGCATAATGATTTAACATATTTTATTCGTATATAATCGAGATCAAGCCTTTGACTTACCTTCGTATTCATCACCAATATATTATTATGTCATCTTTGTTAACAGTTAGAAAGTTACATATTCACTACTCTCTCTGTAGAGACTGACTAGATTAAAGTCGTTTATGTGCGGGTCAGGGAAGATTTTAACATCATTCTACATTCCAAAACAGTCGCAGAGCAAGAAACCTTCGTTATTGATAATGTGTATGTATCGTAACTAGGAGTAACCTTTCTATCTCTCAAGATACCTACATGTACCTACGTAGAATAAGTGTAAGGTTATAACTTAACATTAACGGACAAGTAAATACAACTTGCCTTATGATTGGTTGATTCAAAGTTAACGGCGTACACGAATGGAAGGAAGATGAGACGGAATATAGTATGTGTGAGTTAGTGAGCTAGGATTGTATACAAATTATTATGTTGTTTGTTTTTGTATTTCTCTGTCTATTGAAGAGCTAGTGAGTCCTTTGATGTTTCAAGGAGGAAATTTTATTTGTGTAAAGAAGTGCCGAAATTAATTAATAAATAGCTTTTATAAATAAGATAACATATTTGTTTTCTCCTTATATGCGAATGTGTGTGTTTGTTAGGACTTTTCTTTTTAATTTTATTTTATACAGTTTCTTCAGTAAGGCCGCAATTTTAGTGCATATTGAAAAAGTAATCTTTGTCGCATAATTGTTGGTAAATCAGCTTTTATTACATTGGAAAAAAAATTTGCACAGGAACATCTATTTTATACATTGTTCTAAAATGGACTTTTTAAATGAAACTTTCTTAATGGTTTAAAAAGTCAGCAGAGTGGCCGAGTTTGTTTAGACACTAGTAGTTTGGACTGGTATGTGGAGGATTCGAATCCTACGACCGATTATGCTCGTGAAGATTTTTCTGCAGTTTTCTTTCACATTTTCAGATGCATATCCGTATAGCTTCTTTCAAAAGTTGACTGCGGATGCATATCTTCCAAATCCTAGCTCCCCACTACTTGACTTTACCCTCCACCCACATCATAATAATGTAATGTAAAATGAATTGTGTTAATAAAAGTAAAAAAGGTGGTGATGTGAATTACCTGTTGTAGACGGTAATTCTGAATAGCGTACGTTAAAACCCATTATTATTGTATTATTAATGCTTTAGGTAATTTTTAAATCATTTAATTTTTATTTATTCATCAAATTGATGATTTTAACAATTTTCCAATTTACTTATTTTTAATTAACCCAGCGTGTGTACACTGGGTCTTTAACAGTCGAAATTTAAGACTCAAATTTCTCTCTCATGAATAAAGCGGGGGTTTTGGCTACCCTCCGTAAAAAATCTAGTTAGTAGTGGGGACTCAAGGTCCAATGGATGCCCGGGTCTGGCGATTGACTTGCTGATGCGAGCGAGTGAAAGTTTCATAAGTTTCCTAAAAGGGTCAGTGTACACACGGCGTCAGTATTTTCGAAGGTAAGTGAATGGTGTTATTTTTATCTTTGTCGTAGTTTTTCAGTTTTTTTAAACCTAAAATAAATTACTGTATACCGTTATAAGTCATTGATGGATCTACCTTAGATGACATGGATAACGTGCACAGCAGTGGAATCGCGACTTTATTTTTTCATTTTTTTCTTTTATTTTTTTATATAAAACAAAATTTTGCTCCATTTTTTTTCTTTACTTTCTTGCTTTTTCTGTTCTTTCTATTATTATTTAATTTCTTTTATATTTTCAATAATTAAAACTCATTTTGTGCCAAATAATTACTGTTCCGTTTATTATGACTTGCCTGTAAATATTCCCCTTTTTCAGGTGCTTGAATAATTCAACTTTTTGGAGCCAATGCCAAAAAAATTATATTCATTTGAAAGCTCATAGTATAAGCTATAAAAGCCTAAAACCATTTGTTTTAATATGCCTTCATTGTAGAGTTAGGAATTTTTTTACAAAATTTTATTTTTCATGCTTTTTGGACTACTGGTTGATTTTTATTAATAACAGTTTTAAACTTTTGACTCTGGAAACTGCTGGGCCATGTAGTAGACACTCCAAAAAGTAACTCAGAATTTTTTGAGATTTTTTGTAAGCCTAGAAAGCTTTAAAAACACGATCGTTCCCTGAAAGACCCAGTGTACACACCGTGTTCTTGAAAATATAATGTACACACGCCGGGTTAATAAAAATCTCCAAAAATAATTCTGCCCATTTTGAAGAAAATAGAAAAATAGAGTTTAATCTTCGTAACACAAGTAATTTTTGTATATTTAAGGAATAGACAGTATGGATGATACTATGGCGCAATGGGTACGGGAATCGGGTATCTAGTGACTTACAGATGGTACTGGTTCGAACCGTAGACGATCTTAAGTGGTCTAATAGCAATTTAATTTTAAATATGTAGTAAATATTCAAAAGAGTAAATATTTAAAAGAGTAAATATTACATTTCGTTGTAATCCATACAGTAGATGGAGTACACATAATTTTTTTTGAAGCAAATTGCTACGTTGGTTGACACCACGTTAACATCTCTCATAACCTATAAAGTGTCAGTGGTGATAAATATTTTTTTAATTTGTATACGATTTTTACTGTAGTTTGAGACTATTTATTAGTAAATATTCTAACAATATTTATAACAACAAATATAACATCAGTAAATATAGGAAAATGTTAAACCCAACTTTGTTTGGCCGCCATATGGGTCAACACTTTAACCCTTTTTTGGTTTCATTTTCATATACATTGAATATATACCTGTACCCCCTCCCCTCTATCTGTTCAATACCCGGAGATTGTAATACAGACCAATAAGTTAAATTTTTGAAAAATTGTTTATTATTAGTTAGCTTCAGTTGTACACTGCTAATAAAATATTCTAATTGTAAGAATCTAGACCCATTATTTTCTTCGTAAATGATGTTATAGTATATCCGCTCCCGTCTACACATTCCAATCATTCCAAAAAAATAGAGTGTATTTAGTTTATATACGCACCATATACAGACGACATTAAATTGTATTAAATCTGTATAGCGTTATATAGGTATTAAATATTTAGTTTAAATAATTAATTTTATACAAAAATATGTAATCTAATTTTAATGTTTAAATGATAAATTTCTAGAATCTACTTTTTGAAAATTCTGACTATCTGAACATCCAAAGTTACTTTTTTTTCAAAGTTATTTTTTTTTAACTAGTCAATACAGTTTTATGTGTACTGTATTGTATTTAATGGATTGTGGGACAAGGGTATTTTATCGTAATAAAAAGATACGGAAAAATTTATGTTTTAACACTTTAATTACTTCTCAAAAAAAAAAAAACAATGCAGCATTCATTTCTTTTAAATACATTTATATAAATAAAAAAATTATTATTTTAATAATATCATTGAAAATGGACCAAATATGTAGTAGCACTTAAAAGTTTTGGAAATATTGTAACCTTAAATTTTTTTTTTTATATAGGTACCTAGATAATAAAATTATACATAAAATTTACCCTTACAATTTCTGCTGCCTACTCCACTTTTGTTCAATCTTCGATAGATGATTCTTTATCAGAGCCTAACAGACCCCTATTTTGCCTTCCAGACAGGCTCGTAACTAGGCTGGGACAACCGGAGCATTGCCCCGGGGCCCCCAACCAAAGAGGGTCCCAACAGAATACAAGAAAATCCAAAATTAACTGACGTTTTTATGACATATGATAAACATTTTGAATTAAAAAATTAAGTTGTTTGCTGTCAATAGTTCTAATGTTGTTTTACTAAATTTTTTTGTAAAGTTTGTTCAGAAAAAATTAAAGAAGAAATTGGTAAGACTCGAAGGAAGAAAACCTCCGGATGGCGTCCAGATGCATAATACCACTTTGTGTATCAGTTTATTTCAAAAATTATCAAACTACACCAAATTACCAAAATTTAAGAGGTGCTTTGCCTTCCAAAGATTAGAGTAAAATTTAAATTTTTAAATATCTCAAAAACAGTGAGAAATAGAGAAAAGTTTAAATTGACCTTAGAACTTTTCTTAGAAGTTAGGTGTGTACAAAAACAGATGTATGTTTTCGTAGCTCTGAGTACTACAGCCAATGATGGTGGAGCAAAAAACTGTAGTTATCATTTTAATATTTAAAATAAATCAATTAGTGACTTATAATTTAATTTTGTTAATTTTAACAATTAACAAAATTAGAAATCTGAATTTTTAAAATTCATTGTTTCATTGTTTAGTTTTATTAATAATAACAGTTAACAAACAAAATTATAATTTGAATTTTTAAAATCAAACAATAAGCGATTCATTAAGTATTCAATAAGTATTTTTTTTAAATGTAGTTCCTAGAAAGAATTTAGAAAGTATATAAGTATGCAAAGTTATGCAAATTAAATTATAATATATGCAGAATAATGCATGATAAAGTGAAATTGAAAAATTATGCATAAAATGACGTATTTTAATTAGAAAATGGTAAAACGTGAAGTTCCTTCTATTTTTTTGCTTTGATTGCAGGAAAAAATAGGTAAAAACATAAGAATTCTGTCCCAACTTATGACACATTCTGTGCACTCTCCACTTATCGAATACAGCTTATTAGCGAATGCATTAAATCTCATGTTCATAGGTCGTAAAATGTAAGAATTATGGAGATTGTGGCGGATGGTCAGCCAAAATTGATGAAATTATAAGGGTTCTAAAATTTTTTGTTCAGAATCCTGAAATCTTTCAAGAGTTAGTTCTTCTGTATGTAATATAGTATATTTATTCGTCATCAGAAGAATCACTGTCTCCAACGTTGATAATGAAAGGATCAATTTCCCCATTATCAACTTTAACCTCCCGATCCCAATACTCCGTAATAATTTTATGTACATGTTGTACAGAGTTCCTCCAATTCTCAGGTGTAATGCTGTCTAGTGCCTCTTGCCATATTTTTAAAACTTCTTTTTTGGAAAATCCATTTCTTCCAATATTTTTATTATAATGGCCTTTTGTAATTCCCCAAATTAACTCAATTGCATTAAATTGGCAATGGTATGGTGGTAACCACAGTACTGAATGGCCAGCTTCTTTCGCAATTTTTTCTATGGCATATCCTTTTTCCGGTTTGTGTCTGTAACGAAACAACATAAGAAATGATTTTTTAGGTAAAAAGAATTTGTTCAGGAATATACTTTTGGACTATTTCCATTAAATCTTGCTTAAAATCTGTTTCTTTAAATGGCAAATTTTTATTCTTAAGCCAGTTCTGAATATCTGCCTTTTTCCAAGACATTGTTGGTATTTGTTCAATCTGAAAAGGACAAATTTCATTAAAACTTGATTTAATTAGCGTTTAGTACATAAGTCGAGTGTATATATTTTACCGGTGCACAATGATATCTTGCATTGTCTAATATAATAATTGATTGTTTGGTTAGCCCCGGCAGAAGTTGCTCCTGAAACCACTTTTGGAAATTGTCGGAGTTCATTTCTCCATGATAATCTCCGGTATTCCTCTGTGAAGCAAAAATTAAATGTGCTCCGGGGACAAAACCATCTGCACTTCCTGCTGAGACAATAATATATCTGCAAAAAAAGAAATTAAATAACTAAATAAATAAGAAAATTATGATTTTACTTCCATAATTTTTGTACATAAAATATGAAATTAGGTGTCATACCTCTGCCCACCCTCACTTGCAGATCGACTGCATTCGGCAGAATTATCAGTCCAGGTACGTTTAAATGCACCTTTTTGAAAAACCCACGTTTCGTCTAAAAAGACTACTGGTAAGGGGTTTTCTAAATTTGCATTCCTAAAATATTCTTTTAAAAATTTAAATCGGAGACTTGCAATTTCCGGCGTTTCCATTAAATATCGTCGATTACTCTCCAGTTTCCAGTGGAAACCTACAACTGGCAAAATTTTGGCTAAACTTGTTTTCCCCCCGTGAAATATGTCTGCCTGCTTTGCCTCGGCCAAAATCGTACCAAGTGTTATGTGTTTTCCTGGAAAATAAAGGAATATTAAGTAGGCATTTCGTTATTATAAATACAATGCATTTAAATGCAAGCGTACTCTCTCTATGCATTTTATATACAATTTCCTTAATTTTGGACAGTGCAAACTCATCCAAATCAGTTATCGGTCTTTCTCGTAACGTCGGTTTTCGAGGGGAACAAACTGCACCGTGTCGATTTTCAGCTACAATTTTCGTAATTGTTGAAACCGATATTCCAAGCTGTGCTGCAACTCTCTGAAAAATAATTTTATATTTAAAATTAAACATTATTTTGAATGTTTTAAATGAATACAATTATGTAATTATATAAAATAAATATTATTTTATAGTCACACAGTCACAAAAACTTACGTGTTAAGCAGATTCTAGCGCTACGAGGGGCTGATTTACTTCTTTTTCCGCATTAGCAAACGCTAAAGCGTTCAAAACAAGTTTTTTCGCTGATTTTGATAGTCTTTTATTTTCCATGATGAAAAAAAAAGATTTAAAAATACTATTAAATTTTTACGAAACGCGTACAAACGAATATAAACCAAGTAAAAATTTGTGTAATTGTAAGTAAAGACACAATGTTAGAATAAAAATTCAACGGTAAATAAAGAAGTCGAACTCTCCTGATTGGTCACATAAAAATTTTGGAGAGTGGGAAAAGATTATAGCGAAGGAAGTCTATCCAGTGGCGGTTCACTTACAACATCTATACATGTGATTGAATAGTATTATACACGGAGAGAAAAATCCTATAATTTTTGTAGAGAAAATTTCAGAAAAATTACTATGCTCCCCTATAATCCGTGCGCGATCGACGACCAAAATAAAAAATATGTGCTAGCATGGTAAAATTTAATGTGGTGCTAACAAAACTTTTATCACACTCTTATGCATGTATATTATAGTTTAATTCTTGTTGTCGTACTTTTTCATTTGCGCATCTGACTCGCGACCTTATATTGGTTGCACTGTACCTGTAAAAACATGTATACAAAAATGATGGCCAACAATATAATTCTAATACATATACTAAAGATAGGTAAATAACAAAAAGATGAATTAAACGATGACATCATCCTAAGAGAGTGTAAAAGCAACTGACAACTTGCTGCATCAAGGTGCCTGGTGCGAGCTGTCTGACAAAGTTTCTTCCACAGTCCACACCTATATGGTTCGCATGTAACCCATGTAACTCGCTGATTGAGGTACATTTCATTAGAGCGACCCCAACACAACCAACCTTCTTTCTGTTTTTTTTCTTTCTATTATTAGCATGTTAGCATGGAAATTTTTTTAATAAACACAATTAAAAATTATTTTTTTGTCGGTAATGGAACTTTTTACTGTGCTGTTTTACAAATTTTACGGAGATAATATTACGAAAAGAACATTCCATCCTTTAAATTTTTTATGATTAATTATAATCTTTATATTTTTACCTTACAGAATTTAATATGTTCGTCCTTTACACGTCGATTGTAGTGCTGAGCACAATAATTTTTATAGGAATTTTCTCTCCGTGTAATACTAATTGAAAAATAAACTGATTATTTGACTTACTTTATAATAAAAGAGAGGTTTCAATTACAAAATGTAATTATTTTGGTAACTTTAATATTAGCTGTCACTATTTCTTTTCTTATTTCTAAGTCATTTTTTGTAAATTTTTTTATAAAACAGAACTGATTTAATTAAATTTAATTACTAAAAACATTATCATTTACATAAATAATTATTATTTAGTATCTTTAAACGAAAATACATTCAAGTGATACGAAAATACAAGTCGTCATTTTAGATCATTCATTGCAACAATACGGTACCTGCTACCTTTTCTAATTTGTCATTCAGGATATAAAACCTTGAAGAAAAATTTAAACAGATAAAACAATAGTCCAGGATATTCGTTCATAAGTAACACATCTGGGATGTTTACAATTAAATAAGAAATAAAATACCATATGTATGTACTTTTGACAAAAACCGTCACGTTTGAAATGTAATCTTATACATAAGCTAAATAAACTGTTAAAAGGAGTAGTCAAGTAATATTTTTCATTTTATTTTAGTTTATTTGGTTAATTATATTACTTAAGATGTCGTATTTTTGAACAGCAAATAAATTTAAAGTCAGATTAAAGGGTAAGATTCACCATTCTTACATTTAGTTTCTATTTAATACAATCAAATTATGGTTATGCGAACTAATTTTATTTTTGAGAAAGCCGCCAATGATTATGTATATTTCATAAATTGTTCAACCAGACAATTGATAAAGTTTGACCATATATAAATGGGATGACTTTTCAAGTACAGCAATAATTATTAGTATTGTTCGTTGCATTTATTTACTTATCTAGGTAAATGTTAAAAGAAACCGTCACTCATAAAACAGGAAATATATTTAAACATAATTGGAGTGAACATAAGGTGGTATTTGGTACTAATAATAAAATAATTAAACTTTTTAAAAGTTTATAATCACTCTCAAAAAGTCATCCCAAATATCGATGGTTAAAGTATACCAACAAAACGAAACTGAGTGACACTTAAATTTTTATTGGTTGAAATTTCAAAAATGGACACCAAGTTAAATAATGCCTAAAATATATTTTATGAAGCTAGTACAAACGAGTAAATATTAACGGTAATATATGAGCTGAGACAATTTTAAGTAAGTACGTAATCTTATTTGGAAATTTTTATTATAAAAATTTTTTCAGTATATTTATTATTAAGGCAGGGATTCTATTCTTAATTAACAATATCTAATAATAATCGTTGTACGACGCCAGCAATTCCATATAAAGTGTATTTGCTGTTAAAATAGTGTACCAGTTTATGTGTACAAAATATTAATGATTTTAATATTATATTTATTTACTCTTAATTCACTGTACCTATACAAAAATAAATAAATATATTTCTTCTTGGAATTTTAATAATAACATTATATTGTAGTAAGAAGAAGTAAAGTTCAGTCCCTTGAAGTTTTACAATAGAAATACAAAAATGATATCAGGGCGATTCTCGCGTGATGCACGGGACATAAAATTTAAATAAAAACATTTTTTTTTAAAAATTAAATTAATAACAAACAAAACAAAAAGTTTATAACATGGGGCAACTGGATTAAAATTTTTTGAACATATTTTAATTTATATCTGAAATGCAGTACTCCAAATATAAAACATAAACTTCGTTTCGTACGATGTCCCGTGCGTCACGTGAGTTTATGCCTTATATCTTGGGTACTGGACTGCAGATAAAAATTATAATATGCTCAAAAAATTTTAATTCATTTTCTGCGTATTACAATCATTCTGTTTTGTTTATTATTAATTGCATTTTTTATGAAAAAATGTTTTTGTTGCAAAAATGTCCCGTGCGTCACGTGAGAATCGCCCATCAAATCAAGATAATTAAAACAGAAAAATTGCTATTACTGAATTTATTTGGCAATTTATTTAGTTAGCAATTATCTATTATTAAAATATTATTTTATTATATCACTTCAGTTTGAACAAACCACTGCCAGTTATGTTCTAAATATAGGAGGAGTCACTTTACTTATTTTGTACTTGTAATTGTTTCCGAGAACAAACCAAACGATAGCTATTGTTCCACAACCGACTGTGGTACAATGAAGAAAACTGAAGAAAAAGATAACTATACTGGATGTATGTGTTTTCTTAATTGATCGCATTAAACTGTGGAATTTTAGGAATGTGGAGACGGGAGCGGATATACTATATATTTAAAGTCGGAACGGGATATTCAACATCTATTCTATGTATGTGTATAGGTCCGTATATACATATGTCCCTTATTTAGTATTTACATGTACAGACCCACAATGCAAAGCGGATGGAATTTGTAAACAATACTACTATAAGAGACTATGCTATGTCCATACCTACAAACGTTACGAACTTAGAACCAGGGTAGATGAAATGAATGTTCAAACAAGAGATATACAATAGCATTTATCAACACTAACTATTTGACTTCTTACAATCAAAAACTAAAAGGAATGGAATTTGTAGAGAAAATTAAGTTCACAAGTATGTGAATTTTGCTTTTGAAGGATTACTTATAACGGAAATGATGAAAATAAAAAATGTCGGCTTGAATTTCTCCATTAGTTCGCTAGTTGTTATTTCGACTACACTCTAGAGACACCTTGTTGGAACCACAACTTTAAGTTTTCGTTAAGTTTGTCTTTTAAAATTTACATTTTTGGGAAATTTATTAATTTCTGGGTCTTGAGATCAATCATTCGTTTTTCTCTCATTTACAAGTAACACTACCCAATTGTCACTCACCGATTTGAATGAAACTTAACATACTTATTAAGCATCGAAAAATATTAAATTTGTGTTTTTTGTTTCGGCTGAATACGCTGTTTAGGGGTAGATAATACCCCTCAAACCACTGACAGTGGAAACAATTATAGCTAATTATTTATGAAACGATATATTTTCTGAAAAAAGTGCTCAGGACCAAAGTTATAGAGTTCAAAATAATGCACTTAATGGTGACCTTGAAGTCAACTTTAAGGTCAATTTTCACGGTCAATTAAATTTGGAAGTAATTAGCCGTTGTCGAACTTCATATCCTGCATCTATAATCACTAGAGTGAAGATATTGGTCCGCACAAACGGGGTGATCAATTTTTATAGTGGGTTCTAGCATACACTACGTCGTCAAAAGTGTGACGACACCTTAATCCAGGGGAGTGTCTATACTTTTGACACGGCAGTATACCACAAAATTAAGTACAATACCACATCAAAAGTGTAAGCACCCTCCTTCCGCTGGGTTAAGGCGTCCTCATACTTTTGACAATGTAGTGTGTGCTCGAACCCGCTATAAAAAATTGGACACTCCGTTTGTGTGGAACAATGTCTTCACTCTAGTGATTATAGATGCAGGATATGAAGTCCGACAACGGTTAATTACTTCCAAATTTAATTGACCTTGAAAATTAACCTCAAGGTTGGTTTCAAGATCACCATCAAATGAATCATTTTGAACTCTACAGCTTTGGTCTTGAGCACTTTTTTCAGAAAATATATCGCTTCAGAAAGAATTAGCCATAATTGTTTCTACTTTCAGAGGATGAGGGGTGTTTTCTACAGCGCATTAAGCCGAACCAAAACAACACGTATTTAATATTTTTCGATGCTTAATAAGTATGTTAAGTTTCGTTCAATTCGGTGAGTGTCAGTTGGGTAGTGTCACTTGTTAGTCTTGAATAATCTCTTGTTATAGTCATGATACGTTTAATTTTCATTTTACTAACTTTGTAGGAGAAAACCTTCTCAGGAAATCTGAAATGGTTATTTCTTCGGAAATCTGCAAAGTAGTATATTGCCGCTCGATTGAGAATGTTGACACGCGACGCCACCAGGCAAAGCGTATCATTCTCATGAGAACGGTAATGCTACTTTGTGCTTGATTTACACACATATTTTTTCTACAATCATACCTAAAATTTATTCGATTTATTTAAAAAATATTTGAAAAATAATGGTCATTAACATTAATTATTTTAATGTTATAATTTTTGCAGTTTAAGAAATACCAGCAGGTGTATTTGAGAAATCGCTGTCACTATTGCATATTTCCATCATATATCCATAGGTTTTTTTAAAATTATTTATCTACTTATTATTTATTATTTTTAACTAATATTAGTTATTTTGAAATTTAATAAAATTGATACTTAACTTGATCACGATAAAAATAATATGGAGTTTAGAATTTGTTTATTTGTTGCCGTAGAAAATATAAACAGCACCTATGATTTATAATTAAAAATGCCTATGTTGAACGAGCGATAAAGTACTACTTTTCGCTTTAATGCGAAATGTAACAGTCCTCGGCAAGCAGATATTTTTCACTCTCTTCACAGAATGCAAAAGTCTACTTTCTACTATGATTATAGAAAAAATATTTTTGTATTTAGCAAGTTGGAATGCACGATTGAACACTTTTGAATAAAGATTTCCAAAACAAAGTTGCAGATTATCGGATTACAGTACAAAAATTATTACCCAAATAAGCGACCGGGAATTTTCGAATCATCAAACAAGAGAACATATGGCATTAAATATTCGTAATAAAAATTACAAGGGCGAATGTTAAAGTTGTTGAGTTTCTACAATCTGATAAAAGATGCGCGATTTTGTAAATTTTTAAATAGATTTGTCTGTTTATAAAGATTCTACAATACTAGTTAACATCATTTTTCACTAACAAAAATTTCACATCTTCCATAAGTGTATTTTCCCATATATGAACATCTTGACGGTTATTGATAATATAAGACGTCAAGCGAAATCTTATAACCTCACACACACCGCTTACATTTTTCGTACGACAGCAATTTCATATAATAGTGGCGTTTTATCATAATAGGTTACGACGGTCAAAGTCTTAATTCTACACTTTGAATCGCAACCAAATCAAAAATAAGAGTTAAAACCAGAGGCTTAACTATAAAAGAGCAGACAAAGCAGTCGTTTCATGGTGCATCCATGGGTTTCATGGTGGGTTAGAAAGTTTTTTTTTTTTTGCTCACCGTTTATATTTTTCAGGGAAGGTGAACTTTTTGTAGGAAGCCACTGAATCAAAATCGCTCCAGGCCGCACAATTTGTAATTACGCTACTGGCAAGCCAAATTTATTCTCATATATCTAAACCCGAAATAATAGACAACCGTTCTAGTTTTCCAATGAAATTAACTTCATTTCTTGGAATATACCTTTACATTCCTATATTTTATGCATTGGTAAACCATACAGAAAATTCCTTCAAATAAAAATACAAGAAACAGACAGACAAACGGACCGTTAGACAAAATTATGGTTTTTAGATATCTTTATTATCATTTGATGTGTATGAGTATTCAGTATATAGTGTAAGGTTGGTACCACCTAGCTACGAAGCCCACATGTGGAAATGAATATCTGAATAAAGCCAACAGCATAGCGTGGTCCATTGTTCCACAGTTAATTTATAGCTCTGTGGGGTATTTGCCGCCAACTATTCAATATAATATATGTATAATAAACACATCGATGTACGCTATATAAGTGTAGAGCTCCGCCAGTGTTTATATGTTTGTTTGTAAAATAGTGCATATTGTTTGTTTCAAAATAAATGATGGTGTTGGAATTTTTAAAAAAAGAATAATATTGAATGGGAAAATTTGTTTTTCAATCAATTTCACTTTTGCACTTTTTTTTTATCCAGAATTTTTTTCATAGTAATTGAGTTGTGATGACTGATTAAAAAAAATTTCTGATAAAGTATAGTCAATTTTAACCAGAAAGTGGAACTCATTCTACATTTTTACCTATACCAACGGCTCACCGTTGATATAGGTAAAAATTTAATATTTTCAAATAACTTTTGTACCCAAATATTAAAAAATGTGTGAGGTCTTCTTAACAGTGAAAACTTTTATAGCGAAAGTGACTCTCTTTAAGAGTGTAATCAAATCTCTAATGGTAGAGAGTGTAATAGCTGAAAGCGTATAAAACTTTTTTATAATTATTCAGCTTACAATCAAACTTATTTTTTGGTCTGTTTAAAAGATCGGTATATACATTACTTAGAAAAGAGATACTGCTATATAATAAAATACTCCTGTCGCAACATTTGCATAACAGCGAATTTTTAAAGACTGGATACTGACGGAACTTATATACCCAGCTCTCTAAGAGTAAACAAATGTTCAAAATCAGTGATGACGTGTTCTTGAAAAGTTAATTAATTTTTATTTTGAGAAATGAAACAGATTGAAATATTGTCTAACAAAAACGCATTGAAGCATATATTTTATCGGAAGAAAATTCAACACATTTCTTAATTTTTTTCAAAAACCTTAGTTCACTTTAAACAACGGTTCAAATGGATCAAAATGGTTCTTTTCGACGGAGCAAAAAAATTAAAAGCTTTTGAATTCTGGCCAGTTTTTGCAAGCAACCAACAAAGACGTTGAAAAATGACCAAAATTTTGGTTTCTAAAAGTCGGACGTATCTTGCTGGCGAATCCGTTCAAGAGTTTGGAGCTTTTGATCTTCTCGTCAAATGTCGTAAAAATTGGATGCTTCGTTTGAGAATTATTGGGCAGAAAGATAAATACGTACATGCATATTACCTCTCTATATTAAGGTACCATTACAGTGTGATCCGCCGAAAAATAGTCAATTTTCGCGATTTTTTTTCGGATGAATAGGATGGAGTAATGGGGATGAATTTTTTTTATGATTAATACCACTATTTAACAATACAAAAATTTTATTCATTTTTCTTTATTTTTTATAATTATTATAATTTTTTGAAAAAAGTGTTTTTTAGAAAAGGGCGGATATTTGTGCCCATGATTGCGGCTGAGGTTTTCGTTTGGAAAAAAATCAAATAGATTTTCAATCTGTAGGTAAGCCGCTATGTACCTATGGGAGCTTTTTTCTGAAATTTGAAAAAATGGCGGCGGTTTGAATAAAAGGTGCAAATTTTTTTATAGCTTTCCGTATGGAAAAATAGGAAGGTTTAAAAAAAGCGAGCTCACTTAGCTTGCTACCAAGGTCGGAAAAATAGAGATAGGTATTACGTATACATATTCGTAATTATTACATATATCGCGCGTAATCTTTCTCAACCTCGTATCTGGAAAGTCCCAATTTTTGGAGACACAATAAAACGTTTTTAAATCTGTGTTTTCATCATTATAAACTTAAGATTTATGCTAATTACACCCTTTGATGTTGGCTACCTATATATATATATATATATATATATATATATATATATATATATATATATATATATATATATAATTAAATATATATATCTATATATATGTATATATATATATTTATATATATATATATATATATATATATATAAATATATATATATATATCTATATATATGTATATATATACTTATATATATATTTATATATATATATATATATATATATATATATATATATATATATATATATATATATATATATATATATATATATATGTATATATATAGGTAGCCAACATCAAAGGGTGTAATTAGTGTAAGGGTGTAATAAGTTTATAATGATGAAAACACAGATTTAAAAACGTTTTATCTGTATATATATATAGGTATATATATATATATATATATATATATATATATATATATATATATATATATATATATATATATATATTTATATATATATATATATATATATATATATATATATATATATAGATAAGTATATATATAAATACAATATTTAATGTTTTTTGTGCGTCCTAAAACATGCAGTTTTTGATATACGAGGTTTGGAAAGAGTACGCACGATATGTGCTTGCAAGCAGTCGAGCGACATATGCTTGCAAGCCGCTTACGAGCAATGCCGATAGGAATACGCCCTAATTATTCAGATATTTAGTTTTATGCGTGGTAGTAACCATTTTGTTTTGTGCCTGTTACCATTTTGGTTCGTTTTTAAATCCCTTTTGAAGCTGTATTTTTTCAAAAATCTCTTATATATTTATACAACCATCATGTATAAATCCTAATAGCAGCGAAAATGTTTATGTCTTATTTAGGTTCACATATAACCTTTCTAATACCATTCACACATTTCGTACAACATGACGTAGAAAACAAAATCGGAACCATCTTCAAATATCCCTACCCACAATGTTGACTGATAATTCCAAATAATTCCATTGTTTTATCAAACATAATATCTTCACATAATGTTTTTGTGATATAAATCACAGTTAAATAATACACAACTGCTGAGGATTTTAATTAATTTCAAACATTTGAAAATTACTATCAACATTCATTGTTTGCATCGTGTAATGTTTTCCTCGTGAGTATCTTTACCTATTGATTTTGAGCAAAAATAAATATGTATTTTCACTTACTCATTTATTCACAAACACAAAACACAAATCGTAAAATAGTTCCTTGTATTATGGCAAACACACATATTTAATACTACTACGCGCGGTAGTAAGTTATTTGTAGAGTTTAATTTTAAAAACTGATATCAATATGAAAAAAAAATTTAAAAATAACGCGGTAACTAAATTTTATTTTCAGTGTTCCGTACTAAAATTGGTAAAATGGAAGACTAACTTAATCACTTGGGTGTCCATCCGTCTGTCAAGGAATCTTAACCCTATTTTTTTAAAGATATTTTTTTAAATATTGCCGTCTCTGAATTTATCATCGGAAGGATCCTTTAGAAAAATCTGGAACAATTACTGAATATTAAGAATGAGGTGCCAATTGAACGAAAATTATCAAGGTTAGCACATTATATGATTACTAAATAGCTATATATATTTTACATTTGTTAGCATATTAATAGAAATAGTAGATCCAAAACGTCCAAAGAAATTGAAAAAAAAAATTTTTTAAATAATTTTCTGTCTTTATTATCTATTAATACATGTTTTATAAAAGTATCGCTAATAAATTACTGAAAGAAAAGCGGCGTGGGTTGATATATTCAGTGAATATTTTCTGGTTTTTTCTTATGATAAGCATTAATAGGCCCAGATAAAGGTACGATGGTTTTAAAATCGAGAATCGTAGTTTATTTCATATGATATTACCTCAAATCCACAATAACACTATATGCGCAGGTGCAACTTGTGCCTGTAGACTTGTTCTTCATTTGCAAAGTCATGTGACCAAGTATACATAATAGTAGACCAAGAACTAGTGGCCAATTTACAATGGTTATTGCTAGAGTAGCCAATTTGAGAGAATAGGATATTGGACACCCATCAGCACAGAATCGCAGTTCTGGCAAGCTTGTTCTTAAATCTTACCTAAATTTCTTTATAATAACTGAAAAATGCATGAATTTTCCCATATTGTACTGAAACATTAGTAAATATGTTGTCTATTACTCTGTTTGACCTTGCTATTTAAAACATTATTTTTTCAGCAATTATTACTCTGCCGAAAAAATCCGAAAGCTTCCGGTAATTTATGACTCAGTATTTACTAATCCTTTTAAAATTAAAATTCTAGCTTTAGAAATCTAAAAAATCAGGAAAAAGGTGGTCATTTGGTGATCATTTGGTGGTCAAGTGGATCAAAACTTATAGGAAAAAAATTTCTAGAATCCTCAGAGATAACTACTTGAAATGATACCTCACACAATATATTACTGTCACTAACTTTCGCAATCCTAAAAATTACATGCAAAATTAGACTACATATCAGTCTAGGTACTTGGTATTCAGTCTTTTTTTATTATTTTCTGACAGGATGCTGGTAACCCGGGGGCAAATACAATGATAACCATTTTTTAAGAACAATATGGTCTCTGATATTTTCTGATGATTTGTGAATTTGATTTCTGTGGTCTACGAAGCTCGTGAAGCTTTTTCTATGATTCCTCTTCACAATTTCTAATGAACATTAATATAGTTCCTCAAGAAGACGGTTGTAGACTTATATCTACCAAATCCTAACCATCACACTCCACTTAAATTATTATGTGTAAAAAAAATTTCGAACAATAGTTATATATTTTGTTTATTGTGTTTGGAATATGAATCTGTTCTGCAAAACAGAGAAGGAAATATAGTGTTCATAGGTATATATATATATATATATATATATATATACGTCTATATATATATATATATACCTCATATATATATATATATATATATATAATATATATATATATATATATATATATATATATATATACCTATATATAGCTTTTATTTTGTTTGGAATATGAACACCTGGAATGAACACCATATTTCCTTCTCTGTTTTGCAGAACAGATTCATATTTCAAACACAATAAACAAAATATTTATAACTCGTAAATATATTACAAAAATGACTAATAAAGCAATACCTAGGTATTTTTGTCAGAAGAATTTACCAGATGTTTTCTGATCAGATGGGTAAATATCCTGAAAAGCTATAGGTAATATGGACACACTGGTTTTTGAAACTAACAGCCATAATTCTTATATTATGGCAAGTATACTTACTAAATACAATAGGCGGGTAGTATAGTAAGATATTTACTTAACAAGTAATAGAATCCAATGTATTATTAAAACTCACTACTGGTAGCGGGTAAACCACCTATTATAAATATAGTTCACGTTATTATATAATATGTACTTACGTTTCCATGCCAAACAATAGAGATGGTTGCTGCCATGTCGTTACTACCTAGGGATCTATTTTATGACACCTGATCTACAAACTCTGTTCTAATATTACTTACCTGAAAGGGTTATTTTGAATGTTGCGAACCGGCTATTATTATTTTAAAATCCATATATTGATAGCAAGTGAAACTATAATTAGAACTATGATAAATTTTAGATGATCGTTAAAAATCATATTTTAATTCATGATGCATTGAACGACGTCATTATTAGCAACGGAAAATTGAATACAGTCGTCACTCAAGTTACTGACGAATTAACTTATTGACAATGATCGTAGATTACCTCAAATTATAGACAAACCATACGCATGTACCCAAGGTCATACGTGCTGTGTGGTACTGTGGCAATGCGCACATACGTATGGTTTGTCTATAACTTGAGGTATAAACTACGATCATTGTCAATAAGTTAAATCGTCAATAACTTGAGTGACGACTGTATTCGAAACCAAAATCAGTAGAGTAAATAAAAAGATAAAATAATTGTAGGCAAAATTCATCGGAAATATGTTTCAGTTGACAATGAAGCTACCTACTTTAAATTTTTTTCTTTTTAAACTTGAACGAATATGGTCATAATTTTGGTATAGTTTACCCCGCACAAGACCATAACTACTTCACTAAGTCCTTACCCTCTTTTTCAACCTAGAGGCAGATCCAGCTCTCATATCAGAAGGGGATCATATTTTTTTTTTAAATATTCGATAATGCACTTTTGATATTGCAAATCTTAAAATATTCACCTATGTATATTAGCATTAAAAGAATGACTGAAAATCTATATGAGCCATTCAGTTTGGCCACAAAAATTGCGAAATTTCTTTTAGAAATACGACTAATTCGACATACATAAGTCTCGTTTTTAGTAGTCTCACGTGCCTAGTTTCGATAAAAATAAAAAGATCGACTTCTAAAATCTTTCTATGAACTAAACCATTCTATGATTTAACTTGTGGTTTTTAAGGCCCTAAAAAATTTTAGTAAACTTTATGAAGTTACTAAAATTAAAATACGTATTTTTTTCTCAAATGAAGTTTTATTTTTGTGATTTAGGGTGACTGGTTAAGTTTCTAGTAGTCTTTTTCTAACATGCTTAATTGTGGATAAAAGGAAAAGAACGACTTCAAAACCCCTGTAATTGGATATCAGTTTGATCATTCGGTTATTTTATTTACTACTAGCTGACCCGGCCACGCGTTGCTGTGGCTCAGTAGTTATAATTGATTGCATAAATTTTTTCTTATCATTTCAAACGATGCACTACACAGTTATAACACAATACACAGTATAATTATAAAAATCATTGACACCGTGAACATAAACAAATATGACGTGAAATAGAATGTATAATCTAGAAATCAAAACACAGCGCCATCTTCCGGGTGTCTACAAAACCAAGATGTCAAACGATGTTAGATTAAATTATAGGTAAAATTTATAGGTCAATTCAATTATATATTCCAAAATTCTGTGCAAAATCAATTATTTATAGAACTTGACCCTGCTCGCCCAATGATTCTAAAATACCTATCATCATATTTTATTAGCATGGCTAATTTCCGCACCGTAAGAACTTAGTATGGGTAGCTATACCAGCAGTTTTAGAATTGTTTTTATTTTAACCCCTTCAAGTCACTAAGGCCATGGGAAACCATTTTAACGTCACTTTCATCTTTCACAGAGACCTCAACAGCACGTAAGTAAAAATTGTCAAATTTCTTCAGCTTTATAATTTGCGCCCTATTTGGTGTAACTGACGAACAATGTGACCACATGTCCATTTAAACTTGATATTCTGAAATTTTGTACAAAATCAGTTCTTTATGTGCTTCGCTTTGGTCGCTCGACGACTCTAAAGTATTATTCATATTTTCATATTTTCAAGTCATATTCATATTTTTATAGCATATCTAATTTTCATATGTATGAAATTTGCTGAAAACAGCAGAAGTGCCAATTGATGATAACTGGACAATTCAGTTGTTTATTTCTTTATAGGATACAAATAGTATTTTGCACAGTAGATAAGTAATTTCATAGTAGTGGTAGGTAAAAATATTATTGGTGGTATCTATAGAAATAATTATTAATACTTACAAAAATTCCAAAATTATTCTTCTCCAAATGCTTAGCAACAAATTAATTTGCATGATTTTTTTTATAAATTTTTCCACAGATATCTGTGTACAGTAATAAAAATTGATATTTTGCGGTTTTTTGTAAATTTCTACGGTTAAACTAAAAATTTTGCAAAATCTTTTCTTGGGGAGCGTCTACTATCTAGCAGAGACCTACATACAAAATTTCAAGTTTGTAAGTATTATAGTTCTGAAGATTTCGTGATATATGAGTGATATTTGCCTTTTACATATAGACAAACATTTAATTTGCAAAAAACAAATATTAAGGTCAATAATTGAGATAAAAACTATCCGATATTTTAAGTTGGACCAAACTACAGATAGTAACCAAATTTGACCAAAAACGATTCAGTAGTTTCGGAGTTTATCGTAGCCAAACATTGTGACATGAGATTTTTATATGTATAGATTTATAATTACTAAAACATTACAGTAAACTTAATGACGTCATCAAATATAATAATAACATAATTTATCTCCATTCAGAGGGGAGGTTATGACTTCCGTAACCACTCCGCTACAACACCAACGCTTGCAGTCCTACCACTCTCGTAAAAATGTTGAATATTATAGAAATTGAAATAAAATTTCTAAGGAGTGGCAGATACTACCGTTCAAGTTTCACAACCATTAATTTTAGATTCAGAATGGGATACATCCAGAAACGAGTTAACATTGTAATTAATCAAAAGTGATCAGTAAAATCCGGATACTTATAGTTTAATTTAGCTCTCTTGTTCGGTAGCTGATAACACTACCTATTAGAATATTTTCACTTGTGTATTTTTAGATTTCCGATATGGAAATTTTACATGTATATGCTGTAGGTAGAGATCTTAATTAATATATAGCCAAAAAATAATTTACTTTTGTTTAAGGCAATTTCTTGTATTGGAAAATGGAAATGAAAATTTCACAACAACACATTGTGTGAAATATCATTAAAAAACGGCTTATAAAGTAAAGTCGAGATTCCTTTAACTATTTTTCAATTTCAGACAGTGGTGTAGCTAGGCGTGGGCGATGTGGGTCCTAGCCCACGGCCTCGCATTTAAAGGGGCCTCGTGAGGTCCTTTACCACAGATGACTAATAAATTTGATAACTTTTACGCTCGGAAAAGAACGTCACAAATTTAAAAGCGTATTTGTTTGGGGCCTCACAAGAAGTCCCTCATAAGTGCGACTCTTAGCTCCTTAGGCTTATACCCGATGTATTTGCGTGTAACGATATCTAATTTATTTTATAAAAATTATTGTATGTGTACATATAAATCTTATGTTTTATATGTAAAGGAAAATTTAATTAATTTATTATATAAAGGAAAAATTAATTAATTTATGGTAAAACAGGGATAGATGGCCATACGGGAGAGATGGCCAACGGCTGTAGTTTTCAAATAACTCGCTTGACAGCGCTACCAATCAGTCAGTAGTAAGTCTTTGTTGCTTGTGTCACGTGTTGCTTGTGTCGTTTATTTATTTCAAAAAAAAAAGTGAGCATTTTCCATGTTTTAGTTTTTAGTATACCTTAAAATTATATCGTAGGTCAATATAATATTTATATTTTTAAGTAAGATAAACCGTATTTAAAAATGGTAACGTGCAATTCAGGATTATTTACGTCTAATTCCATACCACTAAGTTCTTTTTGTGTACATTCTCGTCCGCCATATTTGTTGACGCGTTATGGTCATTGTTCCTGCCGTCTGAGAGAGATGACAATACTATCATTGGGCTAGTTGAACGTCTGTTTGATATTATTTTTATTCTAACATATTCCCAACATTTTGGTTTATAACCAAATAAATACGATCCTAAGCCTGATTCCACTAAAAGTAGATGGACAGAAGAAGATCTAAAAAATGCTATAGATAAAGATAAAATGACTAAAAGGTTACTGAATCATTTGCCTATGCAGGTATGTATATATTAAGAACTGAATGTATTAAGTTAAATAAATACATGATTTTGTGGGCTAACTTTCTATCACTTTGGTATATGGCCATCTAACACCTACATACGGGTGAGATGGCCAAGTGTTAGGTAGGTAATGATAAAAGCTCCATTATCTTTTTAAACTACTTAAGATCCTACTTTGTTAAGGAACTCGTACTTTAGTTCACATATACATGAAGCAGTTTTTGTAAAATTTCCAAATTTTTACAGCCATAATGGGGTATTTGACAGTATCAAAGAAAAACAATAAAAACAAATTTTAATGAAAATTGATAATAAAAGACAGCAATTTGTTATGTTAATTCATCCTAACTATGATTATTTAATTTTAAAAAAATTAATAAAAAAAGTAATTTTTCAGCTATAAATTACGTCAGCAGAAATGGGCTGTGACGTTGCTTTCTCTTATATTTCAACACTGTCGCCACTAGGGTCGCTACTTAAATTCCGGTTAGCCAACATAACTATGGAAATTAATTTGAATTTGATTAATTTTTTTAAAAATCAACAATTTCTTTTCCTAGTTATAAGAAAAATAAACAGATTTTTTTCTTAGTTACAGGACACCTGTTGCTATCTAGAGAAACTGACGTAATTGAAGCTAATGAACGTTTTCGCGCAAATTTTGAGAACAAATATTAAATTAATTTTTTTTAACGATTTTCGGCATTATTTTTAAAAATTAAAATTATATATATGCATAATACATAAATATGCGTATTTTAAAATAGTTTCCCAAAATTAGTCAAAATCCCCATTGGCTCCGCTATTGACTTTTGAAAAAATCATGGTCATCTATCCCTGCTTTACCCTACTATCCACATTATGCATATAGGCTCAAATTATCGCAAGCTCATATTATCACTGTGACTCTACTATATTATGCCCTTTTTGCTTAGCATGTCAGTAAACATAAACGTGTGTTACAAGACTTTGCTTAGCCATCATTGTACATAATGTGCCCTAACATAAAGTGAAACATTTTATTAAATCAGCGGAGAGTATGGATGGTATATCAGATGTTTGCTCGTTCTATTTTTCTCCATGTTCCATTCTTTGAAAAAGTTAAAACGTACGGCGATTCGATTAGACGATGGCATCCGAAATAAGGTCAGGGTTTCATTGTACTTGCTGTTGTCTTAACGTGAATACTTACACAGGTTTCAATTTCGACGAAAAAAACGTTTTGTCTGTTAAAAATTCCTACGGTGTTTTTAAGAAAATTAAAAGAGGCCTCGCAAAAATTATCTTGCCCACTCCCCATTTTCTGTCTTCTGACGCCACAAATTCCAGACTTTATCTGAGAAATACTTTATTGCTTCCTTAACTTGCCATTTGCGGATCCAACAAATTTAAAAAAAAAAAAATACAGTCACTATTAACACGTTCTAATTGTAAGTATACTTAATCAAGTAACCACGACTTTAATAATAATAATAATAATAATAATAATAATAATAATAATAATAATAATAATAATAATAATAATAATAATGGTGGTGAGGACACCTATAGCAGCTGCCCTTGGCACCCGTGAGGGATATTTATCCCCCATTGGTGTCAAGGAGGCTAAGGGTTCCAGGGGTAGTTTATGCGCAATACAGTAATCTTCGGATTCCATTAGCCTCTGACTATCCAAGATCGGCACCGTTCCTTCTCGAGGTACCACCGTTTTCACAAAAGATGCCGGATCTAGAGGAGAAATCCTCGATCTTTCATTTATTATCCTATTTTATTATTTCGTTTCGTTTTTATTATTTTTTGTTTTCGTTATTTTTATTTCTTTTTGTTTCAGGTTTTCTTTTATCTTTTGTTTCTTTTTTGTTTTTGGTTTTGTTTTGTTTCCGTTCTTCTTTGTTGTCCCAACTTCAAGTCATCTTCGGGACCCACACTAGCTCGTGTGTGGCTTAGCGGCGTTGCCTGGAAAAGGGGATCCTGGTGACTGAGGGAAGCCGCTACTTGCGAGTACGGCGGAACAACACGTCACTTCGGCCCTGGCTTCAGGCATAGACCGTGGCTGCGGTTATGCACCGGCCGCAGTAAATTCGAGCGCCCCGGGGTCGTGCGTGTCACTGGGGCAATGGGCTTGTCCCTAGGGCCCCTCATTCCCGTATCCCTGGCGTGGGAGTCCCACGTCCCTTATGAGGCTCCGTGGAGGGTGGGGAGCGGGGTGGGGGTATTTTTGTATTACATTTTATGGAAACTCAAAATAATGTCTCTACGGGCGAGTCCGGGCCCTTAAACACGGACGCGAACCAAGCTCCACCGCCGTCAACTGGTGCGAGCAATGAGAGCGGGGCTACTTCCAGTACGCCAGCTACTCCATCGACTTCAGTCACGCCACCGCATGCCGGCGGCGTTACTGCTATCGCAACAGGGGGTAACCGTCTTCCTTCTAAAAAATCAAAAGGCAAAAATCGTGGGCGTCTATTTCCTTTAGACACCCCAAGATCGGAAGGTATCAGTTATTTGAAGTTTTTAGTTCTCAAGCCTACAGAAGCGGACTTTAGCAAGATAAGTCCCTTCTTGTTAGCAAAGTTGGTACGAGAAAATATTGGGCAGGTAAAGGATGCCAAACTATCGGGCAAAGGGTTGCTCGTGGAGGCATACTCACCGGCACAATCAGAAAAGATCCAACAACTGAAGAATCTAGGGCAGTATGCTGTAAAGGTGGCACCACACGGAGTATTAAATTATTCCAGAGGTGTCATCATGCATCCATCATTGGCATACTGCACTCCTGATGAGATAGTGTCGGAGATGTCTTCACAGGGGGTTATTGAGGCGAGGAGACTCAGATATAATAGGGGTAAATATCCTAATTCGCCCCTCATACTCTTAACATTTAATAAGACCACCCTCCCAAAGGAGGTGGTCGTGGGTCTCTTCAACAAAATCGACGTACGTCCGTACATTCCGGCACCTATGAGGTGCTACAATTGCCAAAGGTACGGACACGTATCCCAGAAATGTAACGTCGAGCAACAGATATGCGTGTGCGGTAAGCCGATGCACGAGGGACGACCGTGCGGCGAACCGATCAAATGTATCAACTGTGGTGGCAATCATTCTGCAAAATCTAGAAATTGCCCCATCTACAAACAAGAGTCAGCCATCCAAGAGCTGAGAGCCCTGAAAAAGTTATCTTATCCAGAGGCCCGCCGGAAACTTCTGGGCAGTATGCCCCGTCGTTCAGCCTTGGATGGTTACGCACGCACTGTTGCAGCCCCCGCCCCTGCAGCGGTTGAGAGAAATAAAGAAGTGAATGAACTCCAAGAAAGGATGAAACGAATGCAAGCTACTATAGAAAGCATGCAGCAGAGCCTATTGCGTTCGTTAGGTGTAGCTAGCTCTACACCAAGTACAACCGCTGTCGCGTCAGCCAAGGTCCCTGAGACGAAGAGGGTTATAACACCAACCCCTCAGGGACCAATAGTCAAGAATGTGGTAACTTCCCCCAGGAAGAAGTCCTCACCAAAGAGGACCACGCCTGGGCGAAGACGAAGTAGTGAGGGGGAAAAAGAGGTGACCAAACCAAGGTCCCCCAAAAAGGGACCTGTCACCTCCAAATCGGAGGCGGAATTCCTTCCGCCTCCGACACCCACGGCGACTCTGCAAGCAACATCGACGGAGTCGTCTCGACCGGGCACGCCAACACGCCCGGTCGCCCCCCTCCCGAGTCGCTCCATGATAACACCCATGAGCGACTCGGAAAGTGCCACAACGTCGGCACGTTCGGGTATTAAACGCCCGACGTCCGACGCGTACACCAACACCTCGGCTACGGAGTCGGACAACTCCGACGCCGAGGTGCGAGTTACAAAAAGAAAAAAAGGCTGGCCTAAGGGGAAACCTAGGAAGTAGCCACACTTCCTAGGGAGCAACCCTAGTAGTAACAGAAATGGCTATCGTACAGTGGAACTGTAATGGTGTAAAGCACCATTACTGTGAATTGCAGATGCTTCTGGCTGAGCACACGCCTATGTGCGTGTGCCTCCAAGAAACACATTTACGGCCGGCGGAACAATTTACTATCAAATACCATCAAATCCGCCGGCACGACGTACAGCCAGACATCAGGGCGAGGGGGGGTGCTGCCATCATTATCAAAGATGGCGTCCCTTTCCGGGACCACCCATTAAACACTCCCCTACAAGCCATCGCAGTTCGTTTTATGAAACCGCCCCAGTTCACAGTATGCTCGGTCTATCTACCAGACTTCGACTGGAACGTCGAAGATTTGACCGAGCTTACATTACAGTTACCACGTCCATTTTTGTTACTAGGAGATTTTAATGCTCACAGCCCCATGTGAGGCTGTAGCACAAGAGACGCCCGTGGAAGACTCATAGAACGGTTTCTAGATGAGTCCGAAGCGGTCAAGGTACTTTCATTAACGCAAGAACCGGTGAGTTGTCGGCTATCGACTTATCACTCGGTTCACCGGTCATGGCACACCGTTATGAGTGGACGCTGGCGTCTGATTCATACGGTAGTGACCATATCCCCATTATATTGAATAGTACCACGCCGATGACTCCACATTCGTCTTCGCCGAGATGGCGTCTCCGTCAGGCTAACTGGGACATGTACGTTGATTCATTCCGTACACCCGAGCTGACTGGACACGTAGAAGATGATGTGGAACAAATGTCCTCCAGTGTCACTGAAGCAGCACATAAGAGTATACCAAAGTCGTCCAGCATTCCACCCAAACGTCAAGTACCATGGTGGAATGAAGTCGTGAGTGTAGCAGTTGCAGAGAAAAAGCGGGCGTACAACGAACTCAGACGTCGCCCCACGCAGGAAAATGTGATAGCCTACAAGCGTGCGCAAGCACGCTGTAAACGCACAATTAAAGAACAGAAGAGGCTCTCATGGGAGCAATATGTTTCGGCCATTAATACCTCCACTTCAACTTCGGAGGTATGGAGAAGAGTGAGAGCCATTACAGGGAAATCCTCCCGTTCACCAATGCCCTCTCTTCTCGTCGTCGACGGTCGGAACATCACTGAACGCGCAGAAATAGCTAATTGTTTAGCTAAACACTTTGAGCGCGTCAGTGGCTCCCAAAACTATGACCCGGACTTCCTGCGGATCAAGATCGAACACGAACAAAACGATCTTGATTTTTTCTCAGATGAATCCCTCCAGTACAACCAACCGTTTTCTATGCAAGAATTACTGGAGGCGCTTCGGGGATCTGGGGACACCTCCCCTGGACCTGATGAGATCCCCTACGCCATGATCCGGAACCCGCCTTATCCTGGTAAGTGTAGGTTACTGGATCTGTATAACGAAATTTTTAGGCAAGGCGTTTACCCTCCGCAGTGGCGAGAAGCTACCATCATTCCGCTGCTAAAAGAGGGTAAAGATTCATCGCAACTAACTAGCTACCGTCCAATATCCTTGACTTGCTGTTTCAGCAAGGTATTGGAAAAAATGGTGAACAACCGTCTCGTCTGGTGGCTGGAATCCCACAACCTTATACCTAAACATCAATGTGGGTTCCGCCGATACCATTCGACTACGGACCATCTTGTTCGCCTCGAGAATGCCATTCAAGACGCGTTTCTCCAACGAAAACACCTTGTGGCCGTGTTTTTCGATTTGGAGAAAGCTTATGATATGACCTGGAGGTATGGCATTCTCAAGAAGCTGCACGACTGGGGTTTAAGAGGTAACCTCCCTCAGTTCGTAAAGAGTTTTCTGACTGACCGTTCTTTCCGTGTCCGGGTAGGTGACACTGAGTCTGAGGCCCACTCCCAGGAGAATGGTGTTCCTCAAGGCTCCACTATTAGTGTCACCTTGTTTTCCATCGCAGTCAGTCATATTGCAGCTTCAGCCCCAATTCGTCGTTGCTTGTACGTTGATGACCTCACCATATTCTATGCAGCCGATTCCATCGAGGATATCCAACAACGGCTGCAACAAGGCATCAACGAAGTGGTGACTTCTGCAGAAGCTCTTGGTTTTCGATTTTCACCCCAAAAGACATCGGTGGTTCACTTCTGCAGAAAGCGCAACGCACATCCGGATCCTGTCCTCACCTTAAAAGGATCCAATCTCCAGTGCGTTGATAGCGTCAGGTTTCTAGGACTCATATTCGATAAACAACTTACGTGGCGCCCACACCTCCAAGCCTTAGCTGCGAGTTGTCGCAGGACAATCAACATGCTTAAGTGCTTGGCTGGTGCATCGTGGGGTGCGGGCCGGGAGTCGTTGCTTCGCCTGTATCAATCGCTAGTTCTGACTAGGATTGATTACGGCAGCATTGCTTACTCCTCCGCCCGGGCGTCTGCGCTTTTACTCCTAGATCCTGTTCACCATGCAGGCATACGACTGGCTACGGGAGCATTTCGAACGAGCCCTTCTATGAGCCTCTGCGTAGAGTCGGGTCTTCCTCCGCTGCGACTGAGACGTGAGCGTCTCTTGCTCAATTATGCGGCGGGGATATATGCAACACCTTCACATATAAACCACCCGACTCTGTTCAGATACCGTTTACAGGGGCTCTACGGTCGACGTCCCACCATAAGCCGACCAGTGGCCGTTCGAACGCAGGAGTTATTAGAGAGTCTGCACTTACAGTTCGCCAAGGTATTTCCCAGACGTCCTATGGAAGTATCTCCTTGGCTGATCCCTAAAGTAAGGTGTCGTTTCGACCTGACTGGTCTCAACAAGGAGGAGACCAGTTCATTCGAATACCGATCCCGCTTCTACGAGATCATTAGCGAACTTGACTCTCTCTGCATATACACAGATGGTTCCAAAACAGCTACGGGTGTGGGAAGTGCCATCGTCATTCGTGACGATCCTCACGCTTGGTCACTTCCTCCCCAGGCCACTGTGTATACTGCGGAATTATTTGCTATTCTGCAAGCCCTGCGATTCTGTCAAACATCCGAAGACAGCGCATTCCTCATTTGTTCCGACTCGTTGAGCGCGTTGCAAGCGATCTGCCACTCTCATACCATCGATCCACTGGTGCAGAACATCCTGACGTATCTCTACATACTCCGCCAGAAGTCTATCACCTTCTTCTGGATACCCGGACATGTGGGGATACCTGGCAATGAACTCGCCGACCAGGCAGCACGTCATGCAGCCGAAGTCGGTGAGCCACAGGACATTGCCATTCGCCCAGAGGATCTGAGAGTGTGCATTAGATCCGCGATCGAACATAAATGGCAACGTGAGTGGAACAACCTCACGGCTAAGCTCAGACAGGTGAAACCTGAGGTCCGAAGAACTCCGGCACCTGTAAATCTGAGCCGGCGAGAGAGTGTGGCCCTGACACGTTTACGCTTGGGCCACACGGCGTTAACACATCGTCATCTTCTCGCCGGTGAGGATCAGCCAAGGTGCGCCGCCTGCGGGACGGCGCTGACCGTGAGGCATATAGTTGAGGAATGTGTAACCTTTGAGCCATTGCGCCAGAGGTTGCAGCTCCCCAATACTGTAGCCGAAGCTTTAGCTTACGATGCAGTCTCTGAAAGAAAGATGCTTGAATTTCTCCGAAATTCGCATCTTCTTCAGAGACTTTAGGGGTATACCATCTCAGATTTTACAAGTCGTCTCGTTTTATCTCCCCCGATATTTTAAACTTTACAGCTCCGTTTTAATCCTTATGTGTAAAATGATATTGTGTTTGTCTTATTTATTAACCATACCCTGTTCCAGCTGGTCTGGCAGGGTACTTTTAGTCTTTTGTTATGCCACTAAGGGCCTTTACACCCTTAGTGGTACTGTTTGTTATACATACCTGTTTGTTGTTTCCGTTATTGTTTTTTAACGATGTACCACCGAGGGCACTTTACACCCGAGGTGGTACATCATTTATTCCTTTTATCTGTGATATTTTGTTATGCCGCTGTAGGCCTGTTGTTATGGCTCTACAGCGGTATTGTTTTAACCCCTTATTGCGTCACTGGTGGGCCTGTGGCCTCCCAGTGACGCAATAAGTTTTTCTGTGATACTTACCTGTGATATTTTCTCTAGTCGTTTTCTGTGTATTGTCTAGTCAGGTTCCTCCACTCCGGGGTCCTTTGCGCCTCGGAGGGAGTTCCAGCGATGGCTTCCAGGCCTTGGTGACCGGACGCTCTGTCTAGTACTTATCGTACCGTCACCAAGGACTGTCCGCTCCTTTTAAGCCCTGGAATGGCAGGGCCCATCGATGGATTTTATTATGTGTATGTTTGTCCGTTGTCTACTGCATTTATGTGTTCCTATCTGTTTTGTGTATGTTTTTATTTTACCGTGCGTGGCGGCGCATGCCCTTAGTTGGCGATGCCGCCGGGTGCTGCTGACCGCGCCATTCACCGGCAGCAGTACCCCAATTTTAACTAAAAAAAAAAATAATAATAATAATAGCCGGGCATAAATCCAACCCCTCGTCCTCGTCGTGCTTGGCGGTAACTGCTAGCTGGCTAGCAGGCTAACGGGGCTCTGGTTGGTTAATAAATAAGACGAACACAGAATCGTTTAACACATAATTTTTTTCTATATATTGTTATTGTCTTTATCACACGTATGTGTTTCTTGCCATTGGAGGCCCTTGGGGCCTCCATCGGTGTTGTTGTAATCCCCACTGTACTCCTGGGTGGTTCTAGGCCCTCGGGGACGCAGTGGGTTAGCTGTGATATTTTGTTGTTGTTTTCTTGTTGTTATTCTATTTTGTTGAATTTTTGCTTGATTTATGTTTTGCTGATGGAGGCTCTTGGAGTCTTCAGTAGTGTTGTTAGGATGCCCATTGCACCAGTAGGTGGTTCTAGGCCCCCCACGAGTGCAATGGGTTACTGTGATAACCATCTGTGATATTTTCTTTGTCTTGTTATGTTTTGAATTGTTTTTTGTTATACCACCAGAAACCTTGTTTATCAAAGGTGGTATTATTTTTCTCCCGTTCAATTGTTTACTGTACCCGCTGGGTGGTTGCCAACGACTCCCAGCGGGATCTGTTTCGTCTTACAACCTTTCATTTCCCTTTTTGTGATCATCTGGAAAGCTCGTACATACCCAGCTAGCTAGTTCTGATTGGCTGCCTTTTATGAGACTGATGACATATGCTAGAGGTATAACGTTGGCGGTTTTACGCCGCTGGCCATATCAGCGCTGATCTTCCGCATGGTATCCACTGAGTGGTTCTAGACCCTCAGTGGAAGACCAGTATGGCTAAATGAACTTGAACAAGCAGCAATATTTCCATAGACAGCAATTATAATTTGTTCTGCAACAATGGAGCTGTCTTAGCTTCTACTGTTGCATCAGTTTTCTTTTGTACCTGAGGACAGGGCATTCACTGATCTGCAATGCCTTGTCCCCATCGAGCATATTTGTGGGCCCTGGGGTGGCAGGGCCCCATCGTTGGCCTTTTTTTAATGTGTACCTGTCCTTTGTCTATTGCATTTATGTGTCCCTGTCTTTGTGTGTGTTTTATATTTTTGTTGTGTTTTCGCGGCGCATGCCCATAGATGGCGATGCCGCCGAGCACTGCTGACCGCGCCATCCACCGGCAGCAGTGCCCCAATTTTAATTAAAAAAAAAATAATAATAATAATAATAATAATAATAAATGTTTATTTGTATTTGACTTTTTACAAAAAGTTTACAAATAGTTATGGGAATAATCACTCTTTTTAGTGAGTTGAATCTTTTGAATCCGCTCACTGTGGTGAGTCGATTCAATGAATTGAATCACTCGCTCACTTGACACAATTCGCTCACTCGTTTTTATGAATTGAATCACTCACTCCACTCACTCACTTTACACAACTGATTGGTACAACTTCAAATACGAATCAACAAACAAATTCAATCATACAGCTTACAAGTGAAACAAACACTCACTCTAGTGAATGAGTGTTTGGAAATAATTATTGTATCCGAATAAAATTAATATAATTATGTACTTAAAATTAATACACATAATCGACACAACAAATTAAAAAATTAATGCAACATTAAAAATACACAGTTGAAAACAATGAAAAATATTGATTGTAAAAATCTACAATAATTTTATGTTGGGAGATATCCACTCAATGCTGTTTTGAAAAAAAACTAATTTTTGGAGACGTAATAATCTGACAATAAACGGGCAAATTTTATTTTAAAAATTTGAAAATATTGTAAAATAAAATACATATTGTTTTTCTTAGAATTATTTTGATATCTATACTTACATCTTACAGTGTACATAAAATTGGGTATATTTTTTATTTAGATTATTTTATTAGTTTATTAGACATTTGGACTAAATTTGATGTAAAATTTGTTTTATGCATTTAAAAATAAAGGATAGTAAAAAGAAATTAAAATATTAGTTCTAAAAAAATATTAACTTTAGAACTCGCATATATACCTAACCTATGTACCATACCATAGTATCATTAGTATCGTGTACCCTATATTATACACGTTATACACGTTATGTTATATTAATATACAGTTGTAAAAAACAGATGTTTGTAGAATTTTTGAACAAGTCTTTGTCGCTCTGTCTATTGTAATAAGTAAACTGAAAGAGGGATTGACAATTGAATAGAATCTTATGTGTCATACACTCGTAAGTGAGTGAGTGAGTGAGTGTATATATGATACACACACTCTTTCAACTCACGAGTTGAAAGAGTCGATTCAGTTCTTTTTGACTGATTCAATTCAGTCAATCAGTTGAGTGATTCAATTCACTGAATTGAATCACTCACTCACTAGCCATCACTATTTACAAAAGTGTCATATCAAATAGACTATAACATAACAAAGAATATACATATCTAAGAATTATATATATCTTTCCATCTGATTATCAGATTAATTCATTAATATCATATGGTGTACTGGTGTACAATTTATTAAATATTCCTTTAACATTTTTTTGAACTTAACTAAATTATTTATATTTTGTAGTTCATTTGGTAATTTAAACATTATTTTATAACCAGTGTATACCGGAGTTCTTTCATAGAAACTTGTTCTGTGTGTAAAATTGTACAGCATATTCAATCTTGTATAATGGATTTTACCCGTTTGACAAGTGAAAAATTCTTTTTGTTTCATATATACGACTAATTCTAATGTATAAATTCCCCAGTATGAATTTGTGTTTGTGTGCATCCAACACGCACTTGGCAAATTTTGTTAGTATTTCTGGTTTTAACTGAAAATAAATTTTTGATTATTCTAAATCTATCCATTCCAAAAGACAAACTTGAAATAACTATCAACTAGGTGTGCTGATTGTCCGTTTCTTTCTTTTTTGCTTTAGATCGCAAAAATACTAATTACACCTACTTTTTAAACGAGAAGTGAGTTCAGTAAGTTGTATCATAAAACAAACACCAGGTTTGATAAACTTTGACAATACATGTATCCTCTAATAAATACAGTTTTCTTAGCAATTTCAGTATGGCCAGCATGAACAAGCTTGTGTTGTGAAGCATTGGTCGGTTGGTTTTGAAAGGCTTTCCTTCACTACAAACAGGTAACGTAGGAAAATTACTTATTTTAAATGATTACTACTTATCTAGACTTGACGGGATTTGATGATGAATCCTTTCCTGTACAAAATTTATTGAAACCACCGCTCACTGTATAGTTACTTCATAAGTATAAAAGTCGGTACTTCTGATAAAACTAACCGTTATTCAATTAAATGTTATCTAATATAATGATAGTCAGTGGCATTCAATCAGTGCCTCAGTGGGAATCAACATGAGCAGTGGAGGGTAGTGAGACACGTCAGCGTAAGTTGATCTCAATACAGTTGATGAGAGCAATATATTCTGCGGCAACATACGGGATAGCTGCCATTTGTTTACTGAAAGTTTCTTATAATTAGTTGAGAAGTCATTTATTGAGAAGTCTCCAAGTTTATGGGTGCTGAGAGAAATCCATTACTTTAAGTCACTCAAACAGGAAAAGTTCCTAAAATAACTAAAAGAAATAGAGTGGGTTCAGCCATATCCAAAACACTATTATTTCAAATTTTTTACTCTAATTTTTTTACTGATCGCTTTCATTGTACAACTTGAAGATATTTCATTGCTAGGGGGTAAAGTTCTGCTGTTTGAGTTGGCAACTTAATTTGACTTTATTGCTAATCTTTGTCGGCGCTCTCGAATTTTTATCGCTTGAGGCTAGACTTTTGCCACTATCTGGGTCCAACTTGATCCATACTTTCTTCTTATACCCGCTTGCTTCAATTGTGAGTAAGTGACAAAATCTTGTAAAATTTTGATTGTTCTGAAAATTAATGAAATATTGGTTATTGTTGCTAGAGTTATTATCGCTTAAGATATAAGTAGGGTTTCTTAAATGTTTTTTAAGGACACATTAATCAATATTCTGGTGCCCCGTGAATGTAAGACGCACGAACTCTAAGTCGTGGTTACCTCCAAAATACCGTTTCTCATTTGCATACGTACTACGCCACAAATATTACGTCACTGGTACGAATGAGGCCCATTAATGACCAAGATACAGCGAAATTAATTTCTACGAAAATTCGTTGCGTCAAAAATTTTGGCCTGGATACCAAACCGAATTTACCGAGGTTTCACATTAACAAATCCTAATATAAAGTGACCGTTTAGATTATCATTTCTAAATCCCTTCCTCCTGTTCTGGAATATCTTCTTTTTTTTGAAATTTTATTTCAGAATTTCAGAAGGTGGCATAAAATCTTTACTTCTCTTGACTGAATGCGAATTTTCGTCTAAATTTATAGCATTTTTAAATGTTTGTTAGCCCTAATTGAATTGGTTATTTCAGAAAGGGTACATGTGTTTTTTTTTTTTATTATTTAAATATTTCAGCCATAATAAGTAGCTTAGAGTTAGAAGCTTAGTAACTTAGAAGCTAAAACTAAAGCAAAAATATTAGAGGTATACTTACAAACTCTTACTAGTAAAAATACACGCGTAGCTACGTACTTTTTCACAGGAAAGGTTTTTATTACTCTGTCTGAGATATTCGAAAATCTAACACGTATCCTTTCTGCAATAACCGATTCAATTGTCTTTTCTGCTTCAAATGGATGCACTGGTTTTAATGAATTGTTTTTCCTGATTTAAGTGTTTTGGAAACGCTGTCTAACATCATTATTTATCTTACCACATTTGACAACATTTAAACATTCCTCATGAGAGATTCTTCAAACAGTAAATACTCGTTGGTAAGTATTCCAACATTGTATATTTATATGTAAACTATACAAATTTTCTGATGTTATATATTATCTAGAAATAATCTTATATACCTACCCAGAAAGATAGTTGTTGTTAAATAGATATGTAAGTCGTACGTCCTGGTCGTGATGTATTTACATAAAATGCGGTTAGTAACTGGTTGGTCGGTGACTGTACGTACTGATGGCATCATCGGTGGACTGTACCAACTTCACTAACTAGGTGGATAGGTGCTGCCTGAATGTTGTGTTGCTTCTGCATTACTTGTTAATGTTGTGTTAATAAATTAAACACAAACATTGCCGGACAATGCCATGATGAACTATATTTGCTCTACCGGTTGACATGCTCCAGTAATGATTAATTGGTTTAATATTGATCCGTTTTTCGGTTCGATTCAATACGATTCAGTTGTTGATTTTATAGAAATGGTAAAAAATATTTAAAACTACGAAACTTAAATAATGGAATGGGAAAGTAAATAGCCTTAATACACACAAAGGGAATTTTGTATTATTGGGGATAAATTCGGTCTATTTAAATTATTAAGCAACAGAAATTTTGGGATATCTGGATCAAACTTACAGAATTTAAGAAATTTGTATCAAATCGTCAAGTTCTGAATTATGAAAAAAATTTTGAAATGAAAATAAAGAATGTAAAATGGGTGCTTCATGATTGAATTAAAAACTGCTCCAAACGCGAACCGACTATTGTAAATGGAATACATATGTAAGGACCTAAGGACGACTTATTAAGCATGTCATATAATTAATACTAATTAATAAAACACATATAGGGTGAGAGTGCTAAAAGTCGGCCACTTAAACAATTAATGATATGCAGAATTCTGAATTTTGAATTTACGCGTATTTTTGTCATCTCTTTAAGTACTTTTAAGTATCGCCTTTCTAACTAAATAGAGATTAAATTTCTAAATTAATAAACAATTACAATATTTTAATTTTTATCTTTAAAAATGTATTTCCCTTAAGTCGGCCACCTGTGCCCTAAAGTCGGCCAAAAATGTTCCTAAGGTCGGCCACCCGGATTTTTCATAATAGAAATGAATTACCTGATTGTAGTTGATTACAAGAGTAAGGAAAACGTTTAAAGAAAACTCTTTAGCATTAAAATATTTTATTAATTTAAATTTAAACTAAAATAGAATTATAAAAGAACATTTTTAAATATTTTTTAATCAATAACAACATTACATATTAATATTAAATAAACTGATAATTTTTGGCAAAAATAATATTAACGTTCAATAATTATCGTAATTTGTAGTTTCTAAATTACAAAAGATGTAATTTAATTACATTATTACGATTACTTTTGCTTAAGACATAAATATGCATAAAACTGCTATTATCTAAATTAAAGCAATTTCGATTGTTAAAAGAGGAAATTAAGGTCAAATTGACAAATAAATTTTTTGTTATGTCAATATTGGGACTAACAGAGCCTGATTTAATCAGTTATAATCACTTTATGATAAGTAATTCGATATCGATAATTTTCGATAACGAAAAGTAGGTTTTAATATTTGCAATACGTTTGGAATACCCATAACTTGCTTCGCTTAAGCCTTCAAAAATTTCGTTATTTTTTCACTACGACGCACCGTTTACGAGATATTTACGATCAAAAGTTTATGTTTTCGAAAAGTAACGAAATGTAATTTTTTTAAAAATATGTTACTGCTTACCAACTCAATCGGACTAATTGGGCCTAAATTAACCAGTTATAACCAATTTTTGATAAGTAATTTGATATCGATAATTTTCGATAACGAAAAGTAGGTTTTAATAGTCGCAATACGTTTGGAATACCCATAACTTGCTTCGCTTAAGCCTTCAAAAATTTCGTTATTTTGTCACTACGACGCACCGTTTATGAAATATTTACGATCAAAATTTACGATACGAAAAGTATCGTTTAAATACAAATAATAAAAAACATTTCGATTTTAGAATAGCGTAACTTCAGAAGCACTTATTATGACCACTACCTACAACTAGTGTGTTAATAATAATAATATGTACATGAAAAATAGTTTGTTGACGGCCTGGCCGACCTTAGGATTTCTTCACAAATTTTATCCCTAATGTCGGCCACCCGTTTATTTTTTAAATTTCAAACGATAAACGTTTTAAACAATTTCTAACTTCTTTGGAGGTGTATAATGTCATCAGTTTCATAAATTTAATCGTTACTGTTAAAAACTTTAAGAATAATTGCTTATTTCCCGCACTGACTAAACTTACAAATTATAGAACGGCCGATTCATTTTCAACACAAATTGCCATTTATCAATCGATTAAGTGTAATAAAACACTAACTACTTGACAAAAATATTCATTTTAGAAATCGTACATCTAGAATAGGTGAACCTTTTGTTTCCATGTGATTTCCAAGCATTTTTTATTTCTTAAGGCCTTATTTTAAAAAAAAAAGCAACAAGTGGCCGACCTTAGGGCACCGGTCGACATTAGGCAATCCCACCCTATATTAATCAGAAATTTATTACTTTCAACGAAAATTCATTTTTACAAGATCGTAAAGCTCTTTATTGTACTTTTCTTAACTCAGAAGTATCTACTAATAGAATTCGTAATACCAGTAGTATAGTACGCCAATATGGACGATATGTCTAAATGATATGTAATTTTAAAATAAAAAAATAGTATATTGTGCAATAAGTGCGGGAAATTGTCGATTGCCCACGAAAGCGAAGTTGAGCGCACGAACGTAGTGAGTGCGCTCATTCGCTTAAGTAGGCAATCGACAAGCCCGCACGAATTGCACATACTATTTTTAATTACGAATTTCACATACTATTTTCTATTATTATTACTATTTTTGACATTTCTGTTACTTTTTAAAATTATATTTTTGAGTGTTCGTCTTTTTTTTCTGAATTAAATAGTGTTTAAATTACTTTGTTGGTGGTTTCTATAGAAATAATTATGTAATAGTTGTTAATTGAAAAATCAAGAGGCGGCTTTGCATGTTTTGATTAAATTTTGCGTGTTTTATTGTCAATTTGCGTGCGGAAAGTTTACTTTCCGCACGCAAAAAAGGAAATGCGAAGAGTACAGTAGGCAAACAGCTATTTTGCGTACAGAAAGTGTGCGTCAAGTTAGTACTTCTCCCGCATGAGTAATAAAAGAACTAGTAACTGTTTACTTGATTTTTATATAGGTACATAGAATAAGTTTCTACTGTTTTCCTGTAATTTCATTGTGAGACTTCAAAATGATTTTAAAAATGTTGAAAGTGAAGATGTACCAATTCCGATATACCAATTCCGATACCGATATATCGGCCGATATAATCGGCAAGCCGATATATCGGCGTCACCGATTAGAATACAGCCGATATCACACAGTTCGAAAATGAAAAATCGAAAAGTTTTCAACTGCAGGTCATGTAAAATTATTTGAGTAACAGAATATCTGCAATTAATTTGAAAAAGCTTTGCTCTCTTAACCAAAATCTGCCAAAAGTAAACCTTAAGTATTGACATTCTATCGGTTTATTACTTTGTGTAATAAATTGATTAACATATAAATACCCGAAGTACATAGGTACAATTTGATTTATTATCTACTAAGGCATCAGTATCGCCAATTATTTACTACAATAATCGGTATCCCTATCGCATCGGCAAAATTAAGTATCGTTACATCTTACATCCCTAGTTTAAAGTAAAAAACAAAAACAAAAATTAAACAAGAAAATTAGATTGACTGAATTGAAAACTGAGCATTAATAAAGTGATCGTGCAAACATACGATGCTTTCAAAGAGTCCTTTCTTTACACTGAGAATAAAAGTCATTGACTCTGGAATAAATTTAATGATTCATTCAATAGTGCCTAAAAAAATTCCTTTGCTTTAAGAAATTTTATTTAGAACAAAAACAAAAAAGTTTCTATTCATAACAAAAAAAAACTTTTTAAAACGAAATAATATTTTTTAGGCATTAAGGATGAAACATTTCCTTAAGTTAATGTCTTTTTGCTCAATGCATTAATTTACATTAAATAAATTCTGACGTAATACAATATAAATAAATAAAATTGTATATATTTTTTTAGTTTAGAAATGACGTCATTATCTTCTTTTTTCAATTTATGATACTAGTTGTCCTTTAGAAAAATTACACGATACTGATCCTTAAAATAGTACATAAATTAAATTTATTTTCATTTTTTATTTTTCTCACTTATTTTAATTGCCAAATTATATAAGATTTCACAGATTATACAGTATTCACAGTGAATACTGTATAAAAGTCAGAAAGAGATAACGTACTATTAAATAAAGTATTATTAAATAATTTTTACCAATAATTTTTTATTTAATCCACCCATTTCAATTCATATTTTCCTTACTGTGGTACCTTACTAGTTACTACCTAGGTACCATAAAATATGAATTGAAGTGGGTGCGGATGAAATAAAAAATTATTGGTAAAAATAATTTAATAATACCTAATTTAATGGTATGTTATCTCTTTCTAACTTTCATTCAGTATACACAAATCCGTAAGTGAAATCTCATATAATTTGACAATTGAAATAAGTGAGAAAAAGAAAAAAGAAAAATAAACTTAATTTATGTACTATTTTAAGGATCAGTATCGGGTAATTTTGTTAAAGGACAGCTAGCTAACATCATAAATTGAAAGAGATGATAATGACATCATTTCTAAACCAAAAAATGTACTATAGTTAGTCTAGATTACACCATGTGAGGGCACAAATTTTATGGTTAAAGTAAACGGTAAATCAAAAATTTATTGGCATGTTATATCTACGCAATGGCTAAAACTATATAAAATAGGAATAGTCTATATACTATATCTTGTCTCTCTCTTAAGAAATAGTCTCCATTCCTTCTAAACTCTATGGTTGATAGAGCAGTACAAAGAGCCATAAAGTTAGCAAAAATATTTATATTTATAAATAATATTACATGTAAAATATTTTACATTGTTTCACTTGCCCCTACGTCTTCGATGCCGTTATTTTCTTCTTAATAATAATAATATAGAGGAGAGCAACAACTCCACTTCGCATAAGATAGGAGACACTTTATTAATGATAAGTTTTATACGAGTTTTAATACATTAATATAGCTTAAACGGGAATATAAAATGTGACAGGTATTATTTTGAATACATTCCAACATTCATAATTCTTCTTCTAGTTACTGGAAAAAGAAATACACCAGTGACATCTTTTAGTCACATGCACAATATTTACCGGTTAATGATTAATGGAAGTTAACTGCGTGATAAATATCTTGGCACTCTTGTCACGAAACATCCTGGGAATACTTTTTCGTATGAGAATTGCTTGCTACTTTCGAGTTTTCTTTTAAAAATTAGTAATAATGCAGCTGTAATTTGCCATAGCTATAGTAATCAATCGAAACCTTTCTGGTGATTTTCATTTTTTTTCTTTTTTGGAAAATATGAAAAATGCAAAATTCTGAAAACTCTTATAGATTTTTTTTTTATGGATAATGCAGTTGTAGGTATACTTAGAGTAAACGAATTCAATAAACTGCGAGTCTGATTCGCGCATTGCGGGTTCTGTAAGATAACTATATATATAATAAAATTATAAATAGGATTTTTTATGTGCACAGACAACCCAGAAACTACTAGACTGGATGAAACTTGGCAAATTTAAACCTTAGAAGCTTTGTCAACGTCTTCAATCAAATATTACCGCAATATTCTTCAGTACAATCATTGATATAAAAGAATATGAATGGAGACTATTTCTTAAGAGAGAGACAAGGTATAATATAATATATGTTAGAATCAATACGTATATTCCTGTAAATGATCCACAAATGATACAAAACAAGAGTATATAGACACAGAAACACGCGACTTGACGTGTCTAAGATCGAGTGCTATAAAGAATTAGATTTAAATTAATATTACTAAACGTAATACTCCATAAATACAATATTTGGGTAAATAAATACAGCTGAACTCTTTTTTGTGCGGTGAATAGGGGGCGCATAAAAAAAATCGCACAAAAAAAAATATAATCAGAAACATCATAAATAGCTATAAAAGGTATACTTCGATCCAGATTGTACAAAAAACCTTTTTTGTGCGGTTGGTCGGGACCGCATAAAAAAAGTTTCACCGAAAAAACATCACTCAAAACGCTCAAAACTTAGAAATTTCCTTAGAAGTTGCTTCTCTAAACAAGATAAAGCATTAATTTGCACGTAGAAACATTTTATTTCAATTTTATAATATTATGAAAATTTTGAAAAATACATCTTTAACAAAATTAAATGATGCAATAACTTATGTTCTTATGCAATATATTGATTAAATGTCTAAAAGCCGTTAAGAAGTATTTCTATCACAGAAAGTTATTATAGTTATTAAAGTTGTATATATAAATTTTGACAAGCAAAAAAAAGAAAAATAAAAAAAATAAAAGTAAGAATAAAAGTTAATAGGGTTACTTGGTTATGAAGATATGAAGGGGTTTTACTATAAGCGTGACATTTAAAAAAATTAGTTAGTATTAACTAGTAGCCAAATTAAAAGATTAAGCCGTACACAAAATAAATGAATGAGTTAAATCTTAAGAGACCGGCTCCTCGACTACAAGGTACGCGGCTCCTGTACTAGAGGCGATGCCCCAAACTTATTGACATTACTGGGCCCATTTAGCACTATTTGACAAGATCTATAAAACTTGAAATATGGTTTTGAAAGAATCTAAAATATTTTTACAAATAGGCCTTAAGAAAGGAAAACTTGCTCTGAAAATATGATATGGATGCATAATAATAAATAAGCAATACGTTTAATACAAATTTATTTAAATTTAAATATTTTTGTTACTAACAAAAATGAACGACTAGAAACTATGCATATCACACTAGGCTTACAATATTATAAATTATATAAAAGGACTATACTTGTATTTAAGATGCAAGATAAGAAAAGTTTTTTTGTTATGTAATATTTAAAATTTAATGGCTTTAAACATGTGCTCAATACAAAATGGAGTCACAATGACTTAGGACAAATACAATAAAAATAAGAAATTTATATATTAAATATTATTGAACTTGAATAATATTATCTATATTTAAATTTAATAAATATCTAAATCTACTTATCACATTAATCCAACAATCGTGATAATTAACATGTATTGTCCAGTGATATTTTTGTAAGTTTGAAACTTTAAAATTGTTTCAATGACAAATTACAATACGGCTAGTATTAAAAACCAACCGTATAAAATACTTAAAAAAAATAATAAAATCTATATATAAAGGTAAATTTTATTGATTTTTACCCAAACGTCCTCCGAAATCCGAACACGAATTGGCGCCATCTTGGGTGACAAAATATTACCATATATTACACACAGGTTTTCCATAATGAATATGCCAATATATATACTATTTTATTTTATTATGAAATTGGGATTGTTACATTAGTAATATTAAGAACCAAATAATTAAAAAAAACTAACATTATCTATTTTTAGTACAACAATAATATTGAATTGAGCGGACAAAGGACGCGTGCAGAAGACTTGTTGGCTGTACGCAAAGTCAATACGTACGTACTTAACTTAAAAAGAGAAAAACGCGCCAATATTATAGTATACGTTCCAACTCATCCGCGCATAGAAGTAGTTCTTTTATATCGTTATAAATTATACATTTTAGTCGAATTTTTCCTTCAAAAAATTAGACTTATACAGCCGACAAGAACGGCGAGAGGCGAGAGTAGGGGCGCTATCCGATTTCGGACCCGTAAAACACGAATATGTAAAAAAAATGTATACGAATATATATATATATATATATATATATATATATATATATATATATATATATATATATATATATATATATATATATGTATATGTATATATCTATATATATTTTCCCGCTACCTTTTAATATGTGTAGGGCCCCCCTATGGAAGTTAAGACCTCAAATTTGGTAAGTGGGACTCATTCCGATGCACAACAATACTATCAAAGTGGGCTCAAATTTTGAGCAAATTTTGGATCCGACCCAAATTTTAAGGGGGTGGTGGGGGGCGGAAAATCAATAAAAATTTTCCAAACCGGTTGGAAGTAATGTTTCGGTCAATTGTCTACAACATATCAAAAATTCAGTTTCCTAGGATGATTTGGAGGGAGTAGGGGGGGAAAAAACGATTTTCGCCGGATCTAACACGCCCCCAGCCCTCCAGAATTAAGGTAGAGGGTTGAAATTTGGTGTGTTGATAGAGTTCATACCTAGGTTGTGCTTTTTGAAGGTTTTAGTATTTTACCCCCTCCCCTCATTTTTGAGCTACAATTTCATGCTTTTTTGACGTTTTCGAAGTTTGTACCACTCGCACAGGTCACCCGAATAAACCTAGAGGGCTGAAATTTTATATTCGGATTGAGTTGGTATCAAGGGGGTGCCTTTTAGGGGTCTCGACTTTTAACCCCTACCCCCACCATTTTTATACCCAAAAGAACATGATTTTTCTTGTTTTTTAACAGTTTCGTTCGGGTTAAAATCTCCCCAAATAAACCTAGAGGGCTGAAATTTTGTGTACAGGTTAAGCTAATAGCCAGACACTGTTTTTTGGGGGTTTCAACTTTTAACCCTTACCCCCACGATTTTTACGCCAATATTTCCTTAATTTTTTTGCTTGTTTTCTAACACGTCTAGAGACTCTCTAAGGAAACCTAGAGGGCTGAAATTTTGTACGTGTATTCAGTTAGTATCCAGCTAGTATCTTTTTTAGGGAGTCCACATTACTTTTCCCCCCACTTCTCCCATTTTTACATCGGAATTGAATGCTATTGTTAAATGTGTTTTAAATGCATTATTTTTATTCTAAATACAAGTAGGCGAATAGTAATTTTAAAAAATTTAAAAAAACTGAATTTACTTTTATAACAAATGAAATACATACATATTAAGTAATTTAAAAATATTATTCAAGTCACTGTTTATTTATAAATTAGGAATTTTGGATTTTTATTATTTATAAAATAGAAATTTTGGATTTTTTTGGAAAGAAAAAATATCTTCATAAAAGCCTTCCAGTTTACTATTTAAGTTCCTTTTTTAATATTTAAAAATAAAACACAAAGACAATTGGCGGATAAGCATGGATAGGAATGCCCTCGTACGAATTGTGTTGGCTTTTTCCCTGTTAACTGCTATCGGCACAAAATTGAAATTTACTGAGATTCAGCCCTTAAAAACTTAAAACCTTTTTTTAAAGCTCCGATCAACCGGACACTCATCATCAGTTTTGAAACCACCAAAATGACAAAACGCTTGTGGACTTTCAATTATATTTCGCTTGTAGACACTCAATACCGAAGATGAAAGGAAAAATTCGACTTCCGTGATGGGGCTCCGCTGCTTACGGCGTTTTTCATAAACATATTTAAAAGAATATATGTGTATTATTTAACTTTGAAGAAATTGTCAATCCGGTTTTTAAATTGTTTCGGTTGGAACGTTTTTTTTTGACTAATCAAATACAAAAACTAACGTGAACTAATTAAAATTGACATAGTGTATGTTTGAAAGTACGGATAAAAATCCGCCATACATTAATAATGTTTCACAGGCACTCGGTAACATTTGGAATTAAAAGTATAAAACTGCGTCTCGCATTAGAGAGAGGTCGTGTTTGATTGATTACTGAATTGGAGTGGCACTCGAACAAGTGATCGGTTGCCTAGTTGGTAAGGCGCTTGGCTGGTAACCAAGAGATCCGGGTTCGAGTCCCAGCCGATCCAGTTTGGTAATTTTTCAAACACTATGTCAATTTTAATTAACATAATGAATTGGCCATTTTGCCAAAGTACATCGAGTGTTCAAGTATCAGCCAAAGCTGGACATTGAGTGGACATATGAATATTGGTGTATGTTTGAAAATACGGATAAAAATCCGCCATACACTAATAATGTTTCACAGGCACTCGATAACATTTGAAGTTAAAAGTATAACGTGAACTACTTTTTTAGCGAATTTTGAAAACTCGAAATTCAGCTATTACAGTAGGTCTCATGACGCAATCTGGGCCCGGGACTATGGCAGAAATATATTTTCTTTCTATGTTAAGTAGTTTTCGAGAAAATCGTAATTTTCACTTTTGCCTTATTTTGCTCTCTTTGTCATTGTAATAAGTAATTTATATTTCTATCTCAGTTGCTTATAACATATACAAAAATTTCATTTTTTTTTACGTAAAACAAACGGTAGTTATTCAAAATCTATGTATTATAAATACCATATCTTTGTCTCATTTTTTTAAATTAAAATTAACCAGATATTTTAAGCATGTGTAATGATGATTTTTTTAATTTTTTTATTGAATTTTAATTGAACAAGATAATGAAGGTAATGTCATGATATAGTATTATTAAATATTATAGAAAGATAACATAATAATAATGTTTATATGCCGGGAAAAAAATTTTAAAGAACGAGATCGATTTTGAAAATTTTTTCACTGTCAAAGAGCTAAGCTATTTTAGATAGATATAGAACACGTAATGTAAGGTCCGCCAACGTCCATAGGACCCAAAAATGTCAACAATACGACCGACCGATTTTGAAATTTTTTTCACTGTTAGAGAGCTAAACTATTTTAGAAAGATATAGATTACCTCATGCAAGGTCCGCTAAGGTCCATTGGATCTAGAAGTGTCAAAAATAAAATAAGCGACCGATTTTGAAAATTTTTTCACTGTCAAAGAGCTAAGCTATTTTAGATAGATATAGAACACGTAATGTAAGGTCCGCCAAGGTCCATGGGACCCAAAAATGTCAACAATAAACTAACCGACCGATTTTGAAAATTTTTTCACTGTTACAGAGCTAAACTATTTTAGATAAATATAGATTACCTTATTTAAGGTCCGCTAGGGTCCATTGGATCTAAAAGTGTCAAAAATACAATAACCGACTGATTTTGAAAATTTTTTCACTATTACAGAGATAAACTATTTTAGATGGATTTAGCTTATATGTTGTATGAGGTCGGTCAGAGTCCTGGGATCTTTTAAGCGCCAAGAATAAACTAGCCGACCGATTTTGAAAATTTTTTCGCTGTTAGAGAGCTAAACTATTTTAGATAGTTATAGATTACGTTATGTAAGGTCCGTCAAAGTCCATGGGACCCAGAAGTGTCAAAAATAAAATAACTGACCGATTTTAAAAATTTTTTCACTATTGCAGAGGTAAACTATTTTAGATAAGTACAGTATGTTATCTGAGATCCACAACTGTCCTGCGGATGCAAATGCGGCATAGAAAACTACACAATGGGTTTTGAAAATAGTTTTACTGTTAGAAAGATAAAATATCCTATATTATATAGGATAGAAATAAGCTACCGAACCGATTCTCAATATTTTCTCATTGCTAGAGAATTAACTTATTTTAGGTGGATAGCACTATGCTGTACAAAGTCCGTTCGGGGTCTTGGGTCCCAAATATACCAAAAATAAATTACCTAGCCGATTTTGAAAATTCTTTTACTCTTAGAAAGCTAAACTAGTTTAGATGGATATATGCGCCAAGCACCTTATGCGAAAAAGCGCCAAAAATTAACTACTCAACTGATTTTGAAAATCTTTTCACTCTTAGGAAGCTGAATTAATTTAAATGGATACAGGTCTTAGATGAGATCCGCCAGTGCTCAATATTTCGAAATTCGCTATGTTATGCAGATGCTGCGACAGGGGTATTTTATTAAAAAACAGGAATAATGAAATGTATTGTGTATTACCGGATTTTGCCCGTTACATATATCATATCATATCATAAAGATCGAATATTTAATCCATAAGGAATCAATACTATAGAGCATCAAAATTGTCAATAAACAACATTATGTACGCTACGCGCAAACAGAATTGTCATATTTTATGACAGTTTCTTACTGTCTCGTGATTTTGATTCACATTATGCATTTTAATGGCCATTTTTTACAAACCGCATCAAAAAAAAAACGCATAAAAAAATCGCACAAAAAAAAAACGCACTAAAAAGGACCGCATAAAAAAGAATTCAGTTGTACTTTATTTATCAACAAATACAACCACATGTAGTGAAAATTTGTTTATTTTTCTAAAATATTTAATTTAAAAAACAGGTTTATAATAAGCGGAAAAATACCAGTTTTGGTATTACACAAAGTAAAGGAAATATCGAAAGAGGAATTACTCTACGTAGGGGACGGACGGGCAAGAAGGATATGCTAATTTGATCTCTAAAAAGAAGTATGAGATTGTAAGAAAATTATTTAATTATCTCAAGATAACACGTCTTCAGTTACTTAAGATTAATGAAGTAAACAAAAAATTAACAAAATTCTTATCTTACCATATTAAAAATCACTTGAAAAAAACTGCAGTTATTCTTCTTACCCTACTAGGGTGGGTAAAATGAATATCTTGGACGAGGAAAACTAATACTAATGAAAATGAATTAATTAATGGTCGCAGTTATCACCGAAATACAAACCCCGACCTATATATAAAGAACACGCTTAATGGGTCCATTCATGGCAAGAATTACACTGAATCCGGTCTTCTATTAGTGGATATATATTATATATATTTTACTTAACAGACAACACAAAATTAATCTTTTTGATTTTCTTTGGTGGACTCTATCTTTTTTAAACGAATTTTCTTTTCTTTTTCATTGGAGCGTCCGGGATTATTTAAAACAATTTTCCTTTTAACTAGAGAAGCTTCAATTTATTATTCATTTTGCCTGACTCCATTTTGCCCACCAATCACATTTTTAACTTAATCTGTAATTACAAACTAATAGATTCAAATTAAATGCGAGCACGAATTTGTTGTTCGTGATGATCATAAAAATTACAGAAATTATTAAAAATAAGTAATTCCATACACAAAGAAATAATTCGTAAATTACTTTTGTCTATTTATTTACTCGCGTCAAAAAAGTTTTTCGGTCACTAAGCACGCATATAAGCTACAGTGCCACCTTTTGTCAAATGATGACATTAAGCGCAGAGTGAAGAAGCAAACAATATTAGATCGATTCAATCATACATCTAGCTAGCTCAATTAGGCTATTATTCTTATTGCCCAACCTCTCCGTCTCGCCCCTCCGTATCCTACATAAATAAAGAATTCGTTTTTTATTTAAAATATGTAATAATAGGGACAAAAATTTTAAAAATATGGTAAAAAATAAAATTATGTAAAAATTAAAATATAGGTTAAATTGACACATCATTTCAATGGCGTCTTTTATGTAAAATTAATGAGCATTTAAAAATTTAACTTCAAGAATATGTATTTAGCTTGTATTTATTTGTTTATTAATAAAATGACAATTTAACAATTCTAAAGTCTTATTTATGTTTGTATCTACCCTATAAACCAAAACGTAATTTTTTTTACAAAAATAGTTATAGATTGTAAATAATCCATTAATTTAAGCAATTTTTGTTTTCAGTTTATAGTAATTTATAATATTTTTTAAGCACTGTTAAAAAATACAATGATTTGGTAGACAATTAAGAATTCGAAAAATTAACTGATATAATAGTCGAACAGCATTTTTAAGGAGTGAAATTTGTATTGTATTTGTATTTGTATTTGTATTTTAAGGAGTATTGAATCAAATAGAACATTTATTGAAAATAATTAATTAATTGTTTATGTTTTTATATAGAAATGACAATTATAAGGAAAATATTCTAAATATATTGTTTTAAAAGCAATGGAAATGTTTCAATTACATTAAAACCGTTACTGTTTATTTACAAAATGACGTCATTTATAACAAGCACGTTAACATTCACAATATGTTGATCAGAATTTTGGAAAATGCTCCTTCCTTTACAATAATATATACCTTTCCTTGTTCCATGAGTACAATTGAAATATTAACGATAACACAATAAAGTGAATATTTTACTTCATAAATCTCCTAGAAATTCATCAAAATTAAAATAAATTGCACCGGAATTTATGCAAAGTCTTAATCATTATACAGTTAATTTATACGATCATATACAGGGTTAGTCAAAAGTATGGAAACGGTGAAAAATCTCAGCGGGAAAGCATTTTTGGGATAAATGATAGTGACAAAAGTTTCAGCGTTTTTTACGGCGCATCCGATGGTGACCTTGACTTTGGCCTCCATGTCAAGGATTAAGGTCATATTAAGCTCCGTTTTTTTAAATGGCAACGCCCTTTTCGACCTCGAAAATGGAAAGACCGAAAAATTCTGTATCCGAATATGACCTTGAAGTCAATGATCAAGGTCAAAATAAGATAAAATGTTGATTTTTACTGTAATTTTTAATTGAAATTTCTACTGTAATTTTTTTAATTTTGACGTTCCATAATAAGTGCAGACAGGATGTAGACCTGCGCAGTAAGTGTAACCAGAAAGTAGACGTTCGCACTAGGTGCTGGTAGGATGTAGACGTGCACAGTAAGTGAAGTAGGTAGGAATGCGGTTGACGGAAGAATAGAAAAATGAAATATTTCAAAATTACCCCATAAAATTGTAACTTTAAAATATTCGACTCTATAGGCTAACTTGTTCGTCTAATATGTTGTATGGTTACAATTCTGTATGGTTACTTTGACAAATTTCATTTTTTTTATTCTTCCTACAAGATTATTCCGACCTACCTCACTTACTGCGCATGTCTACATCCTACCTGCACCTAGTGCGCACGTCTACATCCTGACTACACCTATTGCGCAGGCGTACATTCTGGCTACACCGACTGCGCAGGTCTACATCCTGTCTGCACCTACTGCCGAGCGCTAAAATTAAAAAAAATTACAGTAAGATTTTCAATTAAAAATTACAGTAAAAATAAACATTTGACCTTAATTTGACCTTGGTCATTGACTTCAAGGTCATATTCGGATGCAGAATTTTTCGCTCTTTTCAATCCCGAGGTCGAAAAGGGGGGTTGCCGTTTTAAAAAAACGAAGTTGACCTTGATATGACCTTGATCCTTGACCTTGAGGTTAAAGTCAAGGTCACCATGGGATGCGCCGAAAAAAAATGCTGAAATTTTTGTCACTATCATTTATCCCGAAAATGCTTTCGCGCTGAGATTTTTCACCGTTTCCATACTTTTGACTAACCCTGTATAAGAAACTACATTGCAAAGTGTTTGGTAGTTGTACAGTAAGACGTAAATTCTTAGGACTTTTTTTTTATAGAGAACTTTACAATAAAAGAGTTAATGATGAATATAAAAACCAAAACAGTTTTGAATAAATATGACACTAAGCGTATACTATACCTTGTACCTACATAATGCAATTTGCTTTTCGAAGCTTTTTGTTGATTTTGACTCATATTTATTATTTATACACTAATTTACGAAATTAAAACGACATTGTTAATTATAAGAAACAAGGTAATTAATTTGAAAGAAGAATTTTAAATTATTATATCCATCATAAAATCTCTTGTTTTCAGGTTCTTAAATATGTCAGTATAATTATTCTTTTCATAATGATAAAGAAGGTAAAAACGGAACACTCATTTACTGTCTTCGAGGTGGCGATAATCTGCGTCCCACTTCAACCTACATACATAATATTGTGACGTAAGACCGAATTCTTGTTTGATAAATAATCAACTGTAGAAGTTGGAACTATTTAACTGTAAATATTAAACCTGAGACGTAAAATTTAAGGTAGTTGGTCGATAAAACGGTTTTTCCAAAGGATTTTAACGAAACTTCTCTAGCTATTTATTTTATTCAGTACCAATAATACGGGCTTAGTCTGATTAAAATTGACTACCCCAATTTTGAGAAAAACAATTTCAAAGTTTGGAATTTTAGCACGGACTCTTATGAAAAAACGCTATTTGAATAAAATGAAAACGTGTCAAAGAAATTTGATAAAAATTTAATATGTTACAAAATACAAAGTTACAAACCATATTTAATAAGAAATAAAAATTATTCACTACGCCGTTTTTTAAATATAATTTAAAAACATCATTTTACAACGTTTTTATAATGATTTTTCAACAATGCTTTTATATCGCTACAACATAAGCGCGCGGAAATTCAAAAGAACAAGTGGTATACAAATATAATAACTAAAAAATATTAATTCATTATTTAATTTTTGATAAAAGAAAATTTTTCGCTGAGATATACTTTTGTACTTGACTATCTCGGAGCAACTAGGTACGTTAAAATTTATTAAGTACCTACCAGTGCACAGTAAGAGTTTTTCTTTCTCTGGCCTTTACTGGCAAATGGTGAAATTTACCTCTGGTTGGAAATGAGAGGACAGACGTGCCACTTTTAGAAACATCGAAATAGCCTTGACTTGAAATCCACCAACCATTCTAGCGTTCGTTAGGCACCGCTCTGCCGATCTAGTGGGCAGACTTGCATTTATTCAGAAATATTTTTCTTGAAAGAAGAATCGTGCTGGGACACGTTGCCGAATTAGTGGATGTTCAGTTCAAAGATCTGAAAAAGTATCCACCCTTTAAAAACGTAAAATGGCCGATAAAAAAATACACTGGTTCTTTAATTTTGCTTGTTTTATACATATTTTATGCAAAGTTTTACCAAAATTGAGAATTCCAGTCTAGGTTCATCTCCTTGTTAGTGTAGATCTTAGCTTTTACTATTAACTCTTAAGATTCTGCTTAATCTGAATTTTTGCCCCAGTAGAATTTTAATTTATAGATAATTGAAATTCTACACTCACTTACTTTTTGCATAATTTCAGAATAATCGGCAATTTGGTTGATTTTTGTGTCAATTACTTACAACTCCTTTGATTACTAAAATAGAATTTTGTGAACGTCACTGCACAAGTCTATGTACCTATAAAATGTCATACAATAAACGTTTTATGTATGGATTTACACTATAATTCGCATTCATATATTAAATACTTAGTTCTGCATACAACTAAACACTCGCTTACGAGAAGGATTCAAGAGGAAAGCTTAATAACCCTTTTATTCAGTTTTCTAATAAGTTACGTTAGTTTAATGAACATCAAGAGAAAACACAATAATTTTAAAGAAATATAGAAAATAATTATCTAAGCACACAAAATCTACATTAAATTTGTTTCTTTTTTGCTACTGTTCAATTTATAAAACGGCGATTATCGAGTTGTTTTCTTGTACTCTTCACATATAAAATATAAATCTTTATAAATGTGTGTTAATCTTTGATTATTCATCTATGTAAATAACTCTGGCGAATGCTATCAAATCATTTTAGTAATGGTACAGTGATTTTGCCATTTATTTGTTGATTAATACATAGATCACAATACATTCGAAACGGGTGGTTGCAGACTTTAAATGAAATTATTAGACAGTATGCATGCTATATGGCTCTGTTTGTGGAAAATATGTAAAACTGTGTAAGTAAATATATAAAACGTTAGTGAATAAATGCGAAAGATTTTAATAGGTGATTGCTGAGGTTTTCTTATGTAAAAAAGTTGATATAAATCCAGGTCCGAAAACACAGTTTCCAAAATACAGAGTAGATAGTCTACTAGATAACCCATACCGGTTTTGTGGTAGGAACAATAATTGAAAATTAATTTTTATCTTAAAAATGGCTATACAAGCGACAAAATACAAGAGGCCATTTTTGTCAACTGGCCTGAGTGAAAATATTCTGTCTACTTCAGGAAATGGATATTTATCCTGTCGTAACGTGTTCCAAATTTTGTGTGAATATGTCAAAATGTTTTTGAGATATACTCTGTATCTTGGAAAATAAGTTTTTTAGACTTGTGTTTATATGAACTTTTTTACAAAAATATCCCTTAGCAATCACCTATTAAAATCTTTCGCACTTATTCACTAACACACTCTATGTATACTGTGCTTTGTATAAAAGTATCGATACTGTCATTAAATATTTGATAAGTACGAAAACGAGCCAAAATTTTAATTTAATTTTCTTAAAATGATATAATTAAACGAACATATGGATATGTGTAATTTCAAATATTATTGAGGGTTTGATTGAAGCATTATTGAGTAAGTACTTACAGTCGACTATCGTTAATTCAAACCTGCCATAATTCGATCCTCTCTATAATTCAAAGTTATCGTATTTCGAACCTCTCTATAATTCAAAAATTTCGGACCATTTAATATTTCAAACACTCGATAATTCGTAATATTTTAAGAGTTCCTCGAATTTCGAATTAACAAGTGTCGGCTATACAAGTATTTTTTTTTTTTTTTAAAGTGATGAAAAATGACAGAAAAATATAAAAAAAATTTTTACGTAGTTACATTGTTATAAAAATATAAAAATATAAAAAATATAAAAAAGTTTGTCAATAGTCACCTATAGTCGACTCTCGTTAATTCGAAATTCGAGGGACTCTCAAAATATTACGAATTATCGAGTGTTTGAAATATCGAATGGTTCAAATGGTTCAAAATCAATCGAAATGTCCTTACAATCTTTTTGTCTCTTTCTCTCTGCAACTTTGAATTGTCGAGTGTTTGACGCCGATGAGTTCGAACTAATGCGTCGTTTCGTTACGTAGCAGTGATTTTTTCGTTCGAATTACCAAGTGCATAAAAATGTATTGATTTAGTTGGAAATATAAAGAGATTTTGTAGGGAACTCGTGATAACTTTGAATTATAGAGAGGTTCGAATTATCGCAGGTTTGAATTAACGAGAGTCTACTGTATTTATAAGCACAAAAAGAGGTTATTGAGTAGCATGAAGGGACCTAAAAAAGACCGTTGATGTAGGTTATTGAAGTTGCTGTGGTGTGTGTGTAACGCAAAATGACTCCATTTATTTTTATTATTTTAGTTGCTAGGAAAACTAATCCAATAGTTATAATTTCAACTTTCATATTTCACACGGCAATCTTGTGCCCGGTACATACGCCCCGTAACGCAAATGACTCCAATTATTTCTTCGAAAATAAAACTACAAATGTCTGCTTCAAATGTCCGAAATAGACTCTATTATTTTTTATTATTTTAGTTGCTAGGAAAACTAATCCAATAGTTATAATTTCAACTTTCATATTTCACACGGCAATCTTGTGCCCGGTACATACGCCCCCCATCGCAAAAAAAATAAATTTTCCGAGCAACAATTAAAAAAAAAAAAAAATTTCCTTTTGAGGAGAAAAGTTTCCAGGAAACAATTTTAACTGTATCCTGAATACATAAAAACTCCCCAAAATACAATGTTAAATAATTACAATTCATGCAAATATTGAATTAAATATGAAAAAAATATATATATGTACATATATAGAATTAAAGTATAGATATGCATGCTCCATGATTCGGATGTTTTTTCTTTTTCCAGAAATTCTTCCAGAATGTAGATATCCGAACCTGTAACAAAACAAAGAAACGGCAGAAAACAATCCCAACAAAATATGTACAAAAAAAAAAAAATATTTACAAGCTTATTCTATATATACAGATAAATATTTACAAGCTTGTGTATTTAAACATTACACAAAATTAAATGACATATGCCGTTTTTAATCGATCGATCGATACATTATCCAATCTATTATTTATTTTAAGCTTAAAATATTTATCTCCCCTTTCAATTACTTCAAAGGGTTCCAAATAATTAGGAGCCAGTGAAGATTTAACTCTATCGTCCCTAATATATACAAATTTGGCAAACGATAGATTCGCATCTACGAAACTTTTATTTTTATAAAATTTCGTAAAAAAATATTTTGTATTTTGAATGCTATTTGATAAAGCATTCGCAAAATCATATTGACTCAATTTATTATCATTTGAGTTACAATATGATATTAATTGATATGGTAACCTTAATGGATTACCGTATAAAATTTGTGAAGTATAAGTAATTATAGTTGAAGCGTAACTATCCTTTAAAGGAATAGCTTCAACCCACCTTGAAAATCTATCAACGATTGATAGAATAAAGGTATAATCGTCGCAAATTAGTAGGGGTCAAAATTTGTAGAAGTCAAATTATATCCAGATGGATTGATGAAAATCTATCATCTGGTTCAATTATGGGCTTTAACCGTGCCAAATCGTGTCCAATAAATATGTTTTTCCAACATTTATCACATGATTCAACAACACGATTGATCATTTTGGCACAGTAAAAAAAAAACTCCATATTAAATTTCTCTAGTCAGTGTTTGCCAGTAGCATGGCTTAATGCACTTTCCTGCGTGCATTCCATACTTTAAATGGTATGAACAAATCGTCTGATGACACTTTGAAATAAAAAATTTTTTCAATTTTTCATAATTTCCTTTTTTAACTTTGTTACTACGGAAATTATGATTTTCATTTGATTTTTCAAATTAATTTTTAAATGACATTTATATTTTGTAAAATTTTATTAAATTTTTTAAGAAATCTAACATGTCATCAGCTGTTCCACCAAAGTCGTCAACAGGTAGTTCATTTAATGCACACAAAAAAAGGCAAAACGTTTGCTGGCACATTATTTAAAAATATTTGTTCTCATCATTTGAAATGTTTTTTTATTACAAATAATAAATTTCTACATCATTTTTATCGAACGGTGGCTTTTCATTTACAGAATCCGCCAGTATCCGTTCTGATGTAGTTTAAAATTGAATATTTTGACTTGGCCGTGTCATTTTTGTTTTGCTTTGAAAACAAATATTTTCAAAAGCAAGCAATATATAATAAATATAAAAAATAAGTGGTTAACGACTCACCAAAGCAAACATCGGTTGGTCACCACTGTAACGCAAATGACTCCAAATATTTTTTCGAAAATAAAACTACAAATGTCTGCTTCAAATGTCCGAAATAGACTCTATTATTTTTTATTATTTTAGTTGCTAGGAAAACTAATCCAATAGTTATAATTTCAACTTTCATATTTCACACGGCAATCTTGTGCCCGGTACATGTGTGTTTTGAAGATCCGGGAGTAGGCATTATCCGACTGAATAGAATCCGTGCATAAATTCATACATATTTGGCTTGACAGAGGTAATCCAAGCATATTCTAAAATGAACCGCTTTCTAGAATTTTCTTCTGTTTGTAGTATAATCTGTTGTTTTAGATCAGAATGGTGGTTATGCTGCCACGCATGTTTGAATACACCAGAGTGAAAATCGGTGCGTTGAACATTCCTACGATGCTGGTTCATTTGGGTCAAACTTAAATGTAACATCTCTTTTTATTTTCATATCTGATTATCATTTTCATTCCTGAATACTCATAATAATACATAATGGTGTCATCTAACTTTTTTATAATTGTAAAATGTTTGCTACTTAAGTACGGCAATATATGTTAATACCACTGTCGTAGCATCTGCATAACATAGAGAATTTCCAAATATTGAGAACTGGCGGATTTCATCTAAGACCTGTACCCATTTAAAATAATAATAAAAATAATAATAATAACACTTTATTCAAAAACCATTATTAACATGGACAGAACAAGTCAAGTTGTAACACTGAATACATATATATAAGTATCTTAAAATAAACAACATAATTAATAACAACAAAAGTAAAAAATAACATTATTGATTACTGATAGCTGATAACAGATTTATAGTATTGGTAATTAGTAATTACAGGATTATACAATAGATGGTACTCATAAACAACAGATACACCAATTGTAAGCTTTTGGATTAGAGCCCACGAAATCAGTGGTTCTCAACATTGTATTATTAATTTAGGTCAATGTTATAGAATGCACAGTCGATTAGATATTCTTTAAATTGTTTTTTGAATTGTATAATAGGCAATTTTTTCAACTCATTAGGCACAATCTTATTATAAACCCGCGGTAGCATATCACATATGTTTCTAAAGATGTATTCCTTAACCGTCTATGGCGTGTAAAGCTGCTTGGCTCCCCTAGTGTCATAGGTATGTACATCACACATTTGAGGAAATAAATTAGAATACTTTTTCGCGAAAATCGCTACTTCATAGTAATAGATTGATGGTAGCGTCAGTATTTTATGTTTTTTGAAAAATGGCACGCATGTATCTGTCTGCCGTAAATTAAAGATTGCTCTTATACACTTTTTCTGTAATAAAAATATTTGGCTACTGTTGACTGAATTTCCCCAAAATATCACACCATATCTAAGCGACGAGTATACAAAGGCGTAATAGGCTTGTAGAGCTGTTTCTATGTCAACTAGTGTGGACAACTGTCTTAAAAGGAATACATATTTAGTTATTTTATTTCTTAAGAAATCAATGTGAGGTTTCCAATTTAATTGACTATCCAACTGAATCCCCAAAAATTTGCAATAATCCACAGTTTTTAGCTCTTCCCCCTGTATATTAATTTTCAGTATTCTGTCTTGGTTATTTTTAGTATATTGCAGAATATTTGTTTTTTTTTACGTTCGAACTAAGAGAGTTAGTACTAAACCAACTCTCCAATTTATTGAATGCGTCCTTTAATGATTCGATTGCATTCTGAAGAGTGGATTCACTAATGATCAAGTTTGTGTCGTCAGCAAACTGCGTTATATTATAAGTTATATTATTTGGCAAATCATTCACATATACTAAAAAGAGCAAAGGCCCAAGTACACTCCCTTGTGGTATCCCTCTTTTTAGATGGATTGTGCTGGATTGATAGCCATCAATATTAACGCTTTGTGTCCGTTCCTGCAGATATGATTGGAACCATTTTAATGCTATTCCTCGGACTCCATATTTACTAAGTTTGTACAATAATAAATCGTGATCCACACAATCATAGGCTTTACTTAAGTCCGCAAATAGGGAAAATACTTTTTCATTTTTACTTAAATTATAGATAATTGATTTAATTGTGTTGAATAATGCTGACTCAGTATTTTGGTTAGGTATGAATCCAAATTGTTTATTGTTAAGGATTCCAAACTTTTGCAAGTAATTCATAAGTCTAGAATACACAGCTCTTTCAAATACCTTTGATATGTTCGAGATAAGTGAAATTGGTCTATAATTATTCGCTCTTATAGGGTCTCCATTTTTGAATATTGGCTTAACTGTAGATTTTTTCAATAAGGATGGATACCAACCATTAGTGAAGGACACATTCAAAATGTGTGCTAATGGTAGGGACATATAAATGGCACTATATTTCAAAACTTTTATTGGCACTTCGTCCGGACCACATGAATTAGTATTTTTCTGCATATGAATAAGATTGCATATTTCGGTAGTATCAGTTGGATAAAAGAAAAATGAGCACTGCTGGTCGTTCAGATTAATACTATTATAGTTTGGTTCCGGCAGGTTTAAATTCTCTTTTATATTAGCAAAATAGTCATTAAAAATTTTTGCGATTTCTTGTTTATTTTGAATCAGTTGGTTATTATGTGACAATAGTATGTCAGGCTTGTTTTTATTTGTACCAGCTGTGTTTTTTATTATTTGCCACGCTGATTTTATAAAATTATTGCTATTATATAAATGATTTTTGTTAGCAATCTTTTTAGCTTCAATTACTTTATGTTTTAATGACTTTTTGCATAAATTATAATTATCTTTCAATTGCATATTGTGTGGAAATTCCTGAGTTAACTTGTGTATTGTGTTTTTTAGTGTTGACATTTGAATAATTTCGTCTGTCACCCAGTTGTGCTCATTTTTCTTATTGTGGTTTGTTTTTTTAATAATTTTAAGTGGGAAACACAGTGATATGTGATAGTTCAGAATTTCTTGAAATAGATTATATGCTCTATCTGGATCACTTTCGTTCAGGACCGTCAACCAAGATTCATTTGAAATAAGGTATGTAAACAATGTAATATTATTTTTACTAAAAGTTCTTCGATATTCAGTTGTTATATTATTTATTTGAATATAAAATAGTCTAGCTTTCTAAAAGTAAAAGAATTTTTAAAATCGACTAGGTAATTTTTTATTGGACGGACTTTGTGCAGCAAAGTTGTGTCCATCTAAAATAAATTAGCAGTGAGAAAATTTTCAGAATCGATTCGGTAGCTTATTTCTGGCGTTTTCGGATCTGCAAGATCCCAGTCGACCTCAAAAAATCAGCTCGACCGTATATTTTAGACGGATATACGATCAGGCAGATATTCTAGGCGGGCCATATGTAATATAACCTATATAACCTGCTAAATTATTTTAGATGTACATATATATATATATATATATATATATATATATATATATATATATATATATATATATATATATATATATATATATATATATATATATATATATATATATATATATATATGTATATATATACATATATATAATATATATATATATATATATACATATATATATAATATATATGTATATATATATATATATATGTATATATATACATATATATATAATATATATATATATATATATACATATATATATAATATATATATATATATATATATATATATATATATATATATATATATATATATATATATATATATAATGGGTGGGCCATTTTAATCTATGCATCTAAATATCTCGCCTAAGGTGCCACCTATCAAAAAATGACCTTTACAAAAGTTGTTAGGAACGTAGGGTGACATTAAATGGTGACCTTGAATTTGACCTTGACTTTCATTCTCAAGGTCATTTTGAGGTCAAGTCGTATTATTCAAATGGATTGACGTATTTTTTATTTCGGATTCTGAAAGAACGCGGAATATTACGTCGAAAATGCTATAAACGAATTTTTTTTACTGACCTTTAATTTTTATTTTTAGTTATGAAATTTATTAGTTATGAAATATTAATTAACTTTTTAGTGTCGTTTTTTTCTGGATTGTTACCTTAGAATGACTTTCAAAGGTCGTTAAAAACGAACAGAAGCTCTTATTTTACGTCTCCAAAATATGCCGACCCTTTAAAGTTAGGCTTTTCCTTTAAAATCTAATTTTTTATTGCTCTCTTTGGTGACCTTTACATCCCTTAAGGCCAATAATAAAAAAATTCGTTTATACCATTTTCGACGTGAAATTTCACGCTCTTTTAGAATCCGAAATAAAAAATAGGTCATTCCATTTGAAAAATACGACTTGACCTCAAAACTACCTTGAGAATGAAGGTCAAGGTCAAATTTAAGGTCACCATTTAATGTCCCTCTTCATACCTAACAACATTTGTAAAGGTTATTTTTTGATAGGTGGTACCTCTGGCGACATATTTAGATGCATAGATTAAAATGTTCCACCCTGTATATATATATATATATATATATATATATATATATATATATATATATATATATATATATATATATATATATATATGTATATATATATATATAAATATATATATATATATATAAATATATATATATATATATATATATATATATATATATATATATATATATATATATATATATATATATATATATATATATATATAGGATATATTACTTTTCTAACAGTAAAAGTATTTTCAAAACCCGTTGTGTAGCATTCTGTGCCACATTTGCATCCGCAGGACAATTGTGGATCTTAGATAACAAAACCTGTACCTATTTAAGATAGTTTACTTCTGTAATAGCGAAAAAATTTTCAAGATTGGTCTGTTATTTTATTTTTGACACTTTTAGGTCCCATTAACTCTGTCGGACCTTACATAACCTAATCTATACCTATCTAAAATAGTTTAGCTTTCTAACAGTGAAAAAATTTTCAGAATCGGTCGGTTACTTTATTTTTAACGTTTTTAAGATCCCAGGACCCTGGCCGACCTCATACAACATATAAGCTATATCCATCTAAAATTGTTTACCGCTGTAACAGTGAAAAAATTTTCCAAATCGGTCACTCTTTTCATTTTTGACACTTTTGGGTGCCATGGACCCTGGCGGATCTTACATAACGTAATCTATATCTATCTAAAATAACCTCTCTAACAGTGAAAAAAATTTCAAAATCTTCAACTATTTTTTACATGCCATTATAATTAGTCGTTTTGGCGCCGTCGTTTTGTTTGTTATTATTTAGTTATAAAATTCAAAAGAATATTTTAAAAATGTGTATTAAACACATTTGATATTATAGTATAGATATTAATGATATACCAAACTTAATTAAACGCCTCAGGCTTTTATAAATTATGTTGTATATTGCTTCAAACTTTACTAAAAAGTTATTTTATTTTTTGTTAGCCCATTTTTAAATAAAAGCTTTTTCTTAAAAAACAGTTTTTTTACTTTAATTTATTTTCTACTTTTCAGTCTGATCACAATTAATTTAAAAAAAAAAAAATTAAAGAAGTATTTTTTTACCTATATTTTAATCGGTTAACTTACCCCAATCAAATATAACTATGGAACAGTGATATACATGGATGGCCAACTATGTACCTATTTTTGAAGTAAATATGTTATACACAACTGGGATTGTATCTCTATGCTATGGAAACAAAAAATTGCAATGTAAAATCAATGGACAATATTTGACAATTCGAAATGTCAAAAAGTTGCACAGGACTAAAGATCAAAAATTTTTATTTGGGGTGATTTAGGGCAAAACTAATTATACAATATTGCATTGTCATCAAGGTTAGACACTTATGTAAAATTTGAAACCTCTAGCTCAATTAGAACCCGTCTAAATTTTGATTCCAAGATTTGATCTAAACCAACATACTAACATAGCAAGTTAAATAAAAGCTTTTAAAAAAGGGACCTCGCACAAACCTTATGGAAATTTGGTCCTGGTTAATTTTTTCGAAATTTTTTCGAAGTTCTTGACCTGTAGAACAAAAGTCTCCTTAGGCGCAAAGCTTAATAATGGACAGATATTGAGATATATGTAGTTAAATATAGGTATACTGTCCCTGAAAAGCCGATCACCTATTAAATGGTGTCGGCAAAAACTCGCAGAAAAGTAGAATAGTGATTTCAGCCTTGCAAGATTCATGCTTCAAATGTTTGTAACATTAAGCACATAACTTCAAAATGTATTTTGAGGTTATGCGCTCTCGAAGCATGCGACGTCATGGTTTATGAGGTTATAAACATTTGAAGCATGAAACTTGCAAGGCTGAAAATTACTATTCTACTTTTCTGCAAGTTTTTGCCGACAACATTGGATAGGTAATTGGCTTTTCAAGGACGGTATACCTATATTTAACTACATATACCTGAAAATCTGTCCATTATTGAGCTTTGCAATAATGGAGACTTTTATTCTACAGGTCAAGAAATATTACTTCCTAAAGTTTCAAAGAAATTAACCGGGACCAAATTTCCATAAGGTTTGTGCGGTTTCCTTTACCGGTGTTACCTCCCAAATACAGTAATAAAGCTGTTGTAAGTAATTAAAAATTTTGTTATATTTTTTGAAGAAACTAAAATTTGCAGTACACATGTGTAAAATATATAAATGTTCGCCTTTAATTAATTAATTTAACTCTTTTTAAATGATTCGCCTTAAAATATTTTAATATTTTCAAAACGAAATTATGACAGAACTGACAGAATTCTATTAAAATTAAATGTTATTTATTTTGTTGACAAAAAAATTGAATGTGCAGTACTATTAAAATTGAATATATTTTGATACATTATACAAAATTGTTCAGATGCGCATAAATTTACGTTAAAAGTGTTATTGTTTCAATGTGGTTTAACGTAAGTTTTATGCAATTGTACCAAAATGTTCATAACTTTAATTCCGTGCTAACATAATCTCTCGCCTCTAATATAAAACAAATTTCCTTGGTAACTTTTATCAACAAAAATGGAATAGATATATTATAAAGGATTATGCAACTGAGAGAAATAAAATATAGCTGAATGGTTAAATTGGATTTAAAAAATCATGACTCGCCAATTATAAAGCCTTTTTTCGAATGTAGCATCGCAAAACATGAGACAGAAGTAATCTGACTGTGAGTGCGATTGTAATGGAAAATGATTTCTTCCAACATATTTCCTAATTTTTCTCAATAAGTAAATAACTTACAGCAATGGTCTAAAAGTATTTTGTACGCAAATTGCCTTTTACTTTTGATTCGAGTAAAAAAAAAATTGAAAAATTGCTTAATTCTGGCAAGAAACTTATTTTGCTGATAAAAAGCGCCCGAAAAACCTACTTCTGAGCACCCGACGTGTCTGGCTAACGAACTTAGCCGAGCCAATCCAGTTTTTAGTACGTACACCAAGTTTCATTAGCATCAACGTTTCGTTCGAGAGTTGTTGTAGAAACACACACACACACACATACATATATATATATATATATATATATATATATATATATATATATATATATATATATATATATATATATATATATATATATGTATATATATATATATATATATATATGTTCCTAAAATAACTCTCGAACGCAACGAAATATAATTTTCGTATTCTGGGGACCTCAAGACATATTTCTGTTATAGCCTCGGCCTCAGGTTTCGCCATGAAAACGGGCGTAAGAGCTGAATTTCCAGTTTTGGAAATTCGCTAAAAAATGAACGAAATTGCAGGAAGATATTGCCGTAGCGTTTTCTGATTTTTAAAAATTTCGAATATGAGGGGAAAATTGAACTCTGGCGATGGATGTCTCCTGTTGATGTTTTTCTTTTTTTTTTTGATTTTTTACGTTACGATTCATCCCATTTTGAAAAGATGAAAATCATCACATTCATCGTCTTTTGTTACTAAAGACAATGACCTGTTACAAAGCCTACACACAATTTAATCTTTTTATATTTATGTTCTACAAAAAAAAAAGACTTAATAATTTTCTAGGAATTTTACTATAAAATTCATATTGTGTACTTCATTAATTAAAAGTGTTCTGTTTTATTAATTAAATTTTTCAGTTGGATATTTTTTAAAATTAATTCCAACTAACAGACATAATAGTAACAGGTAGACCTTAATTTGAGGCAAAATTCAAACAAAACCTGATTGTGACGTGTACACCCTCATAAAACCAGCATAAAAATACCTTCAGTTTGCGCTAATGAAAGGAAACGTTATCAAAATAAAAAAATAAAAGATAAAATCAGAACAGCTGAATGATAATGAGTGATATGAGCGAAAGTAAGTATTTGCTGCGCTTCACTTATGCCTCTGAATACAAATTAACATAAGTTAACAATTTTTTTTATATACTACCCGAATGTATGTAAAGCAAACTTTTAAAATTTAATTTTGTCTTCTTTTCTCGAATAATTTGCATTTAGTGACTCAAAAATTTCACTAGTTTACAAAATAATTTTCAGAATGGAATTCAGCTATTCCAGCCACTGTCAGGAAGCGACTTGACCCCGGGACTATGGCAGAAATTTGTTTTGAGGTCTCTAGAAACCGAAAATAATATTCACTAAAATTTATATATATATATATATATATATATATATATATATATATATATATATATATATATATATATATATATATGTGGACGCGCGATAACTCTCGAACGAAACGTCTTACGTTTATGAAATTTGGGGGAAATATTGGAAGTCCCAAACCGTTGGACGAGTTCGTTAACCAGATACGTCCGATGCCCGGAACATGATGTTTTTGGCAATTTTTGTCAAAAAAATTAGTTTTTTGCCAACATTTCCCCTTATTTAAAAATTTTTGTGAAATTTTTTTACACCATTGGAAAGAGGAGAAAAAATCACATAAAAAAGGTTTTTAATTATTATACTATGTCAACTAGTTGCTAAGAAAAACTAACTTTTATAAACGGAACTTAGCCTAGCCAGTCCGGAATCCAGTTCGCATACAAAATTTCATAGGCATTAAGCAATATATATATATATATATATATATATATATATATATATATATATATATATATATATATATATATATAAATTTTAGTGAATATCATTTTCGTATTTTCGTATTACCTGAAAACATATTTCTATTATTATAGTCTCGGCCTCAGATTGCGTCATGAGAGCGGCCGTAGTGGCTGAATTTCGAGTTTTCGAAATTCGCTAAAAACACTCAAATAGGTTTAACGTAACTTTTGTATTCGTTGGAAATTTAGCAAATAAGAAAAAAATGTCATCTACAATTTTTGCCAGATACAAAGTGAGAGATAAGCCTATCAGGGACAAATTGGGAAGTAAATCACTTTTTTTAACAGGACTGCCAGCATATGTCTATTTATCAAATTCTTTGGGTTAAACATTAAACAATTGCTCAGGCGGCTTACTTGAATATGGTTACAATAATGTGACTTTTATTTTTTACATACATTAATCAATTTCAATATTGCTTGAAAGTTTTTTGATTTGTCTTACTGTAACAAATTTTAATTTTTTGCATCCCTTTAATGAGGTTATTTGTAAGATGACAGATATATTGTTTAAAAAAAAATTTGTTGCTGTTTAATAAATGAATGTTTTAATTTGAGCTTTCTAATCTAATCAATGACTAAAAAAGTTCGCCATTGACAAACCGAAAAAATAACTTTTAAAATTATATTACGACACCCACACTAACCAAACAGAAAACCAGTAACTTCATTTTCATTTCAGCTTTACATCTCATTTCAATTAGCACAAATCAGTTTTGTTCATTTTATTCGCTTCCAATATTTTTCCTCCTTTTTTTCAAATCATCAATAATCAGATGAGGTATGATTAATACTGACATTTTTTCATACTGTATCTTATAACCTTATCTTTAATCTATCGGTCCATCCGTCCGTCTAACATAAATATTATTTTTTAGAAAAACATAAAAAGTCCATTATTCAATTTAAACTGGTAAATTTTTCAAAAGTATAAAAATTAAAATTCACTGTAAAGGATTTGGTGGAAAAATTAAAAGCAATATTAGATATTCTTTTTTGAATAGCTTAGTGAATTAAATTTCAGTAACAAGTCACATAAAATTCTTAGATTATAACTGGGTGTATAGAGAAAGCCCGAGAAAACTTTCCCTAGTGCGTATATATCTTCTGAATTTTATTTAGATAAATAATATTAAAGTTGAATAAAATTAAAATACCTTTCTGTGTAATTTCCTCCTTTTGTTTAGCGACTTACGAATTTCACTGGTCTTACCTACCTGCTCCTGAACTCTGTACAAAAATCATATGGTTACTTTAAAAAAAATGATTAGAATGAAAATTTTTTTTAAATAAAATTATCAAAAGTGAGAGGGGCCCTAGTAATCAATATTTAAATAAGAATCTTGTTAACTCTGCTAACCTTGCTCAAAATCTTCAAATTTTTTGAAAGTTACAGTTAAATAAAATTTTTTTGTTAGTGTGGCGAAATAAAACTTAAGATTTAATTTAAAGTCTAATTTTAAATAAAAATAAAGAATAAGCTTTCTTATATCATTGAGCAAATCAAAATTTAAGGAAAGTATTACTGGTCTTTAAAAAAATAGTTTATTTCTTTTATCGAATCTCTAATCCTTTTTTTTTCATAAATACTAATTTATATTAAATGTTACATTACTTGTTATTTCAAATTTTCAAAAAAAACTTAGTGCATAAACATTTTTTTACTACATTTGATGACAAAATTTTACATTTTTGTAAAAACCATATTATTTTAACTTTAACTGTACATATTCTATTTGCAATAACAATCCCCAAACCTGAAATGTTAAAAATTAGCAAAATTAGTTGCTATTTCTGACTCACTTTCCATTTTTTATATCGAAATATTTTCTTTCTTCTTTTTCGTTCTTATCTTCTTGCAACAATTTTTACTCCCAAATTGTAACCCTTTGACGGTGTTTGCCCTAGCGGTAAACAGAAATTAATTACATACCATTTGAGAATTCTTTTTTTAAAAGAAACCTAGTATCTATTCGAATTTTTTTCTATTTTTTGTTATTTTTAAGATATCTATTACAAACATAAAATTCTACTCAAATAAGAAAGGAACGGACAGAACAAACATCTCCTAACTCCATAAATCTACAGATGAAAAGAGATTTCGATAAAAAATAATATATCCAAGAATGAACTAATTCGAAGGAGGACAGCACAAAGACTCTGTTTAGAATTAAGGTTTTGTACTCTAAATTAGGTTAATTAAATGTCAACTCAATTCTGTATAGGTATTGTTGATATAAATTTTATTTATGTGTACCGATTCAAACAAACAATAAACATAAATTTCGTTGGCACCTTCTAAACATGTATATTGTTTTATGACCGCCACTGTAACATATTTTCTTTTACGTCCCATATTAAATTTTATATGCAAACATCATATCGTCCCAGTAACTTTCCATACATATATACAAATTTGCATTAAAAAATATGAATTGAATAAAAAAAGAGAAACAGTTACATACACACACACACACCCACGTATATAAACACATACATAAAATTTTCCGCTTTTCACTTGTCTTTTTATTGCATTTTCTAAAGTTTTCACTTTTCATTTATGATGTAAGGAACTATAAAAGTCGCCGGAATGAATGTGTTATGGTTATAATAAAAAAAATATATATGAGGGACCGTGCACGCTTTATATTTACTCTCACTATATAATTTACGAATTGATTGTGCGCATGTCTGTCACATGCTCAAAATAATATGTCTACAAACATATATTCTTTATGTGTTATAACAATAATTTTTTATGTCACTTTGTTTTTAGTAAAAAGTTTAGTTTAGAAATAATAAAACTATGCGAATAAAAATAAATTTCGAAGTTTCATAGTTATTCCAAACAACTGAGATGTTTATTCCGACGAGAAAATTCGTTAATTTAACTTTATGAATACTTAGCTGTGATTGCTGTGTCAACGAGAGATACTATCTCTCTGATTTTATGCTTTAATCAGAACAGAGTGGGTAAAAGTTTTATAATATAATTTCGAAACGAGATTTAGTCTAAACGGGATTAAGTATTGACTGTAACAATTTTTGCGTTGATATGGACAAGCTGTGTAGTTCGAGTACTACGCTATAGTGGAATTTTTTATCATAAATAACCTTTAATATTATTATAGGTGCTAATGTAAAAAGTGTTAATAAAAATAGACTTAAATGTTCTTTAAAATCTTCATTGTAATTTTTTCTTTTCTTTTATCATAACGAAAGAACGAGACAATTGACTTAACGAGACAATATTTAAAATAAGGAATACAGTCAACACTATGAAAGTGTTACAGCACGGGACAAAAATCACAGTTTCATAGTGAGATAAAAAAAATATGTAGACGCCAGTAACAAGTTTAGTGCTATGTACCTGTACTACGACAATAACAAAATCGACATTCTGCGTGTACTTACATGCAGCGTTTGATTGTGTTTGCCACCAGGGCTGCCAGTAAAAATTTCTGTTTTATACCGTCAGGTTTCTGAAATTATACAAAATTGGCTTCTATTATACAAAACAACTTTTCGGTACAATGAGAGCAAAAAAAATAAAAAATAAATAAGCGGCCGATTTTTCTTACTTCCAATTAAATTTAATCATTTTTGCAATTTTGGAAGAACGAAAGGAAATTCAAATGTACATAAGGGCATATTTATGTATAGTTTCTTTGGGTCTAACGCGATGTTACATTAACAAAAAATTGTAGCTGCTGTGTTCAGCGCATTCAATTTAAATTTTTGGCGTTCGTATCCAATTATACAGGAAAGTTTCTTATACAAAGAGGATACACAAAGCAACCAAATTATACAGATTTTGTATCCAATTATACAATCTGGCAGCCCTGTTTGCCACACCAGAGTGGTGGAAGTAATATTGGTTGTGCACAGTTTCATAGTGGCTACTGTATATGCTATTCTTCGTAATTGTCGCTAGAATAAAATCCAATCAGTTGCATAATCACGTTTTGTAAATATTGTAAATATTAAGTCGAATGACAATTCTTAAATCAATCATATTACTAAAATATTGCTGGAACAAAACTATCAGATTAGAGTAAATGGATTTTCTACGATTTCCATACGATATATACAAGAAAATTCGCCAAGTACGTGTTAAAAACTTATAAAGTCAGTGTTTTCCTGAAACTATAGTTTTTCACAGTTTCCGAGATAAAATAGAGAATATTTAGCTATTTTTTTTCCAAATAATAGTTTTTCAAATAGTTCTTTTAAAAGCGTAGAATATAGACTGATGAATAAATACTTATGTTAGTCTATGCAATATTAAGCATTTGGCAACACCACAAAATATGTAATAACCGTAAATGAAAATATAATTTATTTTTGAGCATTCTTACTAATAATCTAGACTTGATTTTAAGACGATGGTATATATAATATCAAAACATACCTCTGTGAAAATTTCATTTACTGTTGGAGGTACTTTCTCATACCATATTTCTAGACTTGACTGCGAAGCGTGAAGGGAAACCATAGGAAACCTTCATTAGCATAGCCGGCTGCGGAATCGAACCCTCGACCTAGCAGTCGTCAAGTACCAGTACTTACTTAAGCACGCTCGGCCCATCCGCTCTCGTTGTGTCTTTGTTATAAACTACAAAATTTACTAGCTGAGACGTGATTGAATTTATAAGAATTGTCTTTACAGTTCTAACAAAAATAGCTGAAATTGTAATAGATACTAAATACATCCTTGATGTGTAACTATGAAATAATTGATCTAGTTATTGAAGTTATTAAATATTCGGAATAATTAATGGGAGACATCTGATCCGTAACTACTTTAAGAGGCACCTCAAGTCATTCGTAGTTTATTTTTTACTATTCTTAAAATTTATGTTTAATAAAAAGTTAAAGCAACAAGAAATAAATATGATAACTTAATTTTCTAGGTGCAGTTTGCTTTAAAAAAATGATTTGAATGCAAGCAATAAATTCTTAACATTTTTTGTTAATTTTCGTTTTTTTTTAATTTTTTCGCATGTCTCTACCGGTAAAATATTAAAATAAAAAAAAGTGCGATAGACTATAATGTATAATTGTGGAGCAGTATCTTACGTTGCTGTTATAAATCCGGAGCTATAGCAATGACGTTACATTCGGTTGGCATAGAAAAATGTAATTATACGCATCATTGGTAATGTAAATGGTAGTAGATACATCTATTTTTCATTTGGTTGACATTTCTCTGAATAAAAATATAGTCGTGAGGTAAGATAACGATCATCTGAACAACACCAACCTACAGATTCACCGATATAATCTTCGTAAACATACGAGTATAGGAAAAAAAAGTAGGACCGTTAGGTCTCGTTTTAAATTTAAACACCTGAATATTTATGTAGGAAAAAATCAGGTAAATTATAACTGTTATCCCCAGTCTACACTATCTCTTTATAAAATATTCTTACACAAGAAACAAGGAGTGTATTCGTATCATGGCCACGATCCAAGTACGGTTTCAATCGCTGTCCAATCGCAGTACAACTCATTGTCAGATAACATTTTTTTGATTCCACTCCACCAAAAATTTGTTTTATCGAACCATCGTTGAACTGAGAGAGGCATTATAATGTAGATGGAGAACGAATATGTACCAGCACTCTGATCTGTACACAACAAGATTTTACTAGAGCAAGATTAAAGCGGGAGCATATCGAGAGCGGCATTAGAGTGTGGATTGAGGCTTATACTTTTTATCATACAGGGTGTCCCAAAAGTTAACGATATCCCTTTGAGGGATAATAGACCAGCACATGCCTGACCAGAATATCAAAATATTGTCTGGTAAAATAGCGCTGGTTTTCAAGATGTTGACACTTTTATGAATTTCGGGAAGATCGACAATTTTGATCAGATTTTCAAGTACCACAGCTGCAAGACTAGATTTTTTAAACTATAATTTTTATCATGCAACCCTGCAGAGTCCTTTTGTAGATCACAATCCAAAGTAAGGGTAATATACCTATAATCTTGGAAAAAATAAATCTTTTATGCTGATTCATAAATAATTTTTGTTTTATGAGCTAAGTTTGACTCTTTATGTTGTAAAAGAAATGTACTACCTTACCCGGGCAAGTTATGTTAAAAGATTGCTCATTTATTGTAGTTTTTAGAACAGTCTAAAATTTGCTTCGCTTTACTTTAGAAAAAAAGATATTGCTATTTGACTGCAAAGAAATGTCATTTTGAAATTATTTCAATAATTGCTTTCAAATTATTTCAGTTACTTGCAGATACTTTTATGCCTGCGTAAACCGAAGATAGATGATAACCGAAGACAGAAAGTGGACAGGAAGTAGATTTACATTGGTGTGCAAATGTTTCTTCCTCGTGACTACGCTAATCATGTCAAATTTTGTTGAACTATGTTACAAAAACACAGAGAAAACCCAGAATTCATAGATAAAATTTTATGGACGAATGAAGGCACATTCAAAAAAGATGAATTTATAGATTGAAATCATAGTTATGTGATTGAAAGCCCATATTCAATTACGAGAAGAAGGGTCACAATATCACTTTAAGATAAATTTGTGAATCGGAAAATTGAACGGCGAAATAATAGGTCCTTTTAAATTGGCTGGAAATCTTGAGAAATTTATCACAATTTTTTAGAAAATTAACTCCCTAATCTTTTAGAAAATGTTCCTTTGGCCACACACGGAGTTAAGTGGTTTCAAAATGATGGCTGTTCAACTCGTTATGTACGTGAATTAAAAAATTTTTCAATCAAAGCTTATCATTAGAAATGGATCGGTCGTCTTGGTGCCGTATTGTGACCACTCTGGTTTCCGGATTTAAGTCCACTAGACTTTTTTACTGGGATTGTTTAAAGAAGAAAGTCTATGCAAAATCAGTAAATAATTTAAATGAGCTAAGACATCGCATTAACGAATGTGCACAATAACTAAATGTTGCAAAATGTGCAAGACAAATAAATATATCTTTTTTCAAAAAAATACCGCGCCCATATTCGTCTTGGCGGTAGACAATTTGAATACACTCGTTGATTTCCAATATTATGTTTAATTTCAAATAAATATCCGTACCTACTTTAAATTAATAAATATTTTCATTCGAATTCCTATCTTTTTTTAATTGTCAATATCTATCTCACTCTAACCAATGTAAATGTACTACCTGTCCATTTTCTGTATTCGGTTATTATCTATATCTTCGGTTTACGCAGGCATAAATGTGCCTGCAAGTAAATAATTTGAAAGTAATTATTGAAATAATTTCAAATTGACATTTTTTGCAGCAAAATAGCAATATCTTTTTTCTAAAGTAAAGCGAAGCAAATTTTAAACCTTTTTATAAAAACTACAATAAACGAGCAATCTTTTAACATAACTTGCCTGAATAAGGTGGTACATTTCTTTTACAGCATAAAGACACAAACTTAGCTCATAAAAAAAAAATGGGCAAAATGAATCGGCAAAAAAGATTTATTTTTTCCAAGATTATAGGTATATTACCCTTACTTTGGATTGTGATCTACACAAGGACTCTTCAGGGTTGCGTAATAAAAATTAGAATTCAAAAAATCTAGTCTTACAGCTGTGGTACTCGAAAATCTGATAAAAATTGTCGATCTTCCCAAAATTCATAAAAGTGTCAATATTTTGAAAACCAGCGATATTTTACCAGACAATATTACCAGACAGGCATGAGCTGGTCTATCATCCCTCCAAGTGATATCGTTGACTTTTGGAACACCCTGTATATTACTTTTAGTAGTGAAAAGAAAATTTATTATTTAAATTTTATTTTTCGAAACTCTAATTTTTAGTATTTCGCATCATACTGGCAGAATGGAATCCTAACAGCTATCAAGTATTTTTCCCAGAAACCAATTAGTATCGAAAGTTAAATTTTCTACAGAATTATAGAAAAAGGTTGGCCTGTGGTAGATACACAGTATTAAAAGTATTTCGTGTTTGTGTGTTGTTTAGCGAGGTTAAAATGGGTTGTTCTATTATTTTTTATCGTTTATTGTGTTAGTTAATTTTCGAAAAAAAAGTTAAACAATCACTATTGTATCTCTCCAGTTATTATCAATCTTAGAGAAATTTACGCAAAAGTTTTGTGTACCTATTTATAACCACATTTTTTAGTGATTCCTTGGATAAAAGAAAGTAAGGTAGTTCAGCCATGTCTGAACCCTGGGACTTACACGAAAACGTTATGATTTCCGATTTCTCCACTATATTGTTTTTGTTGATCACTTTCACACTCGCGAAAATCCAAGCTACTCCATTAGTAGACCCACAGTATTACAACAATGGATACAAATCCACTAGATATCCACAATGGTAGTGAAATATCGCTCTGTCGCCTAACTTCTTCGGCACTACCGTAACTCTACTGATCGCTTGGGGTTAGACTTTGGACATTCTTCGGCTTCACCTTAATTTAAATTTTTTTCGAATATTTGTTTCTTTCAATTTTGAGCAAACTTCCGTTTCAGATGTGCCGATATTCATATAGAATTTTCTTCTTCAACTCTGAAAACTAATAAAATGTTTATTATTATTATGGGAGTTATCGCTTAAGTCTAGATAGAGTCTCTTAAACGCTTTCTAGAAACACCGCGAAGAACGTTCCCGTATAACACACTTGTAAAATACACGAATCCCAAAGTACGGGTATTTCCAAAATATAATTTCTCGTACGCATAGACATTAGGCCCACTGATTATATTATCGGTACATATAGCCTCATTAGCTAAAACTTACATGTACTGGTCTATTAGTGGCTGTCATACAGCGAAACGAAATTTTGCGCAAACTCTGCATCGAAAATTTTTACCTGGCTACCAAACTGAATTAATACACGTTTTCAAAACGGATAATAAAACTAAAATTTTACAGCAGGTGGAAATTTGTTTATAGACTACAAGAAAGAAAACATAACACCAATTACTAATGTAAAAATCTTTCTATAAAAATTGATATAAATACTATTCCTTTTTCATATTTCCACTGTATTTTTCAACAGATAAATATATCATCTTCAGCTGTCACAAAATATACCAACATATCTTTTTATACGATAAATATAATATTTTATATATAAGATTTTCTCATAACAGCAACGCTTGAAAAAAAAATAAAAATACCCCTTCCACTAGATTACGTACGAATATTAAATATCACCCGTGTTCACATATCGTGATTTATGGTCCATACTGTAGGCATACATATATACGTACTATACATCCTAACTACAACAAAATTGACATAAAATAGAATATATGTATATGAGCTAAAACGATAGATATATGATGCCCGATGATATCTTTATACGGCGAATATATTATGGATACATAAATATAATCACACATTTAATGAGAAGTGTTCTCTATAATTACACCATAGAGAACAGTTAGTTATTTAGTTGTTTCCTCTGTGCTTGCCTGATGCGACTTTATTTGGCTGGCAATGACAATGGTTTACGTATTGTTGCTCCATGGAATGGGATAAGGAACAGTCATTATTATTATTATTATTATTATTACAATTTACATGAGTATATGAATACAGCGCAAAAGCTATGCTGGATATAGGGTGACCTTGGTGATGCTATATTTCATTTTTTAAAACTGGTTCTACATGGAGCAATTCAAGGTCGACATCAACTATTGGAAATTCGAAATAATTCTAGGATGGGTTAGTAGGCAACTTTTTAGAACCATACGGACATATACATTATGCTTTGGATGGAGAATAAATGTTGGAGGGTAGGATTTGACACAAATGCCTTAGAGAGTTGTGCTAACATTATATAAAATACGGACTCAGTTAAAAATTTTAATAAAATTATAAGATACCATCCCAATCGTAGGGACTGACTTCAAAAATTAAACGTCGAAATATTCTGCATGAAAGTAAAATAATTTTACCGAGTGCGTCTTCGGGGATCTAAATTACGGAAATTACCAAAAAAAAAAAAAAGAGAAAATACAATTCAAAATTGAAAGCTTCCCTTCACGTTACAATATTTTCGCATATACGAGTATATTATAAAAAATAAAAACAATAAGTTCTATCTTTATTAAACACCCCTTATAATATGTAATTAAGTATATGCATATAGAATGTTTTTATGTAAATCACAGTCTTATATTATAATTTAAATATGTATTAATATACAGTACGATTAAAAAGTTTGACATTTATTGAAAACGCATTTTGATATCTTTAAAATATCTAAAAACGACAGAAGTGATGAAATCAATCTACAGTATTTAACTGTGAGTATATAATAAATAAATGAAGAAATTAATGAATAAATAATATATGTGGGTTAGGATTCAAAGCTTTCGTCGTACGTGTTGTACCTCACGTATTCTAAGAGAGGTTAGTTACAATCTATCCCCTCAGCCCCAGCCAATAGAATCCCAGGAAGATACTGAAATCTGTGTTCTTCTGATCCCTCGAGCTCAAGTAGAACAATATATGGGTGGTTCTACTTTTTAGGTCTTATCCATAACAAAAAAAAAAAAAAAAAAATAGAGAAAGCCATTTGGTAGATTTCATGCGATTAGAATGTAGGAAAATTATCATAGATTCGGTATCTGCAACGCAGTTTCATATTAAAACCAATATTTTTTCGCGGATTACTGAATCCAGACAGAAAAAAATGTTTAAATTAAATTTAAATAATAAAATTAAAATTATTATTTAAGTAATATTTATATTATGTTCTCCTAATATCAATTAAAAAAAAAAAACAAAGTTGGTATTTGTCCGATTTGCGAAAAATTGAAGAGTGTGGTTTTGTTTGTGTTTTAAAAAAAAAATTGATTAGGAAAGTTCACCAAATTAATCAACTTATTAACTAAAAAATTTAGTTGATATACAAACAAACACTGATATAATAAATATATACTTATTTTATTATCGTATCCTTCACCACTTCCCATCGTCACATTTTACCGTGACGAAGGATACATCCGTGACGAAGCAGACAATTTTCTAACAAAATCGTTATTAATCGTGAACAGCGATCATTTAGATCGAAAACTTGAGTTTATCGTAAAGCTTACATTATTACAAGTAATATTTACGTAAAAACGATTTGAGATTCGTTAAATACATAGCAGAAAAAGCCGTGACGAAGGATACACTCAATAAACACACGCAGCCGGTCTGCTTGCTTGATGTAAAAAAAATTACAAGCTGTCTATGTCAGTCACTTGATTTATTTCGCTTTATGTTCTATAGTCTCTGGCGTTCCGTTTCACCAAAAAACATGACCCTTTGACCTAACTTTTTAAGCTTATAGCAATATTTGGCAGTCGTGACGAAGGATACTCAAATTTTCGCGACAATTTTTCGCCACGCATTAAATCAAAAACTAAAGTAAATGTAGGTAGGTCATCTAAATAGGAGTTATTAACTAAATTAAATGACAGTATCTTTATTCTATATATAGTTTTAACCTTAATTATTAAATAAAATAAATGACAGTATCTTTATTCTATATATAGTTTTAACCTTAATTATTAAATAAAATAAATGGCAGTATCTTTATTCTATATATAGTTTTAACCTTCCTTATTGTGGAGACCACTTTAATTTTTTGAAGGACCTAAAAAGTAGAATCACCCATATCTCGTAAAACAGAACCATGGTAGAGCGGATTCATTTGACATGAGAGACTAATTTTTTTCTCATTAAAGATGAGCGAAGTCAATATTACTTTTGCAGTCTTGTCTTGGTATTGCGGTTTTGTCTCGGTCTTGGATTTTCTACAAAATCAAGACCAATACTGTATATAACTAGCAAGATTAATACAAAGATTTTAAGTATGGTTGCAAAATTAATACCAAAACCCGAGTGATCAAGACCAAGAAAAAAGTATAAAATCTTCATTGCAACGCAATTTAAAATCTGAAATGAATCAAGATTAATCCTACTCATGTAATATTTCTGAATAACGAACTTTATAAGATCAAAATTAGGACCAGTATTATGCCAGCAAATTCAATTTTCTTCGTGCTATAACAAAATCAAGACCACGATTACTCGGGTCTAGATTCTGGTCTTGCATTTGCTCTATACTGCTGCTAACCCCATGATAAAAGTCAGTTTTTCATAAATATCTAAATAGTCACTAGGGTAAAAAACCCCTTTGTGGAACGGTATCTAATTATGAACATTTACATATTAATGAAGTTATTTCTGAAAGAAATGTCTGATAACAAAAATTATTATTAATAGAATGATTGTTTTTCAATTTAAATTCACCTCGCATTTAAAATTTCCTTACTTAATTTAAGAAATAAATATGTAAATGTCAAAACTGTTCCAGTATTAGATACTGTTCCACAAAGGGAGCTTTTACCCTACAAAAACAAAACAAAAATCACTTTTTTTTTTACAGCACAACTGGTGATTATCTAAAAATTTATTTATAAATTAGATCAGCAATAAGTGAAATGAAATCTTTTGTTACAAATAAAACTGATCACTTAGAAGAGAATTTTTTTTTTTTTTTGATATATGTATATATAACCAATTACCTACTGTAGTTTCAAATTCCAACAATAAAATCAGCCTGTGTACTTTACTCTACCTTGTTTACTATCCCCACGTATCAACGAACAAATACAAAATTTCAGACTATTTATTCATTACATAAGTATTTATATAATGGTATGTTATATATTATATATTAAGGAATCTCATATCTTCGCAAGCATAGCAAAACTTATACACACGGCATGTATGTATACACGACATATTTATGAATATTTTTAATAATTAAATCAATGCCAATTTTATTATTGTTTGCAGAAGGAAAATATTTTATCTACATTAATTTTATATTATTTTAAAATGACTTAAGGGAAAAATAGAATTTACTAAGGTTACTGCATTAGAGTATTCTAAAGATTAAGAAGTGATTTTTGAACACTTTTTTAATATTAATATGAAAACTAACAAGTCGTGAAGTGCAAGTTTTACTTGCGCTAATAGTGTTCCGTACAGTCAGTGATGATAATGGATTTAATGTAATATGTATGGAGCATTTAACATGTTAATAAATTCTATTAATATAAAATTCCAGTTATTATTTATTGTTATTGCCTTTGTTATTACCTTTCCAAATGTTAATAGTAACAGAAATTTCACTATAATCACATTACAGATATTACAAAATTTTTTTGATGTTCTTGTATTGTAGAATTAATGAATTTTCGTTAATAAAATTGTTTCCCAAATAAAATTTTTTTTTGTAAAATATCACTTTTATTAATAGTAACATTTTTCGATTAGTATGATTATTTTCAATAAAAATTTTTTTATTGTATTTGTATATTTTTTTTTGTAGGTTTTGGTATATTTATTTCTTAGTCCAATATGTTAATTAATCATTTTAGTCAGTTACTCGAAAGTAAAATGGTCGATTAAAAATCGGTCAAGTGCGTGATTGACACACATTAACTTAGGGCTACTCAGAATTATATGTTGTATGTTGTATTAATCATTATATGTTGAATGAATAGTAAAAAGCCTGCAAAAAAAAAAATTGGTAACTATACCATAGTTACCAGTTAATGAAAAAAAAATATTGAAGAATTAAACCTTTTTTGGAGGGAGGAGGACTTATAATTGTTTTTAAGTTAATAAGTTTTTGTGAGATATACTATAGAGCAAAGCTGCTCAACCTTTTTAACAGTTGGGCAAAACTGACGATTTAACAATAACAGACGGGCCACTGAGCACTGACGGTTCCTGTTCTTATTACTTTTGATAACAATTTCAATTAATTTATTTATTATGAAACAAAAGAAATGCAGCATTCAATACCGTTAGCTGAGTATTGGTTTGTAGTTTGTAACGTCAATTTAAAAAAAAAACTTTTCTGATAGTGGTTTCGTCTTCCTCAATGCCCAAAACCAACAAAACAACTATCTAAAAAAAAATGTTTAAAAACTTGACTTGGTACAAACCAATACTCAGCTGACGGTATGTTTTCATTTATTAAAATAATAAAATAATTAGCATCTTCTGCGAAAATAAGGAACAAAAGAAATAATGCAAGAAAAATCAAAATCTAGATAACTGGTACAATTAATGTGATTTCTAAAATTGTTTCTGACTTAATAATTTTCCTATGTTAGGCGTCAGATCAGATGCTGACAATAACAACAAATCACAATTATGTTGTATGTGCGGTATTTATTTTTTATGCGTATAAACTAAGATTTGAAAAAATCTTTTCGCAAACATATTATAAAAATTGAAAGGTAAGGTCAGTTATTGTATGCAAGTTTTTTTTTGGGACTAAGTTCCAGAAATCTATAAATTGCTCTGAAGATGTTTACGACTTCGAAGATATTATTTCTATAAATAGATTTTTTAGTGCAAAATGATTTTGTACTGCAGTGAGGTCCAACTGAATTTTGGATAACCGATTCTTTCTATCAAAATGATTATAAAAGGATTTATGAAAATTTGTAAAAATGCACTGTGTCACATAGTCTGTGTCTTTTAAATAAAAAGCACACTATTATGTCAATATCTACCTACGGTCTATTTATTTGACGCTGTTAAATGAACTTGGCGCGCGACATTTTTTAAACGTGGCGGGAATTTTTAAACTTGCTCACGCAGGCCATTTATAATTCGTTCGCGGGCCACACTGTGGCCCGCGGCCCTAGCGTTGGGCAGCCTTGCTATAGAGGTATCAAAAACACAAAAATTCCAGTCAAATCTGTCAGAACATTCAAAAGTTTATGTAAGGAAAAAAGCTAGATAACTGATAATTTAATTAAGGGATAGGATATTAGGAGTTAAAGTCATCAAAATGAAAAAACAATTATTTGTTAGTTTTCTGCTACCGGTTTCGGGTTATTAACCCCATCTTCATGGCAGAAGCTTTATTATAAAACTAAACAAAAACATTAGGTAGAAATGTAAAAAATTATTTTTAACAAAAATGTCAAAAATTTAAAAATAAAAAAAGGCAATTTCCTAGTATACGTTTTATATATTAAACATGATCCAAAACGAACGAAAATTATTATTAAAATTGGCGCTCAGTTTTCGTAAAACTTTGTTTTCGCAAAATTTAATGTTAAAAATTGTATTCGTTCATAGGTAAAATACACTTAAAATTGTATAAAAAACATGCATACACGAAAAGATTTAAAAATTTCTAGCTTCGTATATTAAACATGAACCAAAACGAATGAAAGTTAGTAAAAAATTGGGATTTACCTTTAGTTTTCCTAAAATTTAATATTCAATATTGGTTAGTTGAAATGTCAGCCTGAGCACTTGAAATTAAGTTTAACACAAAACTAATTAATCACTTAATTTTAACACTATTTAGTTTTTAAAAACATAACCTTAACATTATCAAACAAATAAAAATAAATAAAAATTATTAATTTAAAGTTAAATTAATAATTGTACAATAATATTTACAAAAAAAAAATCAAATGGATGTTTTGTTGTCATTGTATATTATGCTTTAAAATAAACTAATCTGAAGTTGTTTGGACTAAATACATATTTAGGTTTGTTCCCGTACTTTCTTTTAATCGTAATTTTTTCAAGTTTATATATACTTTATGTAGTGCAGATAAAATATAAAAATAATTACTAATAGCCTATTCAAATTATTCCAGTCCACTAATCCAGTGAGTTAATCCAGTCCAGTGTTGGACGGGATCATATCGTTTACATTATTCCAGTTATTCAATAGTCCATTCCAGTTATTAAATTACACTACAAAAAACAATAATGCGTGTTCACTACTCTACGTTTAATCCAGCACAGCAAATTTTGTTATCCTTTTTTATGCATATTAACAGTATTAATTTATAATAATTTACAGTTTTTATAAATAATTAACAATATAAAATTTCTTTTTCCGTTATCTTAAAATTTATTCGTGTACTCCTCTTTTACCATATCCATTAACAAGAAAATATTTAAAATAATTTGAAATTTTGGCGCTTGTCATTTTGTTCTACCACTAGATGTCAGGTGCAATTATTAGGATTATTTACATACACGTCAAACAGATGGAGAAAGGTACGCTACATTTGAAACTAAAAGGTCTATTCCTTTACTTTTTTTATATGTTAATTGCTTCAAGTTCCTACTTTATGTAATGGGAATAAAATATGAAAATAAAGAAATTACTCTCATCAGCGTCCTAAAAATAAAACAAATTTTGACAATTATTTAAATTACTTAAATTATGACAACAAAAATCGACATAAACAGTAGCAAATAATTAGGACAATAATTATTGTAACTGTCATATTTGATTATTACTGCTCGGTTCCGCGACAAAATAACCGAATGACATAATAACCTTAGACAAAATAACCGAACGACAAAATAAAGTTAAAGTTAATTTATTTATTACTCTGTTAAAATATTAAACTTAAATTACAAAGATAAAACTGTAGCAATATCTTGTATACTTATGTTTTTGTTTTGCGTTATATTTAATCACAAAGTATATTTCAAAACTAACCTAACCTTCGGGCAAACGGTAGCCTTAACTAAACTCACTACCTAGTTTTATATAAAAAATCGAAGTATATTGTCAAAACTAACCTAACTTTCGCGCAAAGGGCAACCTTAACTAACCTCACCACCTAGTTTTTTGTCAAAATCGAAGTATGTTGTCAAAACTAACCTAACCTTCGGGCAAAGGGTAACCTTAACTAACCTCACCACCTAATTCTCATGTCAAAGTCGAAGTATATGGTCAAAACTAACCTAACCTTCGGGCAAAGGGTAACCTTAACTAACCTCACTACCTAGCTTTTATATCAAAAATCGAAGTATATTGTCAAAACTAACTTAACCTTCGGGCAAAGGGTAACCTTAACTAAACCCTCTACCTAGTTTCTATATAAAAAATCGAAGTATATTGTCAAAATTAACCAAACCTTCGGGCAAAGGGTAACCTTAACTAACCTCACCACCTAGTTTTTATGTCAATGTCGAAGTACATTGTCAAAACTAATTAAACTAACTTAACCTTAACTAAACGCACTACCTAGTTTTTATACAAAAAAATCGAAGTATATTGTCAAAACTAACCGAAATTTCGAGCAAAGGGCAACCTTAACTAACCTTACCACCTAGTTTTTATGTCAAAATCGAAGTATGTTGTCAAAACTAACTTAACCTTCGGGCAAAGGGTAACCTTAACTAACCTCACCACCTAGTTTTTATGTCAAAGTCGAAGTACATTGTCAAAACTAACTAAACTAACCTAACCTTAACTAACCTCACCCCCTATAACCTCAACCTAATTAGTTTTTATATCAAAGTCGAAGTATATTGTCAAAACTAACTAAACTAACCTAACTTTAACTAACCTCACCACCTATAACCTTACCCTAATTAGTTTTTATACCAAAGTCGAATTATATTATCTAAACTAACTAAATTAACCTAACCTTAACTAACCTCACCACTTACAACCTTTACCTAATTAGTTTTTATATCACAGTCGAAGTATATTGTCAAAACTAACTAAACTAACCTAACTTTAACTAACCTCACCACCTATAACCTAACCTAATTAGTTTTTATACCAAACTCGAAGTATATTATCTAAAGTAACTAAACTAACCTAACCTTAACGTCCTTAACTAGCCTCACCACCTATAACCTTTACCAAATTAGTTTTTATATCAAAGTCGAAGTATATTGTCAAAACTAACTAAACTAACCTAACCTTAACTAGCCTCACTACCTATAACCTTAACCTAATTAGTTTTTATTTCAAAGTCTAAGTATATTGTTAAAACTAACTAAACTAACCTAACCTTAACTAACCTCACCACCGAGTTTTTATATCTACCTAAAATTTGAAAGAAAAACTTATAACCTTATCCTAACTAGCTTATAATATTATTACCTAGTTTTTATATCATCCACTATTTGATCTTTCAAAATAATGTTTCCCAAGCTTGGCTTTTATTGGGAGCAAAAAAAAATCTTAATCTTATCACGGTCGTATGTACCCTAACTCAAAAGAATAATAAAATTAAAGATGTTTAATTTGTTGTTCGGTTATTTTGCCGTACAGTTACTTGGTCGTTCGGTTATTTTGTCCAGTTATTTGTCGTGCGATTATTTTGTCGTACAGTTATTTTTTGGTTCGGTTATTTTGTCCAGAGCACAGACCAGTGACCATACTATATTATATTATACATATAGACTGATAATATAAATGTGTAATTGAGGCAACCACATACGACCAAGTTCCGGCCTTAATAGTATTCTGTTATATAGTCATGGATTTGTATCCGTAGTTACGGTTTCAAATAATTATTGTCAAAACATAATATTGATAATAAAATTTTACTTTTTTTGAGAAGAAACTGCAAAATTTTGGAAGAAAAAAAGTGGTATTCGCTTTATTTTCAAAATACGTACGTATACAAATTATGTCCTGCAATAATTATAGTCTCATTTGCTCAAAAATTGACATTATATTATTTCATTAAATTTCACCCGTCTCACACTTGTTACCTGCTTCAAAAAATATGCCTAGAAACTGGCTTTACACTTTGTCTAGTAGTATAATATAATAGTGTTCATTGGTCTGTGGTCCAGGATTATTTTGTCGCGGTTATTTTGTCCAAAGTTATTTAATCGCGGCACCTTACTGTTCGTTATTCTTTGAAGTTTTAAATTTTACACATCAAAGACTAACTTAAAATACTTAAAATCACTAATTTTTTTTAAATTTATGTACTATATAATTTTCAGTGCACAAACATCAAGTGCTCTGGCTTATATTAAATTGAATAACACTTACGTCAATTTTTTTCAGAAATTTTACCCTCAACAACTTCAATAACATATAAAAAGGGCCATTTTATAATCGTATGTCAGTTTCTTACCATGGACACTCCATCTATTTTTTTTTTTTTAAATTATAATTGGGGTACTGCTGCCGGTGGATGGCGCGGTCAGCAGCACCCGGCGGCATCGCCAACTAAGGGCATGCGCCGCCGAAACGAGAAATATAGATAAAAAAAACACGTAAAGACAGGGACACATAAATGCAGTAGACAACGGACAAACATACACATAATAAAATCCATCGATGGGCCCTGCCATCCCAGGGCTTAAAAGGAGCGGACAGTCCTTGGTGACGGTACGATAAGTACTAGACAGAGCGTCCAATCACCAAGGCCTGGAAGCCATCGCTGGAACTCCCTCCGAGATGTAGAGGACCTCGGAGTGGAGAGAACCGACTAGAAACACACAAATATCACAGACAATTATCACAGTAGAAGATCACAGAGAAACTTATTGCGTCACTGGGAAGCCACAGGCCGACCAGTGAAGCAATAAGGAGCTAACACAATACCGCTGTAGAGCCATAACAACAGGCCTACAGCGGCATAACAAAATATCACAGATAATAAAAAAACAAATGATGTACCACTTCGGGTGTAAAGAGCCCTCGCTGATACATGGCTAAAAAACAATAACAAAAACAAATAACAAGGTATAAATAACACACAGTACCACTAAGGGTGTAAAAGGCCCTTAGTGACATAACGAGAGACTAAAAATACCCTGCCAGACCAGCTGGAGCAGGGTATAGGTAATAAATAAGACGAACACAATACTTTTTTAACACATAATTTAAAATGACTGTAGTTAAAATTCTATCGGGAGAGATAAGAAGAGACGACTTGAATAAAATTTAGAGATGTAATGCCCCTAAAGCCTCTGAAGAAGATGCGAATTCCGGAGAAATTTGAGCATCTTCTTCAGAGGCTTTAGGGGCATTACATCTCTAAATTTTATTTCAGAGGCAGCATCATAAGCTAAAGCTTCGGCTACATTATTTGGGAGCTGCAACCTCTGGCGCAATGGCTCAAAGGCTACACATTCCTCAACTATATGCCTCACGGTCAGCGCCGTCCCGCAGGCGGCGCACCTTGGCTGATCCTCACCGGCGAGAAGGTGACGATGTGTTAACGCCGTGTGGCCCAAGCGTAAACGCGTCAGGGCCACACTCTCTCGCCGGCTCAGATTTACAGGTGCCGGAGTTCTTCGGACCTCAGGTTTCACCTGTTTGAGCTTCGCCGTGAGGTTGTTCCACTCACGTTGCCATTTCTGATCGATCGCCGATCTAATGCACACTCTCAGATCCTCTGGGCGAATGGCAATGTCCTGTGGCTCACCGACGTCGGCTGCATGACGTGCTGCCTGGTCCGCGAGTTCATTGCCAGGTATCCCTACATGTCCGGGAATCCAAAAGAAGGTGATTGACTTTTGGCGGAGCATGTAGAGATACGTCAAGATGTTCTGGACCAGTGGATCGATGGTATGAGAGTGGCAGATCGCTTGCAACGCGCTCAACGAGTCGGAACAAATGAGGAATGCACTGTCTTCGGATGTTTGACAGAATCGCAGGGCTTGCAAAATCGCAAATAATTCCGCAGTATACACAGTGGTCTGGGGAGGAAGTGACCAGGCGTGAGGATCGTCACGAATGACGATGGCACTTCCAACACCCGTAGCTGTTTTGGAACCATCTGTGTATATGCAGAGAGAGTCAAGTTCGCTAATGATCTCGTAGAAGCGGGATCGATATTCGAATGAACTGGTCTCCTCCTTGTTGAGACCAGTCAGGTCGAAACGACACCTTACTTTAGGGATCAGCCAAGGGGGTACTTCCATAGGACATTTGGGAAGTACCTTGGCGAACTGTAAGTGCAGACTCTCTAATAACTCCTGCGTTCGAACGGCCACTGGTCGACTTATGGTGGGACGTCGACCGTAGAGCCCCTGTAAACGGTATCTGAATAGAGTCGGGTGATTGATATGCGTAGGTGTTGCATATACCCCCGCTGCATAATTGAGCAAGAGACGCTCACGTCTCAGTCGCAGCGGAGGAAGACCCGGCTCTACGCAGAGGCTCATAGAAGGGCTCGTTCGAAATGCTCCCGTAGCCAGTCGTATGCCTGCGTGGTGAACAGGATCTAGGAGTAGAAGCGCAGACGCCCGGGGGGAGGAGTAAGCAATGCGGCCGTAATCAATCCTAGTCAGAACTAGCGATTGATACAGGCTAAACAACGACTCCCGGCCCGCACCCCACGATGCACCTGCCAAGCACTTAAGCATGTTTATTGTCCTGCGACAACTCGCAGCTAAGGCTTGGAGGTGTGGACGCCACGTTAGTTGTTTATCAAAAATAAGTCCTAGAAACCTGACGCTATCGACGCACTGAAGGTTGGATCCTTTCAATGTGAGAACAGGATCCGGATGTGCCTTGTGCTTTCTACAGAAGTGTACCA